>JAVIWB010003251.1:0-423166 GCA_031893035.1 Dermolepida albohirtum | reverse complement strand
TAAGGAAGACTGTCTTAATTGAATTAATCGAAAAAAGGTAAATGAAAACCCTTTTCAGATAATGTTCGTATTCTATATAGATATCTCGACAACTAAGTTGTCATCATCAGCAGATAATTAATCACAGTGTCACACCTGGATTCGTAATAAAATGCGCACAGAACAATTCCACAACTTTCCCCGCTAACCTTCTGCGAGAGTTTTATTATCTGCTAATGATAACAACTTAGTTGTCAAAATACGTATACAGAAACCGAACATTAATGTAGCAATATTTACCTTTTTGATTAAATAAATTGGAGACTATCGCGTTTACATAATTTTAGGAACAATTTCGACAACAAAGCAATTATCTTCAGCAAGAAGTAGGGTAATATCTCGTTCGAAATAACAGTATATAGCTATAATCCTGTCCAAACTTATTATTGAAGAACAAATTAATTGATTTGCTCGTGAGTAGAGGCTTCTAAAAGTATTTGCGAGCAAAATTGATTTATACCAATGGAAATTATTGCCTTTGTCACTTAGTCAAGATAATTGCCTTCAAAAATACCGCTTTTTAATTACGATGATAACGCTGTCGCACACAATCAGCGTAGCGAGATGTTTTCGCGTATCTCAAAAATTTCCGGATTTTCCTTATTGTGTGAGACTGGAATTCCACAATCCCAATAAAGGATAAAATAATAAAAAAAAGTATTTAATCTGCAAACCAATATTTATAACTTTCATAAAACACAAGGACACCAACCTACGTGCTGTATTTAAGAAAGATTTAAATTTGTTTGGTTCGAATACATCGCTATAATTTATTTTAAAAGAATAAGTTAAAATAGTGAAAAGCAACAAACGATCTCTAAGTTTTAGTCGAAGAAATAAATATTCATGCATTGCCAATTTCTTATATAAAACGAATTAAATTTTTCCACAATACAAATAGAAACATAGTACTTTTAGATGCAACCTACATACACAGTGGACATACATTTTAAAAGTGGGGATGTTGAAACTGATTCTTACAGAAGAAGAAGTACAGATCCATTATCCATTTCTAAAGATTATTCTAATTATGGGTGCATTACATCCGTAAATGTCGAGCGGTCATTTCCTAAATATAGAAACATCTTTTCAGCACGATGTACGTTGCTCTCCGAGACAAATGTAGAAACCTACGTCATGCTGCAGACATTTTGTCAGTCTTATCCATTTTGCGCTACACGACAACAGCTGTGAATAAAGTGTGTTATTTATATACCGTTTATTCGTACACTCGCCTTGTTACGATTCTGGCTCGAGGAAAAAATATCCCAACTCTATTCATTATATACTAATATCAATTCAACAGGAATAATTCCATGTGATATGTACAATTACCATACATTATTCCCAATGATATATGTAAGGTTTTATTTTGTATTGCATTTTATACATAGACGTATTTTATATTTACATATCATTTACTTTTATCTGATAAATACTTAAGATTAATTACAATAACTACGAGGGTAGTTTGACAAGTAGTGAGAATGGAAAAGAAAAACGAATTTTTTAAATACAAAATAATTTTTATTTTTCAATATATTCTCCTAAAAGAGCAATACATTTATTCCAGCGGTGCTCCAATGCCCTTATGCCATCTCTAAAATGCGATTCCGGAAGGCTTGCAAAATACTCATTTACGAAGATGATAAGCTCGTCGTTAGACGAAAATTTCTTTCCACCTAGTGCCGTTTTCAATTTTGGAAAAAGGTGGAAATCGGAAGGGGCTAGATCCGGCGAATAAGGCGCATACGGTACTAATTGGAAATGCAACTCGTGGATTTTGGACATCGCAACTGTGGTGGTATGCGAGGGAGCGTTGTCTTGGTGAAACAGAATCTTTTTCTTTGCCATTCCTGGCCGTTTAGCACGAATCTCAACAGTTAACTTTTGTAGAAGTTCTGCATAATATTTTCCGTTTATTGTGGCACCTTTCTGAAGGTAATCAATGAGCAAAATGCCCTTTGAATCCCAAACAATTGATGCCATCACCTTGTTTGCCGATAAAGTGGTTTTCGCTTTCTTTGGAGGTGAAGAACCACGTTCTAACCATTGTTTCGACTGTTATATAGTTTCGGGTGTACTGTAGTGTATCCAAGTTTCGTCGCAAGTAACAAATCGCCTACAAAAATCAACCAGATTCCGCTTATAATGGTCCAAACACTCATTGGAAATGCGCAAACGAGTGAACTTTTGATCAGTCGTAAGCAATCGCGGCACCCATCTTGCCGAAAGCTTGGAAAGGCCCAATTCTTTCGTTAAAATGTGGTGTACGCGTTCTGTTGAAATGTTTACCATGTCTGCTATCTCTCTCAATTTGAGTCGTCGATCTTGGGTAATAATGTTATGGATTTCAATAATCATTTCCTTAGAAGTCACGATTTTGGGTGCTCCAGAGCGCGCTTCATCAACACAGCTTGTTCTACCACCGTTTAAATTCATTTAGCCATCTACTTATTGTGGCGGATGATGGAGCAGATTCACCTAATGTTTCCCGTAATTCATCTTTTATTTCGGTAGCTTTCATACCCTTAATTACGAAGTATTTAATCACGGCACGATACTCTGCTTTTTCCATTTTAACAAAACGACGTGTTGCTTCTTTTTCAATCAGCTGTCAAAAATAAACTAATCAACCGATTTATCTAAATATCAGAATGTAAACATATAAACAGCCAACCTAAATTATAGTGCATTTATTTTACCAATTAGAGCACCACCTATGTGTCATTCTCACTACTTGTCAAACTATCCTTGTATAGACATATTTTTAATTTATATTTATAAATGTTCGATTCATCCTTTATATCATATTTTACTTGCTTTAAATACCAATTATATATTTAATTTCTCTTATAATCCATTTTATATACTCTTCATAACAAATTGGTCATTATAGTACATACATATGTTATCTGCTACAACAATGAACTCAAACCTTCAATCAGCCTGAACTTTGAATTTTATAAAAACCTGTTCATATTTCCTACAGTAGATAACAAAATCGGATAGTCAACACGGTATGTAACACTTGTATCTGCAACGAAAGTAATATTGTGCGTAAACAATGAATATTGTTTGACAACCGCCATATTCCATTCAGATCATTATTAATGAAGTATGTATATCCCCCGTTTTGTTGGATAATTTCACACAATAGATTGATAGTCGCTTGAAACACATAAACTCGTAATGGGGTACGAGTTTTGCCAATAAACTAATTGCAAAATGTTCCCATAACTATATGTAGATATTAATAACAATGAATTTAATTAAAATGTGGACGCACGTACGACCTCGTACTAAAACTATTATTAAACAAACAGAAACATGAAACAGGAACATGAAATTATCCACATCAAATTTATTTAGAGGAATGTAATGGATATTAAGTTGTTTTATATTTAACGTACAGTGAAATTAAATAAATGACGATGACAAGTCGAAATAAAAATTGTATGACCTCTATTACGTTATCCTGGTTTGATTAATTTAACTAGTGGAATTCTTTTATTTATAAAGAATAGAATATTATATTATTCGCTTGTTAAATGTATGCTTGCATTTCTAAATAAAAGCCTTAAACAATTATTAAAATAAAACAAAAATATTTATATAAACCGAACTCAAAAAATTCATGGAAATTCATTTAAATTTAATTCAACAGCTATGAAGACCCTCTACATAATAGTTTGCAATTCCACATATATACAAGGATGGTCCCATAAGTACCCGGCCTGACCTAGAGATGGCGGTAGTTTTTCGAAAAAATATCAATGTATTAGAAAGTATACAATCTATAAAGCATATGTTTCAAGTTTGAAGACGCCACGTTGTTTAGTATTTGCTTGGCAGCCATCAATAGTGAACGTTTTCAGTGAATTTATAAAAATGGAGAAAACTGGTCATCGTTACGTGATGCAATACTTTTATTTTAAAGGCCTCAGCCCAACCGATATAAAAGCTGAACTGGATTCTACTCTGGGTGAGTCTGCTCCTTCGTTTACAAGAGTGAAATATTGGGCAGCAGAGTTTAAACGAGGCCGTACGAGCTGCCAAGACGAGCATCACAGTGGTCGACCAAATGAGATGACGACTCCAGAAATGATGGAGAAAATCCACAAAACGATACTGGATGATCGTCGACTGAAAGTTCGCGAGCTGGCAGACATAGTAGGCATTTCAAAAAGAGCGGTACATCGCGTATTATCTAAAAATTTGGACATGGGAAAGCTGTGTGCAAGATGGGTGCCGCGTTTGCTCACACTCGAGCAAAAACAGTGTCGTGAAGATGTTTCAATTGAGTGTTTAGCGAAGTTTCACAGCAACAAAGTAGAATTTTTGCGTCCATCACTTCACACCCGAGACAAAAGAACAATCAAAACAATGGACTCAAAAGGGAGAACCAGCTCCAAAGAAGCAAAGCCTTTCCATCTGCAGGCAAGTTCATGGCATCGATTTTTTGGGATGTGCGTGGAATAATTTTCATTGACTATCTTGAAAAATGGAAAACTATCAACGGCGAGTATTATACGAACTTATGCAACGTTTGGGCGAAGAAATCAAGCAATAACGGCCAGATTTGGCTAAGAAGAAAGTGTTGCTTCATCAAGAGAATGCACCAACTCACAAATCCGTTATTGCAATGCCCAAAATTAATAAATTAAAGTTTAAATTGCTTCCTCATGCACCCTATTCGCCAGATTTTGCCTCCTCAGATTATTTTCTGTTCCCAAACTTGAAAAAATAGCTCAGTGGTAAAAAATTTTCTATTTTGAGGAGCAAGACAGTTCTTATTTTAAAAAGGGTATCGAACTTATTGAACATCGCTGGGAAAAGTAAATACATTTCTTTCCAAAATTTTTGTGTTTTCTTTATTGGATCGGGTACTTCTGGGACCACCCTCCTATATATATGCGTATAATTATGAAAAGAAATTTTATGTGAATATTTATTATTAATAAACTGAATTGATAAGCTTCACGTTGGCTTCCAAATATTATGTAATGATATATTAACAATTATGTGTGTTAATGCATGTTAATACCAATCATAATAATTATCAAATAAATTCTATTTCTATTTTTAAATTTTATATATTCCTTAATGCAGCACATTGATTTTCTTTAACGTTGTTTTTTATTATAATCAATTTTCTTTTGTATGATAATAAAGAATATTCGTTAAAATTGTAGTTTTTTTTATTTTTGAAAAAAGTAGCTCCAAACGAATCACTCCTTATATACATATATATATATATCAAAATATGTCAAACGAACTTTCAGAGTGTGTTTGGCTTTCAACATTAAAAGTTAAGTGCGGTAAATCGCATATTATCTAAAAATTTGGACATGGGAAAACTGTGTGCAAAATGGGTGTCGCGTTTGCTCACACTCGAACAAAACAGTGTCTCAAAGATGTTTCAATTGAGTGTTTAGCGAAGTTTCACAGCAACAAAGCACTTCACACCCGAGACAAAAGAACAATCAAAACAATGGACTCAAAAGGGAGAACCGGCTCCAAAGAAGGCCAAGACAGTTTCAACTGCAGGCAAGATCATGGCATCGATTTTATAGGATGCGCGTGGAATAATTTTCGTTGACTATCTTGGAAAAGGAAAAACTATCAACGCGTGCGAGTTTTACCGCGAATCCAGCTGCGATGCTATGATTATTTACTGATGATGATAACTTAGTTGTCGAAAGACGTATACAGAATACGAAAATCGTTAAAGTAATGGGTTTTGCCAACCTTTTTTGATTAACTGATATTTAACCTTTAACTGCTTAATACAATATTTTCAAATATTATTGACCACTTCTTTCGTGTCAGTCCACACCTTGGAGCCCTTTTTCAATTGATACGAAATGATGAGTCGTTTTATTAAGTTTATCTTAATATTAATGAATGTAATTACGCGACGCGAACGTCTCCAAAACAAATTAAAACAACAATAAAGAAGAGGAAAGTAATAAATTCTGTTGTCACACCGTTATTAAATGGTGTTCATTATTTTACAAAATTCGAGAACCGAATCTTAATGTTAAACAATAAAACTCTTTAAGACGTTAAAGCTAATTTAAGGAATGATACTTTTTAATGACGAAAAACGCCATCTAACGTCCAAATAGGTAATCATCACTCTTAATTTGTATTGTGGAAGTTAACGAATTTTATTGTTGTAACGCATATGGAAAAATTGTAACCTAAAATTACAAGACATGATACTTAAAAAAAGATAATTTCATCTCGCTTTTTATTTTTTACATTTTACACGCACATTATTTGAAGTAATGTTGATCGTAAACTGAACTAAATCCATATGAGATTGATCGCATAAACAACGATGAAAAAGTCTGAATTTTTCAAGAGCAATTTAATAAATAAAAGCAGAATATCAGGTTTATTGAGGTGCTATCATCTCTAAACCATTAATGGCTAAAGTTAAGTTTTATGTACCCCATAAAATCCTGTGAAATTGCAAAAATATATTACCATACATTCTAGTGCTATTTGTCGTTTTATGGGAGTAATACAACAGAATGAAATATATCAGACTGTACTGACATATTACGAAATTGCACTAAAAATCTTTATCGCATTTTAAAAAAATTTATTACATAAAATAGTCCTTCTGGGATATGTCTAGAGTTGAGATATCTTTCTGGCGGGCCTTACATGCATTATTTATATCACTTTTGTTTTATAAATAACACACTTACATTATTCATAGCTGTTGTTGGGTAGTATAAAATGGATATGACTGAAAAAATGTCTGCAGCATGATGCAAGTTCCCACATTTGTCTCGGAGATCAACGTACACAGTGCGAAAAAGGTGTTCTTATATTTAGAAAATTACCACTCGACATCTCTAATACACGCATAGTTAAAATAATTTTTAGAAATAAATAACGGATTTATCCATGCACCAAAATATGGAATATTTTTTATTTATAATACAGATTTACAAGAAGTGGTGACATCATGCAATATATAAATATTAATCGAAACTCTTGTATATAGTATATATAGTGTAAATACAAAGGGTACTAGGAAAGTTTTGCAATACAGCTTCGTTTATTTAATTTTTTCAAAGTAATTTCCTCTACACTCAATACACTCCTCCATCCTCCGAAACCAATTTTTAAACCAGTTCTGCCAAGTTTCACTAGGGAGTAAAGCACACTCGTTGTCCAAGCCCGCAGAAGGTCCTCATCACTGGAAAACCGCCTCCCTTTTAGCTTCATTTTCACATGCGGGAACAGTGTAAAGTCGCAGGGAGCAATACCTGGGCTGTAGGGAGGGTGTTCGAGAAGTTTCAATCCTGTCGTGGTCAAATATTCGGTGTAGGCTTCGGCGTGGTGAGCTGGAGCGTTATCGTGATGAAGGAACCAAGTGTCCATTCTTGACTTTGGCCGCAGGTTCTTCATAGACCCAATGACTTTAGGCAGGCACTGTTCAGTATACCACTTAGCCGTGACTGTCTTCTGTGTGTCCAAAACAATTCCACTCCATTTGAAAAATATAGCTATCATTTTCTTCTTTACAGATCGGGATTTCCTGACAACTATGGGTGTGTCCTCATCATCAAAGACCCAAACTTTGTTTTGAGCTTTGGTCGGCACATCATAACAGTGCAGCAATCTCGGTATGTGAACAACATCGTGATAGGTGACGAGACTTGTCACCTATCACGATGTTGTTCACATACCGAGATTGTCCCTTATTAAACTTTTTTAGCATCTCCCGGCACCAAGTCACACGTCGTATCATCTGCTCTTCAGTCAGTCGATGCGGTACCTAGAGAGAACAAAGTTTCTTCACGTGCAAATGATCACGCAGAATCGAACGAATTGCTGGTATATTTAGGCCTGAAGTACCCTCTATCTGTTGGTAGCTCACTCGTCTGTCCTCGCCAAGCATTTTCCTCACAGTAGTAACGTTTTCCTCTGTAACTGACGTTCGTGGCCTTCCCGGCCCTCAGCATCCTCCACAGTTAAATTTCCCCTTTGGAATTCTCTATACCACCTGAATATCGTTGTGCGATGTGGACAAATATCATCTAGTGCAAAAGTCATTTATTCGGTTTAAACATAGACCAGTGCGGTCTATGTTTAAACCACGCACGAAATTATAAAGCAAAACTGCCCTTGTCTCATTTCGTGACCACGATGCCATCGCAAGCACTTTACACTCTCACTGCTAATGTACAACTGAGCCCATCGGCATGGCGCGGCGTCTACTATGCACGTATGAACATGTTTCAACATGCAGCGACAAGCAGCTTCCCCATTGTTGCGTCATATTGCTAAACTTTCCTAGTACCCTTTGTATTTATTAAATCTATTCATATTTAAACTCGAAGAATTTAAAAACATAATGTAAGTTTTTATGTGAATCTCTACAACTTCATCAGTCGTTAACAATAAAATTAAGATTGCAATAACAATAAAAACAGTTGTAATACATCTTAATTGTAAAGATCTAATTACAAGTACTTAGGTCAATAATTTAAAATGAATTTACACCAGTGAATTAAGGCAGTATTGAAAGCCTGTCATTGAAAAGTAAGCACGTTATTTATGTACCATTACAGCATACGTGTCAGCTGCAAATTCAGTACTAATAGACTCAACTGCTGGAAGAGCGTGAGGTAAATCATGTATTAGGATAGTTCTGTGATAGCAGAATGTGTGTGTGTATGTGTGCGCATATAGGTGCTCTAGCCCAGGGACCTGTTCCATAATTCATTCGACTCGTAGAGGAGTGATTTTAACATTTCAGCAAAACGCTACACAAAAATGTAAATTAGTGCAATAAAATGCAACGTGAGGCGTACTCCAGTATAACTTTCGGTCGAAACTTGAACGAGATCGGACTCGGACGTAACGACGACGGACGTAAATTTATCGGATTACATTTGAAGTCGTATTACGAAATTGTAGTACGTTGATGATGAACATTAAATCCAATAAGAAGTCCTGTGAAAAATAAGAAAGTTTGGGCCGTTTTATCGATACTGTTGAAATAATAAAATATTTTACGGGATTAAGGCTCCATAAAGAAGTCCCAGCGTTAATATTTATTCAAAATTGATCCAAATAATAGTATTATAACCGTATTATCCAGATATTAATATAACAATGATATTTAGATACGTCCAATTATATTTTATTGTTTATTTACTATTGTATAAAGTCTAATTCCATTTTCAATATTTTATAGTACGCAAGGTACAGTCATTTAATTCCCAGAATAGCCACGTAGTATTGCGAGTAAAGTGGTTAACAGGGTCGGCAGTCGAAGGTACATACCTAGACCGGACTTAAATGAATAATGTAATTCGAAATTGACCGCTAATATACAGTAACAGGCTGTACATTATGTATATAATGTTGTAAGGTTTACGATCAAAATCACAAGTTTTGGTCTATATTTTTAAGTCGTGCAGTAACGATATCAAACTAAAAAGAGGACTCTTGTATGTTTTATTGAAACAAAAACGAACGATGGTGTGCGTACTGTGTAATGAGTTTGTTGTTACTACAGCATTCTCTCTCTTGCATTTTATTCAAGACATAAATATGTTGAAACAACAAAGCGTCGTTTACTGAAAATACTTTTTTACTTAACTCAGTGGTATTTGGTCTGGAAGTAATCATTTTTTAAATGTCTAGTAGTTTAGTTTTTTTTTATGTTGTCGATGTATGACACAAAATGAGTGACACAAAAATTCACTGTAGTATTGTGTCATTAGTATGTCTTCCAGTGTTGACTCAGTCATACTCCTACGGTGAGGTGAAAATATGTTGGTGTGTATTTGGAAAAGGAACGTTCTGCGTCTAATGATGTGATGTTCGCGAATTTAAAACGGGCGTTTACATCATATTCGCACTTTTGGTTCTCAGTTAAACTCTTCTCTATATGCACTAAAGGGATTAGGATTCTTATTTATGTACAATTTATCGGTTGTTAGTCTTCCTATACTATCTGTTAGATTTTCTAACGAGGCTTTGAGGTAATACACTATATTTAGCGCTTCATATGACAGCTTGGTGTTCTCTCATTTGGAAATAGTATCTAAAAGAATTGAATAATTTTCAGAAATTTGCTCTATTGAGTATGGATTTCGGTATCTGAAACCAGCCGCTGAATTATTGAAATTGTTTGAACAACTTGCAGATTTAAATTTAAGATACAATGTTTAATAATGTGTAAACATTTCTCATAATATAAAACAACTTTAAGCTACGTTTCCCATCTCGACAATACCGGCTGTGGTGGCTGAGGAATGTCCGGATAAGCCTGTTTAAACTCACGAATGCGTTTTGGAGATTTAATAAAGACTTTTGTGGAAGAAACTATAAATTTGTCTGCTTTTGGATAACTGTTTCTAATAAATTCAGCTACAAGATGTCATGCATGGAGCAAACAGGTTACATGAAGCAGTTGAAGATAAGATTGTTTTAGTAACTTTCCAGCTTTAACCATATTCGAACCCTCATCTGTAACCAACATTACTAGTTGGGTTGCCGATATATTGAACTTCCCAAAGGTGTGTTTTATAGTTTCTACGATCCTTACCGCGTTTATCTTCTGTAATATTCTATTACATAAAAGAAGAGCCAAGGAAATCTCACCACTTTTTAAAGAGCACACACTAATATATTTAAAATGCTATTCTTTCTTGCATCCGTTGTTTCATCTACCGTCAGCCATATTTTTTAATCTTTTAACTCTGCTTTTATTTGATCCGTAATCGTGATTTTCACCCGAGAAAAATGATACTGTAATTGACCTCTTGTAGGCGATCTCCATTCCGGGACGTATTTCCCCAAAAGTTTCGTAATTATTCATTGTCCACAATATTTTGTGGAATGTTGCATACACTTAACATAAAAATAAAGTATAGAAATTTATAATATGGTACATCACGTTGTGCATTTAATCGGTGTTATTTGCTATTAACATATCTTTTATACACAAAAATACTGTACGGTAAAATGTTGATATTGTAAACAATACATTTAATAATAGTGCCAGTGTATTCTAATGTCGAAAATCGATTAAAAAATATATTAACACTCGTCGAACGTAAGAAAGAACGCCGTCAATTCGCGATCATCAATCTAATCCGGCATACATACCATACACATATGAATCTCGACTTCGGGTATATCTGACCGCTTTCGAAATATATCATCGCCACCAATGAGTACGCACTCGTTTCTGCAGGCTTAGTATTTTATCATCAGTAGAACGGTCACATTTGTCTGCACACCAGGTTCGTAATAAGTACATGTCGAATATTTACAAGGTCGATCACTGTTTAGTTACATGGTTTTTGATATATGCATACTTACTACATCGGATCCTATGTAGTAAGCACGTATTCTATGTATGTATTCTTTCCTCTTCGACTTCTTAGAAAAGACGACCGTGAAAGCGGGGATGTACTTTAATATAAGGTTAGTTTTAAAATTAGGAAACATATTAAACTGTGTGAAATAAATCGGTGTCAATTTGGAAGTCGTATGGTATTATTCGGTGCGAGTTTTACCGCGGATCCAGATGTGACACTAATTATCTGCTGATGATGACAACTTAGTTGTCGAAATACGTATACAAAATAAGAACATTGTGTATGGTAAGAGGTTTTAATTACCTTTTTTTGATTAAACAAATATATTCAATTCTTCTATTCGGAAAAATATATTCAACGCGTGTGTCTCCACATGTGTTGAATATATAAATTGAATCGCAGGGAGGTTTATTTACCTTTTTTAATTAATTCAATCAACAACAGTCTCCATTATAATTTACCATAAAAGTACTTGCAGGAACGTTGAACGTATATTAATAGTTCGAATATAAACCCAATTTTTTACAATACATTCGCATAACAGTTTAAAAAAAATTTAAGAAGATGAGGTAGATGCTCAACCTGCGAATCAAATTTAATATTTATTCATTTGAAAACTATGTATAACTACATGCAAATCTTGAAAAAATACAACAACGCCATCTCAATAAACTACGTGGGGTCTTCAAGAGAAAATTTGATTGACCGCTGTAAATTACACAAAAAAATATTGTCGTATTATGTTTACGATTTATAAACATCGGAAAGACAATGGAAAAATCTCTCGTGTAATTCAACACTCAAGCAGGATTTATCCGGAATTCGATTTAGGTTACTTGATTTATTTCCTTCGATTCATTATTTTGTACCAGCATGCGTTCCTAACCGTCGGATTTTCTTGGAAACCGCGCGCACTTTCCGACTGAAAACAGATTAAATTGTAAAGTCGGATAAGATTGTCCTTCGACAGAAGAAGAAAAATGTTCCAATGTAACTATAAAAAATACCTTGTACAGATCTAAAAGTGTCGAGAATTTATAGAAACAATTTAAGAAGGTTAATGTGATGTTTTTTGTTAGGGGAATGGGAAAGAATATTTGGAATTGTAACATCAAATGCAACCTTCATCATCAAGTGTAAAGTAAATAATTAATTAGAACAAGAAACGAAAAACGAAAACAAAATAAATGGTCTAAAAGAACCAAAGCTATTATAGGAACAACAAAATTTTTAAAAGTAAACTCAGACTTATACACAGTTAGAGCAGACAAATCTAACAAAAACATCATAGCAACTAAAGATGAATACATAAATGAATACTCTATTATCAGATACATTAAAGAAAATAAAATATGGTCCAACTCAAAAAATAAAAGACGAAAGTCAACAAGTTTAAACACTTAAAGGAACAAATACAAACGAAAGTCAAGATGTTTCAATACAGGAATGAAAAAATACAAACGGAAGTAAACAACATGTTTAAAAACTGAAAGGAAAGAATACATACGAAAGTCACCAACAGGTCTAAGAACGTGGAGGAAAAAACTATAAACAAAAGTAAACAACATGTTTAAAAACTGGAAAGAAAATAAACAAACGAAAGTCAACATGTTTAAAAACAGGCAGGAAAAAATACAAACGAAAGTCAACATGTTTAAAAACCGAAAAGAAAGAATACATACAAAAGTCACCAACAGGTCTAAGAACGTGGAGGAAAAAACTATAAACGAAAGTAAACAACATGTTTAAAAACTGGAAAGAAAATAAACAAACGAAAGTCAACATGTTTAAAAACAGGAAGGAAAAAATACAAACGAAAGTCAAAATGTTTAAGAACAGGAAAGAAAAAATACAAACGAAAAGAAAAAAATACAAACGAAAATCAACATTTTTAAAAACTGGAAAGAAGAAAAATACAAACGAAGGTCAACAACATGAAACAATTTCTTTTAACAAAATCAGAAATAATTTTCTACTTACATCCAAAGAGTATTCGCCACATACATAATGCAAAAACATCTGGATGATTCACACAGCTTGAGGATGCCACAGTTTGAATTATACGAGGTGTGACAATTAAATAACGAGACTGATATGAGAAATCTTATTTATTGCAAATAAACTTATATATAACTTTCATCCCCTTCAACATACTCTGCCCCCGTATCTATACACCGCTGTATACATGTCTTCCATTGTTCAAAACAATGCTGTAGTTCATCAGTTGTCGGACTCCTCAACAACTGTCGTTTTTGCTTTTATAGTTCAACAGACTGAAAATGTATTCCTTTTTAATGGACTTCTCGCTTCTAAGATCAGGTAGAAGTCACATGGTGCGAGATTTGGCGAATATGGAGCATGATCAAGCACAGTAAAGCGGTTGTCCGTTAAAAACTGCTTCACAAATAGGGCAGCACTTCTGCACAAACTTCTGTCATGTTTAATTCATCATGCAAAATGTGTCTTACTGTCTCTTTGTTAATGTTTACCATTTCGGCAATCATCCGAATGTTTAGACGTCGATCTTTCCGCACAACTTCATTAATTTTCTGAATGTTCCCGTCAATTCTTGCAGCTACAGGTCAACCAAGACGTTCATCATCTTCGACCTCTTCCAGACCTTCAGAAAACCGTTTGTGCCATTCAAAAATTCGCGCACGTGTCATAACATTATCACCAAACACCTCTTTTAACATTTATAATCATTCTGTTAGCGATTTTTTTAATTTAACAAGGAATTTCAGGTTAACTCGCTACTCGATTTTTATGTGAACCATTATCATGGCATTTGTAATTAACAGTATTCTCTACAATTAAAGCTCGAAAGTAAACAAAAGCAGACAAAGAGACGAAACAACGGGTTATTGCTTGGGAAGTATCAAGGTCAATGACATTCCAATTACAGCCTCACCCGATGCGGCCACGGGAAGGAAGTTGCGCAGTTTCGTTGTTGAATTGTCATACCTCGTATGTTTTATTATTAAAAAACGTCGAAAGTGTACACAAAATGAGGGCAACTCAGTCATAAACTGAACCGGAAGATGATATGTGTGGGATATTAAATAATTCATGGTAGTGGTTACATGGGTATAGGTTATGGACATGAGCAACATCGAGTAACTCAAAAACTCAAATTTTAGGAATAAAATTTCAATTTTGGTCTCTAAAGATACCATTATTTCATTATCTTTGCTTTTCATCAGAACTAAAGTCAATTAGCTTCTATCTAAAAAACTACGAAAAAGGGCAGGTATTTTTGCGTATCAAAAGCATCCAAAATCAGTACCTTCTGTTCCGACACGAAGACAAAAATTTCATTTTATCGGGCTCTTGTAACTGATATATGTATGTTTTATGTTAAATTATTTAAATTGTTGAACTAAGAATGGAATACACAACCTCACAATTTTCTTTTATTTGCAGTTCTGGGCCGCCTACGTTCCGTGCGACTCCCAACACAAAGATGCTGTACAACTCACTTTAGAACAAATCGACGTAATCCGAAGACTAACAGAAATGTATCAACCCTCATTAACATTATGTACATCTTCACAAGGTATTCGCGTTTCCTTATTCCGTATTTATTTCTGTATTATCTGCAACATTTACTAGGATGTAAAGCGATCTTCTGACACAGAGAAATATATTTTCTTTCTAATGAATTAAACGTATATTTTCTTTTAAAGAACCCACAACATCTAAGTTGTA
Source organism: Dermolepida albohirtum (assembly GCA_031893035.1). NCBI lineage: Eukaryota > Metazoa > Arthropoda > Insecta > Coleoptera > Scarabaeidae > Dermolepida > Dermolepida albohirtum. Next base: position 408,056 of record JAVIWB010003251.1, on the reverse strand, counting down.
GAGAGGTTTCCCGGGTATTATCTTGGTTGTTTGCTTTTGATATTTTGCTGATCATCCAATCAGTTTCTTTAGAAAAGTTTCTAAGTATAGGACGATCGGTGAAACGTCAGCAACTTTCGCGATTCCAAAGACGGTTTTCAGAAACATTTTGAGGAATCCGAATGCGTGTTCAGCAAAATCTCAAAAGCTTTTGCGTTTCCAAAGATAGTCTTTAGAAACTTTACTACCTAAATAATCAACGAAACGTAAAACTTGACTTTGATGACTTATTTACAAATACGAAATCATAAAAAGATGAACCGCATTCAGATTGACCTACTGTTATGTTCACGCCAAATATTGAAAAAATACAAATGTTCGTTAGAGAAAGATCATGATTCAAGAAGTGACGAATAGCAATTTTAACCCATTCCGACACACGGGAATTTTTTTCGAATTATTTTTATGATATTTAAGTCCGTAGGTCAAGTTTAAGACAATAAATATTGTGCTTTATCATTTAACTTTTAAATGTATGATAAAAATGAGCATTCTCATGTGGAGTTCGTAAATAATTTCTTGAAATTCTCAAAATTAACATACAATCAAGTCGAATTAAAATATAGAGCTATACCAATGCCTTTTAGCAATTTCATAACAGATTTAATCTCTTAAATTCAAGTTGAGTAGATTTCAACAACAGTTTAAAAATAAATATATACCTACACTCAAAAAAATACGTACAAAATCAACAAAACTGTATAAAAGACATTGTGTACCATAAATAATGGTGTCCAATGATAATTGGGAAGAAGATCTATAACATTGGGGAACAATTTTTAACACAATTTCTGTTGAATTCGATTGTTCGGCTATTTTAAAGTTAAGTAGGCAAGCTTATTTCAAAACTGTCACTAGTTTTCTTCTGTACAGCTTATAGCAATGTGAAAACTCTGCGCTGGATTGAGCGTGGGTCATAGGAAGCATTAGTGCTCTCCTATTGGCTGAAGTAAACCGTCTTCGATTAAACAGGAGTGAATGATGCCGTAGGAGACCAGTGACAGATTCATACTTGTCTAGGCTATTCACTTACACCTGAGATGGCGTAGTGAGACGTTGTATGATGCTCTTTATGGTAAAACGCATTTCGAAGTGGAGTCCGGGTTCTTGTTTTTATACAAGGAGTTAGCCGTCTTAAATTTTTTTATTTACATATGTACTTAGTTCCTTTCCCTTAGATGATATCTGCCTCTACTATTTCGCGTCGTAAGTACTTGAACAGCCCCGATTCGTTTTGTTATATATGCGACAGTTCCACCATCCCTACTCAAACGACAAACATCTTGTAGCTTAAAAAGTTGATGTGAAAGACAAAAACTGTGGTCAGTTTTGGATACAGACACCAAAAGTTAATCAAAAACAAGCGTCATATCTAGATCAACGAAATTTGTGTTTCCCAGTGTAATATATTCAATCACTGAGTAATGTAATTTTATAAATAGATAGAACTTGTTTATAAAAAATGTCAACTATAGTACAGGTAATCGATCATATAGCAGGAATCGTTAATGATATTTCTTTCAAAATATTATACCAATTATAGTAAGAAAAATGTTAGACAGATGACATAACTAAATTAAGAATTTTATTTAAAAAATCTTAAAAAGTGAAAATTTATTGTAAAATTTAATTCCACATGAAGTAAATTAAATTGTAAAGTATTAAAAAGTCAATTTTAGAAGTTTTAAGAGGAGAAACAAAATTATCGAATCGATGACGTAGCTAATGCAGAAGATCTCGTTTAGTCTTTATGGCTTTGTTGCGTACAGATAGCTCGCATCAGATGCAGTGCAAGTTATATGAGATGGAAAAGCAGAAATCCGAAAGAGAATACGTCTGCGCTTCAAAACAATAAAAAACAATAAAAATTATAATTCTTTAATTAATTCAATCGTATTTAATAGTGAAATGCATGAGGCTATTATGCGTCAATCTAGATGCTAATAACGTTTTGAAAATGTTTTATTTATTTCAATTTCATTTAAATTTAAAATTGAAGTAAAAATCAATAATTTTGTTTAATGATACATATGTCGATCGAGGCAGTAATCTAAATAGGTCGACGATAGCTATGCAGCTTGTGATATTCTAAATTCACGTTCAAATAAAATCTTATTCTGAATTTTTAATTAAACAACAAGTTGTGAACGTGCACTATTAGGCGTACGACGTGTGTACCAAATAACTGATGTATTCAATGCTATTTAATAAAAATATGATCTTGTCCACAAGCAAAAACGATATTTAAGAATTTCATCGAGAAAGATTTTAAAACGAACTAAAAAACAAAGATGTAATAAAAAAACATCGTATACAGTCTGGCTACGATGTCTTGATTTAACGAATTAAATTTAAATTACGAAAAATATCAACGTAACGATAGCATTATACCTCGTTTAAGTACAAACATAGTCCCTCGTAATATAGTAATTTTTTTTTTATTATTACATCTTGTTCCAGCTTCAAGTTAAAGATTAGAAATATACATTCTATTCACCAAAAAAAATATGAATAAACACAGTTGACTGAGACTGTTACCAGTCTCAGTCAACTGTGGAAGGGAAATATTGAGAAAATCTAATCAAATAAAACACTTGATCGCACTTGTTGATAACGTCCAATACACCTACGCTTCGTCCCCACGCAATATACGTCAAAATATGTTTCCCACCGGATAGACATACTGTGTGCGCCGAAACTATTACGTTTCCACTTTCATTTCTGCGTTTTCTCGAACTAACGAGGTTTGTTTTCTCCAATTCCAGATATCAGAACGGCATACGAGAAAAACCAATTGTGTTCATTAATTGGGGTCGAGGGGGGTCATTCCTTGGCAGGGAGTCTGGCCGTTCTCAGAACCCTCTATCATGTCGGCGTTCGATATCTAACGCTTACTTCTACGTGCAATACACCATGGTAAGACGTCCGCAATTACTGCCCGGGCGATAGATAGAGATAATTTCGAATTGAAATTGTTTTTTCGCAGGGCCGATTGCTCGCACGCCGACATGCCCGGAAAAAAACCAGAACACGGAGGCCTTACAAACTTTGGAAAGGTACGTAGTTATTAATTACGAAGTAAAATATGATGATTTACAATTAAGAGATGCGCGAAACTTAAATTTTGTCGCCAGCTTACTTACAGATACATGGAACGAATGTTTTAAATTTCTAAACTAATTAAATATAATATAATAATATTAAGTTTTGAATTCAATCTTCGTAGAACGCAAATCCATAATTGTCAACCACCAGAATATGAATTTTCTATTATTCACAGCAAAATCATTCAAAGCTTGGAGATATCCATTTACAGTTTCTGAATATCACGGCTCACATATTCGGCTTTTCAAACTTTTTATTCTCTCGTGATTTCTATCTCGAAATCGTTTTCAGGGTCTTCGAAAATGTAAGTACACAAGCATTTAAACGGCACATTAACTTTTGAAAAATACCCATTTTTGCAAAAACCTTTGAAAAAATTGAAATTTTCGCCTTCGTAGAACGTAAATCCGTAGTTCTCAAACATCAGAATACGAATTTTTTATTGTTCATGACAAAGTCATTCAAATCTTGGAGATAATTCATTTACAGTTTCTAAATATCACGTTTGGAATGGAATTTCCAAGCTTTTTATTCTCTTGTGATTACGCCAAAAGAGTTTGTCAAATTTCGACCACAAAATATTTTTTAGGTCCTTCGAAAGTTCTTGCATACGAGCGTTTGGAGTGTTACATTAACTTTCGAAAAACACCAATTTTTGCGGGCATACCCCTTTGGAAAAATTTAAATTTTCATCAAAATATTAAGTTTTGAATTCACTCTTCGCAGAACATAAATCTACAATTTCCAACTAGCAGAATACGAATTTTCTATTATTCACGGCTAAATCGTTCAAGCCTTGGAGATAATCCATTTACAAATTCTAAATATCACGTTTTTATGTGGCTTTTTAAGTTTCCTGTTCTCTCATGATTAAGCAGAAAGAGTCAGATAAATTTTGACCTCAAAATCACTTTTAGGAACTTCAAAAGTACCAGTCTACAAACATTTGGAACAGTACAATAACTTTCGATAAATATCAATTTTTGCGAGTATACATACCCCTTTGGAAAAATTGAGACTTTCATCAAAATGTTGAGTTTTGAATTCGGTCTTCGTAAAACGTAAATCTACAATTTTCAACCAGAAAAATACGAATTTTCTATTATTCACGGCTAAATCGTTCAGGCCTTGGAGAAAATCCATTTACAGATTCTAAATATCACGTTTTCATGTGGCTTTTTAAGTTTCCTGTTGTCTCATGATTAAGCCGAAAGAGTTAGATAAATTTTAACCTCAAAATCACTTTTAGGAACTTCAAAAGTACCAGTGTACAAGCATTTGGAACAGTACAATAACTTTCGAAAAATACCAATTTTTGCGAGTATACCCCTTTGAAAAAATTAAAATTTCCGTCAAAATATTATATGTTAACTCAGCAGAATCATTCAAACCTTGGAAGAAATCCATTTACAGTTTCTAAATCACTCATTATTATAGCTATTCAAGGTTTTTATTCTTTATTTGATATTAACTTTTCCGCCTGTATCTGTTTACGCGAAAACCTTGACTTAAAATAACCTGTATCGCAGCAATTTTGATAGGCCCAAACGATATTGTTCATTATCAGAGTTTCTCGCTTCATTCGCCAGCCTTATATTGTAATAAATTTTTTAATTTTACGATGTGATGTGGCGGGGCTTCTTTAATAAAGATTTAATTACAATAACTAGGTGAAAATTTCACATATTTGATGTGGCGTTTATTGTCTCGGATGCTTAGTTGTATTGTCGGTTTTTCTTAGCAGCTGAAGCTTTCCATTTCTCCTGCACTTAATTAAATTTTCTTGGAAAAGCTACGTGACGCTTAAATTAAAATTAAATTACAAGTTTTGTATTAATAAAATAAACAAAGTCTTGCGTTTTCATATACATAATTCTACGATTTATGTTTGAAACATAAATTTTTTATTCGGGTGTAACATAATTTATATTTGTCGGTTTTTATAAACTTCCATAAATTGTAAAACAAAATTTTTGAAGAAAAAGTTTTGGAAACGTATTAGAAAATATAACACGGAAGCTTATGCTCTCTAAGGTTTGAACGATTTTGCTATTCAAGTGTAAGTTATTAACTAAATTTAGAACTGTTCGACTTCCGAACCGATATAGATACACCAAGTATCCACAATGCGATGCTCACCATTGGTACTCGATTGTTAGAAGACGTAGAACAGTGGTTAAATTGGAAATAATTTCATTTCAAATTCACCGTAACTCTTTTTTATTTTAAGTTAATTTAATCACGTGTATTACCCAACTTTGCTAAAGTTCTTGAACAGATCTTATTTTGTAAAATTTACAGGCAGGTTAGATCATTCCTATCTTGTCACCAGCATGGTTTCGTGTCCGGGCGATCAACAATCACCAATTTAACGAGCATTACAGATTGACGTTTTATATACAGACTTTGACTCCATAGACCACAACATTCTCCTTACTAAACTTGATTGTTTTGGCTTTTGTCCTGCACTGATGCGACTAATGTCATCGTATCGAGTTGGTCGAACTGGTTATGTATTTTATAATGGATTTTCGTCTAGTGTTTTCCCATTATCTTCTGATGTACCTCAGGGTTCAAATCTCGGCCCTCTTCTTTTTAACATTTTCATTAATGATTTATTAGATAAATTAAACTGTGAATTTCTGGGGTATGCTCAGATTCAAATTCAACTATGCTGACGATCTTAAAATCTACAACATAATCCTCACGCCTGCTGATTGTGTCAAATTGCAATTTCTTCTTAATTGAAGAATGGTGTGCCCACGACAAAATTTTATTGAATGTTTCCAAATGCTGTGTTGTTTCTTACACACGTTGTACTGTCCCTATAATATTTGATTACTCTGCCAAATCTGAGTTGGTAAATAGGAAATCTGAGGTGAATGATTTGGGCATACTCTTTGATTCCCAACTAACCTTCAGTCAGCATGTCTCGTCTGTCTGTGCGTCAGCTTCAAAATCGTTGAGCTTTCTTATTAGACCGTGTAGAGACTTTAGTAATACTGCTATACTTAAAATGTTATATTATGCTTTGATGAGGTACGGGTTGGAATATGCGTCTCTGGTTTGGTCTCCTTACTACATGGGCCAGCAGTTATTCGTTGAGAGAATCCAGAAGAGGTTCCTAAAATATCTCTCCTATAGAGCGACTGGCATTTACTCCGAGCGAATTACGATGGCCTTTTAAACCAACATAATATGCAGTCTCTGTCTTGTCGCCGTGAAATGTATGGGTGTAAATTTTTAACCAAACTTTTAGCTAACGAAATTGATTGTCCGATGATATTAGCCTGCATTAACTTTAATGTATCCGTGCCTAATACACGATACTGTGTCACTTTTAAATTACCTAGGGCGAAAACAGATGTGTTGTTGAATTACGTGTGCATGTTACAATGGAATATTGCCATATAATGTGAAGTGTTATTTTTATGACGTTCATTATACGTTGCATTATTACATTCATATTGTTTTCTTGGCACAAACCAATTAAAAACCCGTAGCGCTGAAGCAGTGTAATAAGGGTCGTAAAAAGAGTTTGCAAGTAATTCTGCGAGTTCATATGAAGGACATTGTAGTAACTATAACAATAAGTTATAATAACTATAACTATAGCTCTGAGTAGTATATGAATTTTTGGTGGTTACACGCAGTTCAGAGAGAAACCCCCGAAACGTCGTTAACATGAACTAAGTGTTTTATTGTACCTAATGGTCGAAAATCCCAAACACAAAAGCATAAATTCATAGCATAATTTTTTATTTGACTTTCCATTTTAGATACTTAACGATATTCTAAGAGAACAAAAGTATATTTAATGTAAATTATTGTTTTAATATTTTTTTAATTATCAAATACAAATACGATTTCAACTGATGATACATACCCTTCAATTGTAATGCAAATACTTTAGAATTTTGGCAAGCGAACATGAAAAAACATTTTATATGAATACTTTAATCTTTCCATGCAGCTGTGTAACAAAAGAACATTTTCCTGTTCGCATTAACTTCGGTGGAGTGTATTGTGTTGTTATTAAAAGATTTTTGCGTTTCCTTTTCATTATCGCACCCCGAAAATAATTCAGTATCCATAATTAATAATTGTAGCACTAAGATAATGCCGGGGCATTTGTTTGGAAGTGGGTCTCTTTCAGAAATTATGCAAATTATTATTTTTCGCGAGACAATGAAACAGACGAGAATGTATCATCGAATCAACTCGCGCCCTTATCTCTCTGGAGAATATTCAAACAAGATTACATTTAATACTTTTAATGCCTTTTCCTCTCTGAACGCGCGGCTCGAACAGTACTAGCTGAATTTTAAATGAAGGCCATTGTATGATTTTCGCGGATCTTTTTTTCTCTCCGCTTATGCTCACACCCGAAACGCCCTCCCCTTCGATGGCAATATTGCGAGAAAGATGGAGCAAGTTTAATTTTTGGCCACAAAGAAACTTATCCCCGATACTCCTTAGATGTATAAATGAAGATAACTGTCACCGATATGAACATGGCAATCGGGTTCCCTCGGAAAGGATTTGAACTCGCCAAAGCACGATTAATCTTTGTAAGCGGTGTAATAGACATTGTTGAAGTCCCTTTTCGTGTTGAAGGTTACAATTTATATTTTTTCTCGGTATTTTTCCTTATAGTCCCGCACGCTAACGCAAACTCGAATTCTCCAGTAAGATTAATGAATTGCCGTACCAACAATGAAATTTTATCAAGAGACGGGATTCTGAAGATGTTATATTTGAATTGTGCCATCATGTTTTCCGGAAAAAGAAAATAATAAGTGCTTTTTAATAACGTCCTATGAAAAAGTAAATTAGAAACGTCACCCTGTGGGGTTTTTCAAGAAAACTCATCATGACACTGACGTCGCCACTATGAATCATGTCTTCTACAAAATTAAGACAAAAATTAGCTTTTCATTTAATATACGCAAGGCACTTGATCCAACTAAATAGAGACCATTATAGCATAATTAACAGTTTTTTCCGTTTTCTTAAATTTTTTATACGAGGGTAGCCGTTTATATTTCGGGAATAGCAAATTAAAAAAAAATTTTATTATCGAAAATAGTTTTATTGTTTTTCAAAATATTCTCCTTGAAAATCAATGCACTTTTGCATTCGTTTTAACCAATCCGAAAAGCATTGCTGTCAGTGTGAAGGCGGTATCTCCAAAATATGAATTTCGAATGCCTCAACTGCCTCTTCCGGCGTTAACCACGAAGTTTATTCTTCATGTGTGGGAACAAAAAGAAATCGCAGTGTGTTAGATCAGGGCTGTACAGCGGATGGCTCATCGATTCAATGTTTTGCCCGGTAAAATATTCAATTCTTTGAACCGAACTGTGAGAGCTTGCATTGTCATGGTGGAGAATGATCTGTTGTTTTCGGTTTGTTTTCCTTATTTCTTCAAAAACTTTTGGCAAACAAATAGTTGTGTATCATTTGGAATTGACCGTTCTACAACTCTCTAAACTCACGGTTGCAACGTGATCGGTTTTTCCGAAAAAACAGGCAACCATTTGTTTTGATGTGTTTCGAACGCGAACAATACTTCACCTGTGACGACTTTATAAATTTTCTTTGAAGCACTGCTATTGTATTTTTTGTGCATTTCTTGACACCAATCGACGAGAGTCGTTTTTGAGCGGTTGTCAGATTACATGGTACCCAACGTGAACATAGCATCTTAAGAGCTAAATGTTTCATCATTTCCGACACAACATTTGTGGGACGACCTTCACGAAATTCATCGTCCAAAGAACGCTGTCCATGTTTGAATTCACTATACCTACGATATACTGTAGTTCCCGATGGTGTTTCATCACCATATAAAGGATTCAGCTCGTCTGTGCATTCTTGTTGAGATAATCCATGCCGAAAGTTATGAAAAGTAGTTGCACGAAAATGATTTTCAAGTTACTGTCAACAATAGAAATAGCGACCGGATAATAAAACTGTCAAGGTAAATATATTGTCAAAAATGACAAACTTCACGATGCAATCATCAGATCGGAGGTAACACTAACAGTGTTGCCAGTTCCCGAAATATAAATGGCTACCCTCGTATAATATCTGGTAATTAAATTGGCCCAGATGCGTCTATTGCAGATTCAAAAATTTTTGCATTACACATAAGATGTAAAAAGCGGTTAAAATTACAAATTTTCAGTTTAACATCCTGAGAGTACATAATTGTATGGAATCAAAGTTGTTATATCTTCTGCAATCATTTAATATAAATTCGTCGGTCTGCGAAAAAAAACGCGTTTAACCGAAACAATGAAGACAAAGCATTTATAGAAGGCCAAGATGAATCAACATTTCAATGAGAAAGGTCTTTGTATAAAATTGTATCAAAAATATTTTTTAAAAATTTTTCATTTCTCAATCACAGGTCATAATTAGTAACGGGTCACGACTTGAAGCGGTTACAGAATCTATCGAATTTGTGAAACGTAAAGAACACCTTACTGAGACTGGAACAGGACCTTTGTACTTTGTAGAAGAAACGATAAACCAGTATTAACACAAAAATGTAATATAAACTGTTCTGGTGCCTTTTATTACTTCACTAGATGCAGATGGAAAAAAATCCTTCCATGTTTATGCAAGATGGGGCTCCGTGCCATACACCGAAATCTGTTCAGAATATTTTTCATTGTTTCGGCATACCAGTATTGCCCTGTCCTGTAAACTCACAAATCTCGTCACTAGCTATCAGTCACTCTCGAATTCACGATTATTAAAAAATGCGATGCGAAAACGGTCTGGATCCTGACCCTGAAGATCGCCTCAAATGAAAAGCAGACATTTGATCAAGGAAGGAAACAATTAAGTCGAGAGTATAATGTCGACTACTGGACAGTTTAAAGGAGTTCGTCAACCAGAAATGTTCAGAACTCGTAAACTGTAAAGAAATGATATTTCATCACTACAACACTAGGCCACACACAAGTTTTATCGGCCGTCAAAAATCACTGGATTGTAGAGGAGATGTGCGTTACATCCTCCATACTCCCCGCACGTTGCTTCTTCAGATTTCTACTTGTTTTTGCTTAGTTTAAAATTCCTTTCGACTCAGACTTTTAGACTTTTGCCAATAAAGATAGGTCATTCTATGAACGGGGACCTACGAGACTCACCAAAATATGCAGAACGGTAATTGAAGAAAACAGGCAGTATGCATATAATTTATTTGATCTTTTCTTTCATATTAAAAGCTACTTGGGAATAACAGAAAAAATACGCCAAGACTTGCCTACAACCCAGTTAGGTGATACATCTTGGAATACGATGGTCAGAAATTCATGGATAATCGTCAACTAGGACGATTCTATGATTAATTCCGAGTCGACAATCCTAATTCAGAAATGTATTGTCATTGGTTAAGGCACACGAAACCATTAATGTTCAAAATGTGCGACAAAAAATATTTAGAATTTTTTAGAATTTTTACATTTTGCTTGCGATTTTTTTGAAGAAAAAAGTAAGCAGCGCCTCCGACCAATGAACAGAAAGTAATAAATAAAATGAACGCCACAACATAATTAATTACTCCAAATATATTGCAACGCATCCTAAATATAATTCCATAAAGGCTTTGTCTTCAAACCAATAGCTTCCAGTTATCTGTTTATATATAATTATTGACATCATAATAACCTGACTGCGGGTTTTAAATAAATATTAGATCTGTTCCATAATGCGATTTATGGCGTGTTAAAGTACTCGAAGTTGAAAATTATATTATTTTCTGCTATTCCACCGTTAATTAAATACACAGAAATTAATTAAAAATTTCTGCGCTGGAGAAGGACTCGAACCTCTATCTGCCGTTTTCTAGACGACTGCTTTACCAATTAATGGTGGCTTAATTGGTAAAGCAGTCGTCTAGAAAACGGCAGATAGAGGTTCGAGTCCTTCTCCAGCGCAGAAATTTTTAATTAATTTCTGTGTATTTAATTAACGGTGGAATAGCAGAAAATAATATAATTTTCAATGGCTTTCAGTTTCGACATTTACGTAATGTTATCATTATTATTATTTTCATTAAACTTAAATGAAACTTGTATTTTGTCCAATCATTCCTACTGATTTATTGATGATTTTATACCATGTAGCCAAATCTACACTTCTTTTGAGCAATTCGTATGGCTTAAGTAAAATCAATACAACATTCCTGTATTAGAATTGTCGACACAAATATATCATAGAATCTCTCTATATGATGATTATCCGTGAGTTTCTGATCACCCTGTACATTCAAATAATCCAATCAGTTGTACGCAGTCCATGTGAACGAATTCTAGCCAGCAGTTAAGAGAATTTTCATCAAATCTACAGATATCGTCCGTTATATCCATTTATTTGAGACGAACTCTTTCAAAAATTCCATCCGCTCAATAGTAACTTACTTTCGTGCCGAAGAAACAATGTGTAAGAAAAAAGCTGATGACATGAGGAAAGCTTTTCTTTTGGGTTGTCCCTCATCTGTGAAAAACGTAAATTACTTTAGGCGAGGTTTGTTCCGGTTATTGCTTCGTATTTTTACCATTACATTACAATGAACGTCACGTTTCTGTTTCCGTTTTATTTTGTCTCTTTCGGACAGCGAATTAATAGCTGGGACGTATAGGAAGGAGTTCAAGTCTGAATTATTTTCGAAAATATTAGTACTAGTGTCTTTTGTATTGTTTGATTGTAATGAAGTGAAACTACACGTGTGCTAAATTATTCGTGGCTTATGTTTATTACTTAATTACAATTTGTAACAGAATCGAGGAAAATGCAGCCGTACAAAATATTTGTTCACGTTAGCGAGTAATGGTTTCTTCATATTATACAGCCATCGATATTACGAAAACACTTGTTCGCGTTATATCGAATTTCCATTGGTCGATGTTCACAGTTATAGGTCAGTAAAGTATCACTTTATCAACACACGTATCAACACTATCGTTAGGAATTATTCGATGAATTTCTTGGACGTACAATGTGTTGTTTGGTATAAATAAAGTGACTTTTATCAACATTTCTTAGCTATTTTTGTTTATGAAAATGAAAATTACTATTTCCTGAAGTGCCAGCGCTAATTATAATTACAAAAATTATTTAAACATTTTTGCGTGGCCTACTCCAACGCGGAAAATTTTAAAACTAGGTTATCTCTTTACTAATCTTAGTGGATAAACATCTTATGTTTATATAAATACAGTGTGTAAATGAAATATTCATTTATCTAATTTAGGTTCTTCTTTGTTTATTTAAGATATCTTAATGATTCTGTTTAATGAATATGTAAGTTTTGATCGATATCTGAGTCAGGTACCTACTATAAACCAACGAATTTCTTATCCTTTATCGAGAAATGGTTAGATGTCCAGACACATTCTTTTTAATAGCTTGGTTCTTTTCTCAAAGGTGTAAACGAGATCGGACATCATTATTTATACAGTGTGTATCAGCCAAATGGAATAAATTCGATAATAATTAAATGGAAGGGTGTTCGGAAAAACGCTCGGACACGTCGATTGGGATTTTTAGTTGCGTATTTTTTTAAATAAAAAGTTTATATACAGGGTGTGTCATGTAAAAGTGGTCAATGCCAACTTTCTTATTTTAAATGCAACACCCTGTGACATATTAAATTTTTGGATTCTTTAGAAAATTCCAGACATATTTCATGTACAATGTCCTATACCTATCTTCGACTGTTGGATCACGTTGTTATCTAACATTGTGATCATTTGTTCACAAAAATACGTTCTCCTATTAAAGTCGTCTTCCATGAGCTCCTGAGTTGGTATAATTTTATAGGGATGCATTTCATTTTCTTTTAATGTGCGAGTAATCGATGAATGGCAAACATCGAACATTGACGCTGCTTGTCTACTAGAAGTATGCGGGTTTTCTTCAAACTCAAGCACAATATCCAGTTTGGTATCATTACTTATTGCATTCGCAGCTGCTTTCTTTATTTGCCTTACATGTCCAAACTCGCGAAACTGTTTTTCTATTTTACTAATTGTTCCTTGGGATATAGGCGGCAAATTTGGAAATTTCTCATGAAATAAGTGAGCAACTTCCATTTGTGTCCGTGTGTTATCTCCATAACCAATCATCTGCAGAATTGTTATTTTGTGCATTTCTGTTAAATGAACCATTTTGCTGAAATGTAGTTACTTCTTTTACTACTTTTTACTAATTCTTCACCACATTCATATATTTTTTGTTTTTGTTATGCACCTCGTATATTAGTTCTTTTAAAATCTAGCATTTTTCGGAGAAAAAAAGAAAAAAAAGGTTCCCCCTTTTTTAGGATTTCACACGTAAAATGATTTAGTTTCAAATGTAAATTATTTGTGTAACATGCTCTGACCTTTACTTACCCCTGACGCTAGTACAATAGTTTATAACTTTATTTATTAGTATTTAGTATGACAAATCATATTTTAATGTTTTTAAAGAATTTTTTAAATTAATCTAGTTTTTGTAATAAAAAGATAATAATTGTGAGCATGATTAAAATATTGTACATGTTATTGTTTTTTAGAACTCCTGAGGAAGCTATAAATTTATAGCGAAATATAGAGGATAAAACAAATGATTGTTTTTTAATTTTTTAATTTTCGTAACAGTTGACCGAATACTCGACGAATTTCATTGATTTGGATTATCTTATAACGGTCGACCAAAACACTTTTAGCATATATATATATATATATATATTGTCGCTTCACTACGTGCGTCAACCTGGAACAGTTTAGGTTGACACTTCATCACGAAACAACTCCTGAAGAAGATGGTTGAGATGTCATCGAAACGTCGAGACGCCGAAACTTTCGAGAACTTCTGTTCAACATCGCGGGGAGCCCGAGAATCTAATATTATAACCGCTAGAACCTTCGTTTCGAACATATATAATATATATATATATATATATATATATATATATATTTATATATATGATTGCACGAATATTATAATATAAAATACACCCCTGCGCATCTACGGTTTAAAGTACCTCAATCCTATTTTCATTATCGTTAGCTTATGACCCCTTTAACACCATGGGATGCCAAAGTCAAAATGAAATAAAACAAAACCTGTTTTTCATTGAAAAGGTTGCGATAAGCCCACAAAAAATCGTTCGTTAATAACACGAGTGTATCTGATGAGAGGTGAATTCTTTGAAACGCGTAGTAAACACGATATTATTAATATTTAAATGATTCTTTTAACGTTCAAATTTTTATTTGGTAAACACTTCAGTATCTAGCAAAATAAATACAAATTACGTTCATTTATAGTGACAATTTATTTAATATCTGTAATATTTTCTCTATTTTGTTGGTAATAATTCTCCTCACCATTCTCCTAACCACCAAAAGGTTCCTTAATTAACAATAGGGAGATTTACGGCAATATGAAGTAGTACTTTTATCTACTTCTCACCACTTTGTGTCTATCGTTGCAAGTGTTAGGTGAACGTTTTGTAACAGTTTCAGATATTTGTTGAATATTTAATTATTCTAAATGATTTATGACATTAAAAAAATTTTAAAAAAATTCGCGTTGTACACACAATGTTAAATTTTAAACAGTCAAGAAACTTAAAAACATTTCAAATGAAATAAAGATCGCAATAGAGACTATTAAAAACTGGAAAATTTTCTCATCGAGAAATAGCAAGGAGAGAATGTGTTTCCCGTCATAGCGTGGAAAGAATAGCGAAATTAGTTCAAGAAAACTCTCCAAATCGACCGAATGTATTCGTTACCCAGGGAATAGAAAAGAAAACACGAAATCCGTATTATTATAAATAAAAGGTTGAAAAATCGTAGACAAGTGCTACACAGTCTACAAAAAGACGACATAAACATATCGGAACGAATATTAAAGTCACGATAGTACAAAGAAAAAATCCCAAACTAACAGAAAAAAATTAAGAAAGCGAAGTTACAATAGGCGAGGTAACATAAAGACCTCACGGTTAATAAACGACAAAAAGGTGTGCATCATTAATTTTATTTAAGTACCTTTTTTTGGTAAATTTGGAGTGTTCAGTGATGAATTGAGGTTAGAGGGGATAAAGAAACTGGCTGTAAGCTTGGACCTGTTTATATATGGAACGATGAACCAGGTTTATTATAAATCTGTTTTGAATCCATATATTTATTCCTTAGGTTCTTGAGATGTTGTCTACATATTCATGCAATATGGAGCACCATGTTACAACGAAAAAATCTATCAAAACTTTATTTTCCAAAAGAAATTTTTTAAAGTTTTGTTATAGCCATGTAAATCCCCCAGATTTCACCCCAAATGTCTGAAGTAGTCCAAAACGGATTGTTTATTCGTCTCCAAATCCAACATTAGACATTCTAAAACAAAATATAGAAAATACTTGGAGAAATAATCCAGATTTGCAGGAAGTGGTAGCATACTACCATAATTAAGGTGAAGGGTAGATTAACTAAATATTAATTAAGGCTCTACAGTATAAATAAATATTGTTCACCTGAGAAGTTGTTATTTTGTTTAGTTCATTAGAAAAAGCGAAATTTATATGGTGGCTCTACAGTACTGTATAGTATAAGGTAATATTCGAATTTAACACGTAACAAGTTTGTTAATAAATGTATAGACATCTAATATCTTCTTAGGATACATAAGAAACAGAATTCGCGATACAAGCAACTACCTTGTCAGCTTATCAACAACGTTGATATATCTTAATGAAGCGTGTAGATTAATAATAGGAATCCTAATCATGATTAATAACACACCAAAGGTTCCTAAATGATTTATTATCATTCACGACTCCCAGTACACCGTTGGCTAAACATTTAACCCGTGAAGTTAATCTGGCTGTCAACAGCGAAAATTGTATATACTATATACCAATGATAGTGGTGTTCTAATAATATACATCGCTTGTATTTTGTGTAAAAAAAGAAATAAAGCAATATTTTCATTTGAATTCATAAATAATTGAATGGGAACTTTTTAAGTTAAGATTTTTTCGAGAGTGACTCCATAAACATCGAGTTACACATTTATTAATACACAGATGACAAAAGTTTTACTGAAAGTGTTCGAAGCAATCTTCTCCAAGGTCAATACACTGCTGAAATCTATATTTTTACTTTTCATAAGTGTTTAACCAGACGTTTGAAGTCAGGCTATCAAAGAAAAACGTCATAATTTCGGAATAAATTTCTTCCTCGGTGAAAAATCGTCTACCTCTTTGATATTTCTTTAATTAAGGAAGAGCCAGCAATCACGCATAGTTAGAGACCGATTAATTGTTAAAAAATCATCAGAGAATCAACAGCGACCTATTAGGGAGAAACAAATAACATCAAAATATTGAGAAGAACTTTGCAAACTCGATTATAGCGTAGCTTAATCCTAACTCTTATAATTTCGCGGATGTCGAGTGTATGTAAGTTGCGTTTCTACGTGTATAACGGGATCCTTTTCCATATTTCTCTCCATGCCTTTCTATCTTGCACTTTCTCTCTGATTACTCTCCAGTTTTTGTTGTTTCTTTACCAGGTGTACCGGAAAGTCATTACCGGTTTTTTTGTAAAAAAAAACCTACATAATTTTCAAGAAAATAGAAAAAATTATTTATTCAAGGTATTGGCCATTTGATTCTACACATCTTGCCCATCTTTTAGGTGATTTATGGAAGCCATCCCAAAAAAACTGTTTGTTCTTTGAGCAAAACCATTCATAGTGCAATTTTCTAACTTCTTCGAAATTGGCGAAGTGCTGCTCTGCAAGCGCGTGTTCCATTGATGCGAAAAGGTGATAGTCGGACGAGGCAAGGTCTGGAGAGTACGGCGGGTGCGATATTGTGTCCCATCCAAGTGCTTTCAATTCTTCCTTGACCGGTTTTGCTGTATGAGTCGGCGCGTTACCGTGCTGTAAAATCACTTTACTGTATCTTCGGGCCTATTCTGGACATTTTTCTACAAATGCATGTTCAAATTGATAATTTGTTGGTGGTCGCGATCAGTATTAACTATTTCACCAGGTTCCAACAGTTCATAATACACCACCCTACTCTAGTCCCACCAAACACAGAGCATTGTTTTGTGATCAAAACGATTTGGCCTTGGAGTTGATGGACCGGCTTCGCCAAGTGATAACCATGAGTTTTTGCGTTTAGGATTTTCGAAATAAATCCATTTTTCATCACCCGTCACTATTCGATGCAGAAATAACTTCCGATCACATCTTTGAAGCAGCATTTCACAGACGATTTTTCGTTTTCCATTTTCCTATCATTCAATTGATGTGGCACCTGTTTTCCTATCTTTTGGATTTTTCCCATTGCTCGTAATCGATCACTAATCGTTTCTTGGGCCACATTTAACGCCTCTGCCGATTGTTTTTGAGTTTGAGTTGGGTCTTCATCCAATAATTCCTGCAGTTTCACATCTTTTTCGCAAACGTTTTCGGACTACCAGAACGTTCTTTATCTTACGTATCGAAATCACCACTTTTGAATCGTGGAAACCACGTTTCACATGTTTTTATGGTTGGAGCACGCACACCGTAAGTTTCTACGCAAACGATGACTTTCAGTGGCTTTTTTCTTTTGAGTAAATAAGAAAAGTAATGCGTGCCGCAAATGCGATTCTTCAGGCTCGAAAGTAGACATTTTCAAAGAGGTATAAATCTATGACAGTGTTACTTTCGCAAAATATAACATATATGGCTTTGAAGCTTGATGTCAGTAAAATAAAATAACATATGTATCAAATCATAACATTGCATACTTAAGCCTAGCGATATCTGTTAGGAAAACCGGTAATGACTTTCCGGTACACCTGGTATGTTAGTTTAACTGCGTTTTTAATCTCGTCATTTCATCGTTGTGTCCTTTGTACTTCCCTATTGTCGTTCGGCACAATTTTTCTGCCGCTGTTTACACAGTGTCTCTAAGAAATATCCAAATCTGTTCGATCGGGGGTTAAGGATCTATCTTTCTGTTTGTTCCCATTCAGGAGCTCTTGGTATTCTAGCCTGATGAGCGGTTCCCTCAGAGAAGACCTTTCAGTTTGCAATGTGTCTTTTTCCTTTCTCTTGTTCCTTTTTGCTTTGCCATAGTAGCAAATAATGATCGCTGCTTATCTGTGGGCCTCTATTGAGAATTACTCACTTCCCTACTTACCAAAAAATAATCTAACAACGATCTTTCTTTGCGACTTCTCACTTCCCATGTAAATTTGCGAATGTCTCTGTGTTTAGAAGCTGTTTTAGCAATGATCAGTTCATTTTCCAGACAAAATCTATTATTCTCCTTCCATTACTATTTCTACAGTCTTCTCCGTCTTTCCCCATTCACCACTATATTCCTTTATCGTTATAATGTCACTTTAACCAGCATTTTCAATTTCACTTTGCGAGAAGGCTCAGGCACCCAGCTATCTTATCGACATTCGATCGTTCCACTTGCCGTTCACAACTCAAGACTCTCAACTCGCAATCTCAATTACACGAGAAAATTTATAGTCGTTGGTCAGCGAAAAAACCAAGATTCGCCGTGATGATGAAGAAAATGAGATTACAATGGGCGAAACAGTATAAAAACCTTACGGTTGTGGATTATGCTTCATTATTTTACTTATGTTCATCAAATTTTACACGTTCATAGTAGACTTCAAAATTGAAAAAATATTTCGTCTTTTCAAGGTTATCTTCAGTGGTGCATCGTGCTTAGGGACGGTAACAAACAATCGTGGAAACCACGTTTCACATGTTTTTATGGTTGGAGCACGCACACCGTAAGTTTCTACGCAAACGATGACTTTCAGTGGCTTTTTTCTTTTGAGTAAATAAGAAAAGTAATGCGTGCCGCAAATGCGATTCTTCAGGCTCGAAAGTAGACATTTTCAAAGAGGTATAAATCTATGACAGTGTTACTTTCGCAAAATATAACATATATGGCTTTGAAGCTTGATGTCAGTAAAATAAAATAACATATGTATCAAATCATAACATTGCATACTTAAGCCTAGCGATATCTGTTAGGAAAACCGGTAATGACTTTCCGGTACACCTGGTATGTTAGTTTAACTGCGTTTTTAATCTCGTCATTTCATCGTTGTGTCCTTTGTACTTCCCTATTGTCGTTCGGCACAATTTTTCTGCCGCTGTTTACACAGTGTCTCTAAGAAATATCCAAATCTGTTCGATCGGGGGTTAAGGATCTATCTTTCTGTTTGTTCCCATTCAGGAGCTCTTGGTATTCTAGCCTGATGAGCGGTTCCCTCAGAGAAGACCTTTCAGTTTGCAATGTGTCTTTTTCCTTTCTCTTGTTCCTTTTTGCTTTGCCATAGTAGCAAATAATGATCGCTGCTTATCTGTGGGCCTCTATTGAGAATTACTCACTTCCCTACTTACCAAAAAATAATCTAACAACGATCTTTCTTTGCGACTTCTCACTTCCCATGTAAATTTGCGAATGTCTTTGTGTTTAGAAGCTGTTTTAGCAATGATCAGTTCATTTTCCAGACAAAATCTATTATTCTCCTTCCATTACTATTTCTACAGTCTTCTCCGTCTTTCCCCATTCACCACTATATTCCTTTATCGTTATAATGTCACTTTAACCAGCATTTTCAATTTCACTTTGCGAGAAGGCTCAGGCACCCAGCTATCTTATCGACATTCGATCGTTCCACTTGCCGTTCACAACTCAAGACTCTCAACTCGCAATCTCAATTACACGAGAAAATTTATAGTCGTTGGTCAGCGAAAAAACCAAGATTCGCCGTGATGATGAAGAAAATGAGATTACAATGGGCGAAACAGTATAAAAACCTTACGGTTGTGGATTATGCTTCATTATTTTACTTATGTTCATCAAATTTTACACGTTCATAGTAGACTTCAAAATTGAAAAAATATTTCGTCTTTTCAAGGTTATCTTCAGTGGTGCATCGTGCTTAGGGACGGTAACAAACAATTTTCTCTTCATTGGGAGAAAACCACACGAGCGTTTCCATGAGGTCGAAATGATTAGAAGATTAGAAAAGTTAAACATCCTCCAGTAACTATGATTTGGTCCTGCGTATTAGAAAAGGAGCTGGAGCTTCTGTATTATGTCACGGATACAATGGAATCGATAATAATTCCATTCGTTGATCCTTTATGTTCTGGAGATACTGTTTACAAGTTTGTGGAAGATGGTGCACCATGTCCCAGTGCAAAATCAATGAAAGATTTGTTTTCTGACAGCAACTTGCAGGTGTTATCGTAGCCAGACAACTTTCCACACCTACACCCAATCGAAAATGTATGAAATAGTTTAAAAGAGATTGTTCACTCAACCCCAAATCCGATCCTAATTGATTAAAATCAAAATATTGAAGATACAATGCGCAATAATCAGGATTGGAAGATATTAGTCATGTATCAGAAGCATGCCGAGGGGAATTGACGCTGGCTGAACAAAATATTAATTCATATTAATTGGAAATATATATTAATTTGTGTATTATAATGTTAATAAACAGTTGCTCATGTCAAATCGTTATTTTGTTTTATTCCTCATAAAAATGAAACCAAAAAGTTGAATTTGATTGTCCTAATTTTACCTCACGGTATTGTGTAACTTGTATTCGATAAGATGCTAATAAAAACGCATTATTATTTGGTAGGAATTTCCTATTTTGTAGCCCATGGATTTTTACATAAGTAAAAATGTATGTTTGTCATTTCAGAGCGTCGTAAAAGAAATGAACCGCTTAGGAATGATCGTCGACTTATCCCATGTGTCTGTGCGAACGATGCGAGACGCTTTAGACGTGTCCAAGGCGCCCGTGATATTCAGTCATTCATCAGCACACGCTCTCTGCAACTCGACGAGAAACGTACCCGACGCCACCCTCAGGAAACTGGCTCTAAACAAGGGGGTTGTCATGGTCAACTTCTATTCTCATTTCTTAACTTGTAAGGATGTGGCAACTGTTGCGGACGCCGTCGGTAAGCACTGTAACTGACAGCAACCATCTCATTTTAATACGTGTGGTCGGGAATATTGACTTACCATGCCAGGAGAAAACGACTGCTTGATAAATCGATCTGGAACTTTCATATATCAAAGCGTCTAAGGCGTCATTCAATCCTTTTAAAGTGCATGTGCAACAAATGAATCCTATTTCCTCGAACACATATACATCTTTCGATTCCATTTTAAAATTCTATTTTCTTGGATAAAACAATTTCAGCTAGCCAAAAGGTTGGTTTTTGTGTTTAAAATTTCATTTTATATATTATTTTAACCGACCGTTAACGTTTGGTCAAATAAGAAGTGGCTGATCTAGCTTTTCGCCTTCATACTTAGTTCGGGATACAAGAAAAACTCCTAATACATTGCAAAACTCTAAAATTCGAACTTATTAAAGGCACCTGTTGTAACTTGCACTTTTTTTTAATTTTTACAAATTATTATTTAATAATTGATTGTTGAGGTCGTTACTTTGTAAAATTCCATTTCACTAAAGAATAAATAAAACACTAATACCTAATAATTTCATTAGTTTTTAATGTTTTCCTGTTATTTATATTTATATATATTTCGAAGAATGATCCTTCCAAATTCCATTGTATGTAAAGGTGTTTCGCGGTTTTTTTTAAGAATAAATAAAACACATAATTTGCATTCACTTTCAAAAACTTTTTATTGGTAATTGAAGTATCAGTTATGACATTTATATGCGAAAAATAATATCTGCCAAATAGCCTCCTCTTGCAGCTCCACAGACGTCCACACTTTTGTTAAAATTTTCAATGACATTTTGACATAATTGGGGCTCTATCTCACCAATGACACGAATAATTTCATCTTTCAAAGCAGAAGTTGATTGCGGATTGTTTTTATAAACCTGACTTTTCACATAACGCCAAAGAAAATAGTCTAACTGTGTCAAATCACATCATTTTGGTGGTCAATTAACATCACCGTTTCTTGAGATTACAAGTCCAGGAAATTTGTCTCTCAATAAATCAAATGATTCGTATGCAAAGTGAGGTGTAGCGCCATCCTGTTGAAACCACGTATCCTCTAGATCAATATTCATTAATTCAGGCGACAAAAATTCGGTTATCATCCGACGATATCGATCACCATTGACAGGTACAGCTTCGCCAGCAGCATTTTCAAAGAAGTAAGGTCCAATTACACCACCTGACCATAATGCACACCAAACAGTAACTCGTTTAGGATGCATAGGTTTCTCATGAATAATTAGTGGATTTTTCTCACCCCAGATACGGCGATTTTGTTTATTAACATAGCCACCAAGTTCAAAATGTGCCTCATCGGAAACATTATTTTTTGAGAAAAATTAGCTGGTCGTTCATCGATTAAATTGACAAATGAACGTTGTTTTAAATGATCTAATGGCTTCAGTTCCTGTGTTATTTGAACCTTATATGCCTTCAGAGCTAAATCTTTGTGTAAAGTACGCCATGTTACTGATCCACTAAGTCCAAGTTGTTGTGAACGTCGTCCAATGGACATTTCAGGATCTTCAGCAACACTTTCACCAAACCAAACCAATATTTTTTTGGGAACGACCACCACGACCGTATTTTTCACTTTTTTGATCTTTCACGGAACCGGTCTCTTGAAATTTTTTAATAATTCGACCAATAGTGCTTTCAGATGAACTTTTATGTAAACCATAAAATGCACGTAATTTTCTAAAAACTCTTTTTTACAGGACGCTGCTTTTCATAAAATAATTCAACAATTTGAACGCGTTGCTGTATCGTGTACGAAGCCATTTTTATAAATGTCAATATGACAATATGTCAAACTAAATATTATTTTCGAATAACTTTGCTAATTTGACCGACCTGTATATTCAATACTGAGAAAGTTGCCCGTAAGCGAAGATAGAAAATGAAAATCCTGCATAGTATAGCTTTATCTCACAATTTTATGCATTACCGTCCGCTCAACTTTCTAATACGCAACGAGAAAGAAAAAGAAAGACACATTCTTTTTGGTACATTTGATTCTTTGTTCTTTTAACGTGTCTCCAACATTTAATATAACAAAGACGCTTTCTACATCCACGGGCGCAACTTTTTATTACTAATTCTACAGGACAATGCAGAATTTTTATTAAAAGTTAAATCCCACAAACGATACCTAAACTTTAATTTCAATTGCGCTATAAAACTCCCTGGAAGGTATAAAACGTATTTTCAACAGAGTCCGCCCCATCATCGTTCGACATTAACTGCGCCAAACCTACATAAATGCCGAAATGTGGTCTTTTCGTCTTTAATAGCTTTTTTTTCCGTTTCCGCAGCTCACATAAATCATATCAGAGAGGTCGCCGGTGTGGATAACGTAGGATTGGGAGCAGGATACGACGGAATAAACTTGTGAGTATTAATTTATCCCACTTGTCTCGTTATTATGCGGCTCCTAATCTTTTTACGGGAAAGACTTAGAATTGTATAATTTGTTTGTTGTGCGAAAGGATCGCACTCATTAATTATGAAAAGGTCTCGTTTGTTCAGTTTGATTTATCCTTGGGGTTCTCGTACGTATATCTTCGCCGGGAAACGTCAAGAATAAATCGGACTGAATTAGTAAACGATACGTGGATGTAATTGACTGTTTTATTTCATTGCTATTTACTAAATATCTGATGATTTTTGCACGGCATGAATTATTGAAAAGACATCAAGGGGCATAAATAAAGATGAAGCTTGTCGTTGGAATTTATTCACTTGTACGAAGAAGGTGCAAAAACTTACACTTCTTGCCTATGCATTTACAGGAAAAATATTTTTATTAAACAAAACAAAAGAGAGCATAGTGTGGATAGCTCTTACGGAATAAAATTATTTTTAACGTTAGTTTGGATGATTGTGAAAAATTCATAGAACATAAATAAATTTAATGTCTTTTAAGTAAACATTTTTATGCACAGGGTGATTCCTTTATTTGCAGTAATTGATTGGTGAGTTTCGTTAAATAGATCAGCCCGTATATTACTATAATATATATTTCTTGTTTAACCCATTAACGCCCAATTTTTTTTTCGAAAATTTTTTGTGAAAAGGATATACAATATAAAAATACTCAAAAAGTCTGTAATAATGTAATTATGTTTCATTTTGAAAATATTTTATATTTTTCAAAAAGTCCCAAATGGGGATCATGGGCGGTTGCGTGTAAAGAAGAATTAATAAGGAAAATACTTTTATTTTATGAATTATCTACATCCCCAAATAGGAATTATGGTCGCTAATGGGTTAATAATTGATATAAGTTGTTTTAATGATAGATAATGAGGTTCTGATGCTTACACGCCACGTTTGAAGGTCAAACTGTTATGATTTTAAATAACTAATGTGTAGTGAATAATCTGGCTCGTAGGCTTCCGCGGTCGATGTCCATACTTTCCTCTTAGCTGCCGAGCTGGAACCGCGTCTTCTGTACTTTTGCACCCGATGTTTTGTTTCCACCTGTATGGGACATATTTAGGAATTAACTGCTGTTATTGCTTTAGTTGCTGTACTAAATCTGGTGTAAGTCTGTAGTGGATGGCAACCGTCAAGCCAGCGGCAGATACAGGCTCGAGTCCTGCTCCAGCGCAGAAATTTTTAATTATTTCCTGAGATTGTAATCAACGATGGTATAGCAGAAAATACTTCAATTATTATCTTCATTATTGACACCATAAGTATTGTAAGTTATTGAACTCAAACGATCGACAAATTACATCGCTCTGATATTCATAATAATACATCAATTACCTTATTGTCGAACATCTTCTTTATAATAGGTTTTCCAATAGAGACATAACAAATTTGTCTTCTAATACGAACGCACCCTTGAACATTTTTCACGATGTCAACGTCAAAACGTCAGTCAAGGTTAACATTTTGATCATGGTGAAGTTCAAGAATGAGCAACGTTTGGAAATTATTAAACATTACTATCGCAATTCTGAGTTCGTGGTCGCAACTTTAAGAGAGCTTACTCCAATTTTTGGTCGCAATAATCGTCTCACTAGATAGGCTGTGCGTACTGTAATATATAAATTCGAGTCAAAATATTCACTATTGGATGTTCCTGTGCCAGTGAGACAACGCACCAGTCGAAGTACCGAAAATGTCGCAGCTGTAAGTGCTTTAGTTGAAAATGAGTCAAAGCACAAAAATTGGGAATCTCTTAAACCACATTGTGGCGAAATTTGCGTAAAGGCCTTGGCTTACACCCATACAAGATCAAATTAACTCAAAAATTAAAGCTTCTTGATCGTTTGAAGCGCCGAAACTTCTCCGATTGCAATAAAGCTCGTTTTTGGCTTAATGGTTTTGC
This sequence comes from Dermolepida albohirtum, assembly GCA_031893035.1. Lineage (NCBI taxonomy): Eukaryota > Metazoa > Arthropoda > Insecta > Coleoptera > Scarabaeidae > Dermolepida > Dermolepida albohirtum. The sequence goes on along the minus strand of JAVIWB010003251.1, from coordinate 382,522 downwards.
TAATAAGCAAAATATGCCCATGTGCTTCAAGAGACTCCATTACAACCACAAAAAGCGACCGTGTGGTGTGGATTTCATGCTGGAGGTATGATTAGACCATAATTTTTCGTCGATGAAAATGTTCACCATGTTACGGTCAATGGAATTCTCTATCGTGCCATGTTGGAAGACTATTTTTGGCTAGAATTGGATGGACTTTATATCAGTGATATGTGGTTTCAACAAGATGCTGCCACACGCCACACAGCTGGTCAAATAATTGATCTATTGAAGCAGAAGTTCGGTAATCGTGTAATCTTGGGAAATGCTCCGGTTGACTGACCACCCAGCTCATGTGATTTAACGCCGTTAGATTTCTTTTCATGTGCGTTAAACCATATGTGGGCAACCACCGGCCCGGTGTAAGATTTGATCCGACCCGCGAGACATTGTCGTATTATTTCATGTCTGATATCTATCGCTAAAAATTATAAACACTACTTTAAAATGCTACTACAAACCCCCGTCAAACGAATTTATTTTTCATACCAAGAATTACAATACTTTGACGCTCGACACGGTGTCAATCTTAGCATTTACAATAAATTTGCAGCCGCAAAGTGGATTAACTTTCGCACATGCATAACGCTAACAAAACTAATTTTATTTTACTTCTTTATAGTGTTCCTCAAGGGCTAGAAGACGTGTCTTCTTACCCTACATTATTCGCAGAACTGATAGGTACCGGTAAATGGACGATAGAGGATTTGAAAAAACTGGCAGGTTTGAACTTCCTCAGAGTATTTCAGGACGTGGAAAGGATTAGAGACGAGTTTAAAAAAGCCAAAGTGCCACCGTACGAAGACGTTCTTTTGCCCAGACCAAAAGTAAACAACTGCACTTCGCAAGATCAATTTTGATCTACAACCAAACGAATTATTCAATGTTCATTAAATCTTAGGGAAAATTTTATGAAAAAGACTGAAAACTTGTTACTAATATTCTTGTATTCCTTACATAAAATCGTTGACAAGGTAAAGAAACAGTATGATATATTAGGCATAATAAATAAATTTATTTGTAAGATACAAAAAGGTGCTCTTGTATTTATTTCCTAGATAAATATTCTATACTGTACATTTATTGTAAATTCACTCGTTTATAATAAAAATGAAAATACTATGTACAATAACTTCTGTAAAAATTGTAACAATGTAAAGTGTAATGTTACCATATTAATGGTGTTTGAATATTTATAAAACAATTTTGTGTTTGTGGTTAAGGTATTAATTTATATTAATGTATATTACTATTACATTTCATAAATATTTATAGCGTTATCAGAAAATAAAATATGTATAAATTTATACACTAGCTAAATCAGACGTATTCATTTGTTGATGTTGGAAAATAATTGTGTTAAAAATATAAAATATTTTCTACGTTTTCACACTTGTAGATTAATACATTTATTAAATGCATATCTATGTATTATTATAATTATTTAAAAATAGTTGAATTGCTAAATAAGAACTTTCAAGAACATACCTTCAAAAGAATTCGTTGGGATTCTTTATAACAGCAAACATCACAATGCCACCAAAAATAAAGTCTATATTACATTTACCGATTTATTGAGCAATTAATTGATCGAAAATTTGTCAATAAATCTATAAATTTATTGGTCAAATCTGTTGCTATTATACTCGTCAATAAATCGCACAATAAATGTACAATTAACACGAAATACAATATTCAAGTTTAAAACTGACAGTTTACGATTATTTACAGTGAAGTTATGCGCATATCTGGGATGCGTTCAAAATTGGAAGTATTGAAATAAGTCTGCATACGTTTACGTTCGAAAAATAAGTGCGTTACATTCAGAGTGAAGCTTTACAGCCCTCGTAATTTGAAAGATATTACCACGGGGTGCGTTTTTGTGAAAGTAAAGTTGGGTTTAAATTGCTTGGGCATATACAAAAGATACATTCGATCAAGATATTGCTCGCCATGCTGTGTTGTGTATTTTAGAAATTAGAAGTAAATAGTTCCTTGTTTTTTTTTAATTGTTATAAAAAATACAATATAAAGACAGCACAATATATGGACAAATTAGAGAAATTATTATTGTGGTATTCCTACGACAATCGATGGAATTACTATTATATTTATTCCTGATGCCGGGGCAGTTAATTTTAAGTCCGTAGCCTTTTCTTGGTTCATTCGAAAAGTTCTTAAAAAAAAAGCAGATGAATTAATTTACTTCTTGATTTAACACCTATTTTCGTAGCACCACTTATTTCCCTTAGTAAAGATTAAATTCTACTATAATTCCCTTTATTTTATATTTACTCAGTTTATAGAAAGATCGTAGATATATTTAATAATAATATTTGTTGAAATTAAACTCAAAAACTCAGTTGAGTGATTTTCACAAAATATTTTCTTGACCAAGTGTAACGATCAGTACTGTCAACGCTGTGCGCAACATATCTTTATTGAAAAAGTGTAACAATTATGTCGTCAGCACTGTGACCTCTTCAGATTTCTAACACAAACGGAATATATTCTAGTCAACTATAGTTTAGTTTTGAAGAAGTCACAATGCAAACGACACAATTATTACACTTTTTCAAAAGATATTTTTTTGTGAAAATCACACAACTGAGTTTTTGTATTTAATTTTGTTATGTATTTTCATTATGTTTACTTAATTATTTAATATATGTTATATTCTTTAAAGAGTTAACATTTACACTCAAAAACAACAAGGTTAGATTTATATTGAAGACAGAAATTATATGCGCAGCCCGACAGCACTCTGACTGTGATACAAGGCGTACTAGGAAAGTTTTGCAATACAGCTTTGTTTATTTAATTTTTTCAAAGTAATTTCCTCCACACTCAATACACCTCTCCATTCTCCGATACCAATCTTTAAACCAGTTCTGCCATGTTTCACTAGGGAGTAAAGCACACTCGTTGACCCAAACCCGCAGAAGGTCCTTATCACTGGAAAACCGCCTCCCTTTTAGCTTCATTTTCACATGCGGGAACTGTGCAAAGTCGCAGGGAACAAGATCTGGACTGCAGGGAGGATGCTCGAGAAATTTCAATCCTGTCGTGGTCAAATATTCGACGCAGGCTTTGGCGCGGTGAGCTGGAGCATTATCGTGATGGAGGAACTAGGTGTCCATTCTTGACTTTGGCCGCAGGTTCTTCATAGATCCAATGACTTTGGACAGGCACTGTTCAGTATACCACTTAGCTGTGACTGTCTTCTGTGTGTCCAAAACGACGCGTTCCACAATTCCACTCGATTTGAAAAATACAGCTATCATTTTCTTCTTTACAGATCGGGATTTTTTGACAATTACTGGTGTGTCCTCATCATCAAATACCCAAACTTTATTTTGAGCTTTGGTCGGCACATCGTAATAGTACAGCCAAGTCTCGTCACCTGTCACGATGTTGTTCACATACCGAGATTGTCCCTTATTAAACTTTTTTAGCATCTTCCGGCACCAAGTCACGCGTCGTGTCATCTGCTCTTCAGTTAGTCAATGCGGCACCCAGAGAGAACAAAGTTTCTTCACGTGCAAATGATCATGCAGAATCGAACGAATTGCTGGTGCATTTAGGCCTGAAGTACCCTCTCTCGACCCATATTATAACAGAGATGAATGATTAAAAAATTGTTGAATCATTCTGCAACAGTCAGAAATGTATATGTCTGCTATTTTAATGCATTGGCAAATAACAGCGCACGACTAGAAAACTCAGTAATTCCCCCCTCATATTCGGAACTTTACCGGAAACGATATATATTCAGGGATTTTAAATAATTTCAATATAGCTGCATCAGAATTGTCCGTCGTAAATGTTATTTATAAGTATTAATTTAGGACTGCTATTTTCGTGCACGTGGCTGTATAATGATTATTGCAATCCGTATAAATACTAAATGGAAAGGCAAATGTAAATTAAATCGTAATTTACACAATATAATGACTCCTGTACAGCGAATACAATAACAGTAATACACCGGCAACAAATGGAAATTACAAGATTAAGATTGAAGCTTAAAATATTAATAACCACAAGACTTGAATGTGAACTATAGGTTATAATTATATGCACAAATCAACTGTAATTAAATTACTTCTAAGGACATGTAAATAAAAGAATGACGCTTCCTCAGAATAACCTTAAAATATTTTACTTTTAATGACACTGATTATTTTTATACTAAAACATATATATATATATATATATATATATATATATATATATATATATTAAAATATGAAGACAGCAAAAATAATACCTATATATAAGGCCGGAGACCCTACGGACCCTCGAAATTACAGACCCACTTCAGTTTTGCCTGTCCTATCAAAGCTTCTGGAGGCAGCACTTCTGTCGCGACTGGTGGCATTTCTGGAAAAAAATGGTGTCCTGGCCGAGAATCAATTTGGTTTTCGTGCTGGTAGATCGACGATAGATGCCATGCTGGCCATATTAAATTTTATTTGGGATACTTTTGAAGATGAAGAAGTTGCCATGGTGTTGGCGTGTGAGTTGTCTAGGGCCTTCGACTGTGTGCAGAGTGACATGCTTTTGCGGAAGTTGGAATGTTATGGCATTCGTGGTCAGGTGTCGAGGTTGTTGCGTTCCTATTTTGAAGGGCGAGGGCAGATTGTTCACTTTAACGGCGTAACGAGTGAACTAAAGACCACCAGATATGGAGTGGCTCAAGGATCCCTTTTGGGTCCTCTTCTGTTTTGCCTGTACGTCAATAACCTTCCGCAACATGTCACGCAAATGGTTGTGCAATACGCTGATGACACAACGTTTCTATGTAGAGGGAAGAGCGATCAGCAACTTGGAGAAGGGGCTCACGAAACGCTGTCGGAGGCCATGGCATGGTTTTCGGCAAACAAGCTGGTCCTGAATGAAGCCAAAACTGTCAAACTGGCATTCACTTCCAAAAGGAAAGAAACTCCCGCGAATGCAGGGTCAGTCAAAATATTGGGAATAAATTTAGATACCAGACTAACCTGGAAGGATGAAGTGGACGCCCTCTCGAAAAAACTCTCTTGTGCAATATATGCTGTGCGGAGAATCAGAGCCATTACAAATAAGGAAACTGCAAAAACAGCTTATTACGCACTTTTTCACTCGCGGATGGCATACAGTGTCCAACTATGGGGCGATTCAGTGCATGCAAATGACATTTTTAATTTACAAAAGAAGGCATTACGAATAATCGAACAAGTTAATATAACGGCACATTGTAGACCTATATTCATAAAAAATAAAATAATGACGTTGGCCTCCACATACATATATAAGCAATTGCTGCGCACTAAACGAGAGCTACCAACCCAGAAAAGGAAAGGAGAGGGAAGAGCAATACAACTGAGATCCAGACAACAAATACTTCTTCCCAACCATAGGCTACGTACTACTGCTGCCCAACACAAACATTTGGATATGTTTAACAGGTTGCCATTATCGTGGACTGAAAAACCCATTTTGAAATTCAGAAATGACATAAAAACATTTCTTTTAGAAAACGGATTCTGCACAGTAACGGAGTTCCAAGAGCAGATTAAATCAATCAAATATTAAACCGTATGTTCTGCTTTGTGCACACATATGTTTATACCACACTTACACACAGTACATATACACGTACATACACACACACACACCATCATAGACAATGACGTTACCTCTTTATCTGTATTATAATAGATGGTAAAATAAAGCTTATTATTATTATTATTATAATAAAACAGAAAAAAAACTTTTTCCTATAGACAACACTATCTTATTTAGCAATTACATCAATTATTTACTGGGCACTGCTAAAAATAAATATTGATTAAAATGTTGAATATGTACATATGTACATCTTCAACAGTTTAACTTATTGTAACTCTATTCATTTACATAAAAAATATGTTTAAATAATGGAAAAATATGTTTTATAGCTTTACGTTAACAATATGTGAATCTACATATATTTAATTCTATCTTAAAATTTGTTTGCTAATGTTACTGGTCAAAAACTGACGATTTTGTAACTGAATTTTCAAAAAAATTAAAACAATAATTACTTCAAGGGGATGATACGCTCTAATAACTAATTTTAAGGTGAGAGGTGTGCAAACCGAAACATATATACTTAGTTAGAAATAGAGATATTTCAAATGGATGGATTTATGTAACTAACAAAGAAATATTTTATGAATCTGTCGTGTATTCCTAAAGGATATGCATATGTATACATATGTTAATATGAACAGAAATGTATAGAATATCAATACTTTGTATAAATATCAGAAATTGTCGTTTTAATCTTTTTGAATCGGTTAATAGTTTATTGATAAATTACTGGCTTATTTCGTGGGGAATCCCGGGTGGAATCTGAGGCCCGATATCCGTGGTTTCACTTCTCGTTTAAGTGAATGCTGACAAGCTGCTGCTGAAAGAATTAAAATTAAAACTTATACCATTTAATACAATTTTCGATAGCTTTCCATTGTTAAAAACTCTCTAAATTCATCCTCTCGGCTCTCTGCTATTTATGTTATTGCAGTTAAAGTTGCGCTTATTCCCTCCTTAAACCACCCCGTGTGACGACCGGTTTTGTGGGGATTTTTTTGACGAACAATGAAAATATAGAAGTTCGAACTTTTTACTATATATTTATTGACATTTTAACAGTAAGTCAGGATATTTTCAGACCAAAATCTTCATCACAATGTGTGTTTTGCCCCACTCCAAAGGCACCCATGTCAAAAAAAAAGTTTGTCGACGGTCTCCATGATTTCGACTGATTGGCCTATCTGAAATCAAAAGACCAAACGGCATTTTAATCTATGAAGCTGTGACTATCGCATGAACTAGAATCATTCGAAAATATTGAAAATTAAATAATTGATAGATTTCTGTAAATTAATTTTCAAATTTCATGATTTTTTTGATTATTTTGTTACGAAAAAAAAAAATGTCTCGGAATTTTTGCATTATTTTCGTTTAGTTGATGACTATACATGTGTCAAATCTACCGTTAAAATTTCAAAGCAATCAGTCAAACCGTTTTTTAGATATCGTGGAGACCAGTTAGAAAAAAGCAATCTTAAGACGAGTTTAAACGTTCAAATACGATTTAAACTATGAAATCTTTACTCTTCATTAATATGCTATGCCTGGTCCATAGTGAATTCCTTCTTCTTCCTCTTGGAAGTCCCTTGAAGCTGCTTGTTCTGCTCTTAGTCCAATTCTGGCTTGTTTCACATCGCTCACGCGCCATTCAGAGCAAACGATACGTGCTTCATCATGGCGATGCACGTATGCGTGTGCTTCGTGACAAACTAAACATTCCATTGTCGCCAATGTTTTTATTATTCCTTGAAATCGTCCATTGAAGATAATTACAGCTAAAAATGTTGCAATCTCTTCATACTGTCTGATTTTCTTAGGTGAAGCTGATGTACATTCCGTATCACTGCATTGTATGACGATTTCCACAAAACTTTCGTTTCTTAGACCGACCAGAATGAATGTCACCAGACTTGCACAAATACACTTTAACCAGTAACAAAATAAATGCAACAACCTTATCTAAACAAGCTTTAAGGAAAAAACATAAACTCGACTTTGACAACGCTGAAATCCTCGAAATAGAAAATAATTACAATAAACGTATAACTGAGGAAATGGTGCACATAAAGAAGACCAAAACACAATAAATGATAGACGAAACTTTATCAATCTCAATGATATTTATAACTTAATATCTTAAAAAAAAATTTAAAAAAAAGAAATCGTTTGCATCTATCGGGTGTTTTTTTTTAGAGGTATAGAACTTTAAGTTGGAAACACTTTTTTAACTGGCGGCCATTTTGTCAGCTGTTAAGTGATTTATATTTAGTTTGGTTTGTCATTTCAACATGAATAGACTGACGCCTGAACAACGCTTGCAAATTGTGCAAATTTATTTTGAAAATCATGGTTCTGTTCGAAATACGTATCGCGCACTACGTCAATATTACGGTCAACATAATCGTCCATCAGAGCAATTAATTCGATTAACTATGGAACGTTTTCGCACCACGTATACTCTAAATGATAACACGCATCCAGAGAGACGTCTTACAGTGCGTACAGAAGAAGTCATTGCTGCTGTAGAGCGTAGCGTAGAGGAAGACCCGAATCAGTCTATCCGCCATCGTGCACAGGAATTGGATATGTGTCCATCCACTTTATGGAAGATTTTGCGGAAAGATCTAGGTTTGCGTGCTTACAAAATCCAACTCGTGCAAGAATTGAAGCCACACGATCACCTAGCAAGGCGTAGATTCGGTGAATGGGCCCAAAACAAGATTGCCGTTGATCCCGATTTTCATAATCGAATTTTGCTTAGCGATGAAGCTCACTTTTGGTTGAATGGATACGTCAATAAACAAAACTGCCGTATTTGGAGTGATGATAATCCTCAAGTGTATGTTGAGACACCGTTATATCCAGAAAAACTGACTGTTTGGTGTGCTTTATGGGCTGGTGGAATAATTGGTCCGTACTTCTTTAAAAACGAAACTGGCCAGAACGTTACAGTCAATGGTGACCGCTATAGAGCCATGATTACTGACTTTTTCGTTCTTCAATTGAACAATCATGATGTGCAGGAGTTGTGGTTTCAACAAGACGGCGCAACATGTCACACTGCTCGTGCCACAATTGATTTAAACGTTTGGTAACCGCATAGTTTCACGTTTCGGACCCGTGAATTGGCCTCCAAGATCGTGCGATTTAACGCCGCTTGACTATTTTCTGTGGGGATATGTGAAGTCGCTAGTCTACGCCGATAAGCCCGAAACGATTGACCACTTGGAGGACAACATTCGCCGCGTTATTGCCGATATACGGCCACAAATGTTGGAAAAAGTCATCGAAAATTGGCCCTCCAGATTAGACTACGTCCGAGCCAGCCGTGGCGGTCATATGCCAGAAGTCATATTTAAATTATAATGCCAGAAGATTATCTTTCGAATAAAGTAAATTTCATGTCAATTTAAAAAAATCATATTTGTTTTATTCCATTTCAAAATTCTATACCTCTAAAAAAACAAATATCAAATATCTCCTCAAAAAAATGAATTTTGTTTCATCCTATTTTTAATATTATTCCTCATATGTACATACGTAATAATTAACCTACAGTTCAATACTGATCAAAATCCAATTAGTCAACGTCTCCCACTAGATATTCATCTGTTTACAATGAGCACTATAGACAAATGATCGCTTATAATTATCACCTTTCCGAAAATGTTTTTGATGTCAATCTGAACCGTGAAATTTTAAGGTTAGTTTACAAGTGAAACTTATTATTTCTGTATTGTAATAATGAGTAAGATTCCAATTGGAGCATTTAGTTATTTGAGTCGATGTTAAACAATTTAGCATCGTTTGGAAAGACTCAATTTTTACTATATTATTTACAGAAATATATTCGATTTCAAAATAGTAAAATATTAATGTTGATATTCTAGACATTTGTTGCTGTGCAGGTTAAAACACGCGAAAATTTTCTGGTAATTTTATTGCTAAGGAATTTAAAAGACAATAAATAAAAAGGAATGTCGAAAACACCTCTTACCATCACCGCATCATATGCAAAAAAATACTTAATAACTTTAAAAAATACGCTAAAAACTGCTATGCATGAAAAACAAACGGAATTAATGTTTATATGTATTTGTAAAGGTCTAACGTAATTGCAAATATGTATAAAATCTAGGTTTACCATTTCGCCATAGATTTTAAGCAATAACTTACATATTGTACAGCAAAAGAATATAACATAGAATAAATTATATTACGATATAGGTATTAAGATAAAGAAAAAAAAAATGTTATACAGGTAGATTACTGACGCCAGTTATAGATCGTTTCTTGCATTGAAAAAAAAGTATAGTAACTTAAAACTGAAGTCACTAAAAAATCGCCTGTATATTTGTTATTATTTAAAAATGTATTTTATCTTTCGACTTGTTCTATTTATTTGAATTTGTATATTTCAGGACGCCGTTCTGAAATAAAGCGTAAATATCTAAGAAGAAATGGGAATAATAGGACCAATTTCTTACAATTTATAAATGTTTTAATGTAAAATAAAAATATATATATATCGATGATAATAAAGTTGTTAATATTAAATCTAATTGTACAATAAACATTGTATGTACATATACTAAGAGCATGTGTATGTGTCTCTAGGTAATCTGAACATTAACAGATAACATATCATAGAACATAGGATTTTAAAGCAATATTGTAAAGGTCTTGTGTGATGTATGCTAATTTAAGCAAATACTAAGCGAAAACCAAAGATTAAGTATTCATACAAACACTCTTAAAAGAAATTAATGTATCTTTAATAAATTTTAGTTTTATTAAGTTTCAATAAATTTTTATAAACGCTTTCCCACATCATTTTATTTTGTAATCTACATAACCTTAGCCCATTTCTAAAAATTAAGAAAAAAATGATTAGATACATTATATCTCCTCTCAGAATAAGGAGTGATTCGAATATTGCGACGAAATAGTACATATTTATAAGAGATTTCATTAGTTCTTGAACAGGGAAGTTTAATATGAATAAATGAATGCCAGATATCCGCCATTTTTCATAACCTGTAAACGTCTAATTACATTTTTGCATTGTTTTATTTTAAAAATATTTAACCTTAATTTTGTATTGGTTGTACATATTAATCCAAAAATAACGTTTGTACAATCATACTTCCATTATAATTAATTTTTTTTCATTTATTTTTATGTAATAAAGAAGAGAATTAATATTGTTGACAAACTACTACATTCACAACTGTTTATGTTTCAGTTTTATAGTAAGTTACATTTTTAAGCTATGTGTTCCACCTTTTAACGGGATATTTGAATCACTCCCTATTTCAAGAAAGGGTATAGTAGGTCACTTCCTTCATGACCACTTGCCTAAATACAAAAGCCCGTACACTTTATTTATAGTCTTCGTTCCCACCGATAGGTGGCACCACGCGATGTGTGTTTTGGGAGCTAATTATTTTTCTTACGTAATCAGTCATTGTTATGATTCTATAGCATAGTTTTTAAATTTACAAGTTTGATTTCTTGTTTTGTTTCCCTCTTTTCAATTTTTGTTTACGTGTCTTTTATTTTAATTGTGTATTGCTGTTGCTTCGTGTATATGGTATTTGTATTCCGTAATGCAAACCAAACCAACCAAAATAATCAAGTGTTGTATTGAAGATTGTCATCTCAGTGGTGAATATATATTTGAAATGATTTCTGTTCACCGAGTTTAAATGAGAATGGCATCTAAATTGCAATTAATAATATTATAAAACTACTTTACAAAATTTTAGGTGCACAGCATCAGTCATTTCCTAACCTAAAGACATTAGTATATTAATTGAGGTGATCCTGTTTGTTGGCAATAGTTAGTAAAATGTGTATTACATATACATTTTCCTTTTCTTACTTCTTTACTTTGGAGCCATATGTTATATACCTTTGACAATTTAAATTAATTTTTAAGTTAAACTTAATATTGCTTAAGCAATTTTCTAATTTTATTTTTACTTATACTAGTCTCATCATAAACAGGAAATTTTTATTTTTTCAAAATACTTTTTGTATCGGAAGAACCAGGTACACTACACTTTCTGAAACCCATTATCCTATACTTAACACTAATTAAATGTAATATGTGTGCACTTACAGAAAATAATATAGGCAATGCAATGAATAATATTTACACTATCTAAATAATTATAACAACGAAACTACACAAAATATACACGATGAATAACTGTAGTGCAAAGAACAATACAAAAAACTATAGACCAATAAATTAAAATTACTTTGCAAGTAAGGAAAGCGAATCCAAATACAAAACAATAATATAAATCCAGAATGGTACATGCGTCATTAAATCATGGGCGGAATATGATCAAATTTCACAGCAAATGGCGTACCATTGGCGTACTATTATAAAAAAGCATAAACGATGTAGTGCAGTCGCTTCAGGAATACAGGTGAATCAGAGCGCCGCTTACTAAAATTGGTTCATTGGGTATGTGACGTAATATACCATTTCTAGCAGAATTATATGTAAATGGCTAGCCTCACACTAATAAATTTTGTTTCTAATGTTTCTGTTGATCGATATGAACAATACTAGCGCCGGGGTGTAGGTTCACTCGAACAAAAAAGGATTCAAAAATTGCAAATTTATGCTTTATGATCCTGTACTTGATAGAAAAATTAATTTTTAATAATTATACTCAAAAAAGACATACATTTTGCTATAGGATCAGATACTTTTAAAACTTATACATTTAAAGCAATGAAGTTTATAAACATTTTTTTAAATGGTTCCAATGGATCCAAAATTAATTCGACATCTGAGGATTCAATTATTTCAGATAAATATGCAATTATCACGTTTTAAATTACAAAAAACTTTTTGTGATCATTTTTAACACTCAAGATCCCAGATTTTTATGTAAAAAAACTACATAATTTAAAGGAATTTATTGTTCACGTAGAACGGTTTTCTCATAGACCAGTGTTGTATTCCTGAATATACTTTTAAAAAGGAGTCAGAGCGTTGTTTTTGAACGCACCCTTAAGATACTCCAATAGTGTCGAAGTAAATAACATTAAATAAAGAAAATCAAACATTTAAATCAATTTTAAATTGACAGAATGTCACTAAAAAACTCGCGTAGTAATATTTGTCGGACTTGCTTAACTGAAAATTGCAACATGAATTCAATTTTTAAGAATGATGAATTTATAAAACCACCAATAACATTACATGATATGTTAATGACATGTGCATCTATTCAGGTACATAATTATAATTACAGGTAATATTTTAATGTAATACTGTAATATGTATTCATTAAATTTTGCAGATACGAAAAGGTGATGGCTTACCAGAGCAAGTATGTCTTAATTGCACTCGAGAAATGAACAGTGCATATTCATTTCGAAAATTATGTGAAAGATCAGATGCCAAATTAAGAAATGCTTTAACATCACTGTCACCACTAACAGAAAAAATTCAATCTAATTTAGCCAGTACAGAACAAAATATTCTTCTGAAAAACGAGGATCATTCTAATTTTATATTACAAAATATTGGAACAACATTACAAGATGCTAAAAAAACACTTGCTAATAATGGTATACTAGTTTTATGTATATATATATATTTATTTTGTAAATTATAGATATTTTTCAGATAACTTTTTTGAATACAATAATGATATTTTTAGTTTTAACGAGTCTCATATAAAAAGTAATAGAAAGGTAAGTCTATTGAGTCACTATTAATTAAATAGATTTATTTTATTAGAATAACATTTTAAAGTGACATCAATTAGTTTCTCATTTTTTCAATACACCAAAAATTACATTAAAAAAACCTATTTTTCTTTTAGAATAAGTCCATACAAAATAATTTGACAAATGACACTGATAATGTAACACATAATTATTGCAAATTTTGTAATGAAACTTACATAGGGTTCCAAGTATACAATGAGCATGTAAAATTATGCCATGATCATCTTCAAAATGAAGAGTATGTATCTAATTTTATTCATTGTTTCTATAGAAGTGGATCGTATTCTCAATTCCCTGTTTATAATTTATTTCATAGTTCTAGATACAAATCTAAATTACTATTGGCACATCGTAAATCATCACAAGAATCAAAAGAAGAAATACAAAATCGTGAACAAAAACCTAACAAGAATAAAACTGGCATCATAAAAAAACGAAATCAACCGAAAACATGTCCAATCTGTAATAAAACTTTTCGATTTCACAGCAATTTAGAGCGACATAAACTAATACACACTGGAGAAAAGCCATATTTGTGTAATGAATGCGGAAAGGGTTTTGCTCAACTGTCATACCTTAAAATACATTCCTTTATACATTCTGGAGAGAAACCGTATAAATGCCAAATTTGCGAAAAATCCTTTGCTGCCCCAGGTACATTGGTTACTCACATGAGAACGCACACTGGTGAGCGACCACACGTGTGTAAAATATGCGGTAAAGACTTTCCCCAATCTGGTTATTTAGCATCACACATTCGAACACATACGGGAGAAAAATTAGCCGAGTGCAATATATGTCATCGAAAATTCAATCAGCGGGGAAGATTGAACATTCATATGAGGATACATAGTGGGGAAAAACCTTATTCGTGTAAAGAATGCGGACGAAATTTCGCCGTAAAAGGAACGCTAAAGAAACACATAAGAACTCACACAGGTGAAAAGCCTTACGTGTGTTCTGTTTGTGGACAAGCGTTTGCTCAAAATGGAACTTTAGCAACGCATATGAAAATCCATAGGCCTAAATAACTATAAATCTGAGCTCTTGTTAAACACAGTGATAAAATGTAATAAACAGTGGCGACTCGTTTTATTAGAACGTGAGTGGGCCAGGTATTGATGAATTTCATTATGAATATTCAGAAAAAATTGTTGAAGCTTGATATTTATTTATCAAATCTGGACAAGTATTGTCTAACTACTAGGCAATATTTTCCTTTCAAAATACAAATGTAAAACAAATATTTGTGGTCTTTTCAAATTTTATATTTAACTACCAGTGTAGTTGAACAAGGTATTTTTGTTTTGAGAGTAAAAAAACACCATGAAAATACATCGTACTACGTTAACTAAATGTATATATTTTGCGTAGTGTCTTGAAAAATACCTTTGTGATAAGTATTAGATCTTATGTTATGATTTCCTAAATTATCCAAGACCGCTTGTAATTCTATTTTAAAATGTTTGTGATTTATATGTATTCTTTACAAATTAGCGCATTAATAAATTATTTTCTTGAATGAGAGTTTTATTTAATCAAAAAAGGTAAATAAATCCCCTTTCACAATAATATTCGTTTTCTGTATACGATTTCGACAACTAAGTTATCATCAGCAAATAATCAATATACCACCTTGATCCGCGGAAAAACTAGCACAGAAATAAATCTGTACCAGACATTGACTTAAAATTCAAGCACGTCTCTAATTTTATTTAGCAAATTTGCAATTTAATGTTTCTTTTGGATACTTGTATATGCTTTAAATACTTTTATGACTATGTGTATTTTGTCACAAAATCTTAAATAAAATGAATATTGAAAATAAATGTAATAGCAAAAGAAACCAAATCAACAGCACCTTTCATGTTTTGGCACCGTATTTTCATAACCTTAAATCCAATGCTAGAAAACTCGCTATTTTTAAAAGTATATTCCCATATTTAAACAGCTTATTTCAATTTGAAAGGCTTATATTTATAAAACAACTATTAATATAGACATTGTACCATCACTTAAAATATATGATTTCTGCTACCGACATCAATTTGACTGTTTTCTAAATTTCATTTATATAGAACATACAGCAACAGTAAAACTGATGCTTACTGGTAAATGCACTGAGTTTATACATTTGTGGAGCTAGTAAAAAGTTTAATTAATCAATTATGAGGCATTAAATTTTTCGGATAACAAATTTAATTTCTCTTTAATGAATTATGATTTTACAAACATTTTTTGACGGCGTAGACTATATTTTTCTTTACAATATCTATTATCTACCGAATTTGTTGTACTTATATATAAAATCTGCATCCTAAATTAAATGATTATTGCATACATAACTTGTTTCGTACATACATTTTTGTATTATATTGTTTTTTTCTTACTATTAAAAGAATTATTCGAATGAATATGTGATCCCTGATAGTACTATTATATCAAAAATAAACAGGTGCAACTAATATACGCATTTAATTTATTTCAATTCAAATTACATATTACGTGTGAAATTTGCTTTTAAACTTTTTTAGTATAATTGCTGAATTTTTACAAATTTCTAGAGATAATCAATGCGTATTATCTATAAACCCGTCAGTTTAATGGAGCAACGTATCTTTTTAGCATCGGTCAAAAAATATTTTGAAATTTACGAACCATTCTTTATATGTAACTCAATAGATCCTCAGCATCACGATTTGATATAAATTATAAAGGTAATGCATAACGTGGATAAATCAAAAGGACAAATAACATTTCTGGCTTTTCCAAAAAATACACGAATAGGTTTAGCCCTGAACCATTATGATAATTTAAAGTTACGACAGATTTTTTTGAAATTTGTATTTAATGCAAATATTAATAAATGATAGTTTACATTTATTAGTATTTGCATTAAATACAAATTTCAAAAAAATCTGTCGTAAGTTTGAATTATCATAATGGTTCAGCGGTTAAACCTATTCGAGTATTTTTTGGAAAAGCGAGAAATGTTAATATCCGATTTAAGCAATAGCATTAAATAAGAAAAAGAAAATAAAACCTTAGGTGTTATTGGTTAATGAGGAAAAGATCAACAAATATTGATATTCGCTTATTTAAGTAAAGATATACAGTAGTTTTCTAATAAAAATATTGGCTACATATGCAGCATGATTAAAAAAAAAAGATAAATGCTTGTTGCAAATACGTAAATATACTATGTGAAACAGACTTTTCAAGTGTAAAACATAACCTGACTTAATTGACTTACAATTTTCGGTTATCATAGTCAATTTTAATTCTACTACGCAGTTATTTTTTAAACAGCTTTATTTAATACTCATAAAATGTACCGAACAATTTTTAAAGTAAACAATAAACTTCCCAAAACTTTTAAAGACAAAAATATATTTAGTATATCAAGGTACAAAACAACAGGTACGTGAAAATTAAAAGTAATGCTAAGCTAGTGTTGGATATTCCTTGTAGATTCCAAATTAAAGGCACAGGTAAAGGACTTTTCTGGAAGACCCTTATATCTTGATGCCCAAGCTACCACGCCACTAGTAATATTTTTATTTTAAATAATATAAGTACATATATTAATTAAAATTTTTAGGATCCTAGAGTGCTTGATGCGATGTTACCATATCTAACATCATATTATGGCAATCCACATTCAAGAACTCATGCATATGGTTGGGAAACTGAAGTGGCTGTAGAAAAAGCTAGAGAACACGTAGCTAACATCATTAATGCCGACCCAAAAGAAATAATTTTTACTTCTGGTGCTACAGAGAGTAATAATATTTCTGTTAAAGGTGTAGCCAGGTTTTATGCTTCGAAAAAGAAACACATAATCACGACACAAACTGTATTTGAATTAGTAATTTTGTAATAGTCTGAGTTTTGTAATGCATTTATTTGTAGGAACACAAATGTGTGTTGGATTCATGTAGAGCTTTGGAAGCTGAGGGATTTAAAATAACTTACTTGCCTGTTGGTCAAAATGGAATAATCTCATTAGAAAACTTAGAAAAAGCTATGACTCCTGAAACTTCTTTGGTATCAATTATGACGGTAAATAATGAAATAGGTGTTAAACAACCTATAGCAGAAATTGGGCGGTTATGCAAAGCAAAAAAAATATTTTTCCATACGGATTCTGCACAAGCAGTCGGTAAAATACCATTAGATGTTCAAGCAATGAACATTGATTTAATGTCAATAAGTGGCCATAAAATATATGGACCAAAAGGTATGTCTCATTTAATTCGACAAAAGCTCCATTATAATTAAATTATGCTGTCATCTAATTGAATTGAGAATCCTGACTGAATAAAAGCATAAAAGTTAATTAGAAATAAACATTTTTCCACAATGAAGCATATTCCTATGGCAAGTGTAATTAGACCACTACTGAAGATGACAACTTAATTACTAAAATACATATGTATGAAGATGTATTTATTTTGGAAAATATATTTATAGTAAGATTTTCTGCTAATACAAATAAATTAATGTAATCTTTATTAGGTATTGGAGCATTATATGTTCGAAGAAGACCAAGAGTTCGAATAGAAGCCATACAAAGTGGCGGAGGACAGGAAAGAGGTCTTCGTAGTGGTACAGTTCCGGCTCCGTTAGCTGTAGGTATGGGTGAAGCATGTGCGATTTCTCAAAGGGAAATGCCCTATGATCATATTTGGATTGAAAAACTTAGTGAAAGGCTTTTAAATAAAATATATACCAATTTAAAACACGTAATAAGAAACGGTGACCCTGAACAATCCTATCATGGATGCATAAACCTCTCGTTTGCATATGTTGAAGGAGAATCTTTATTAATGGCGCTCAAAGATGTTGCTTTATCAAGTGGTTCAGCTTGTACATCAGCTTCACTGGAGCCATCATATGTTTTGAGGGCTATTGGTGCTGATGAAGATTTAGCTCACAGTTCAATAAGGTATTGATAATAAAATTATGTATTTCTAATAGTAAAATATGCACTTTTTATTTACTTTTTGATAGTATAAAGACATTTTTGATGAAATTTTGGTAATAATTTAGTATGTTGATCTCCAAGCAATAATATTTTTAGTTTTGTTTCATCTAAAAGGGGTTGAACAGTTGACTAATAAGGAGCTTGTTCTGTTCAGTCCTATAATTATAATAATATATTGAAATCGCATTTATAAGCAGAGTTGGGACGTCTTTCCGCAGACCAGGATCGTATTGCGTACGCAGCGCCTCCTCTAGCGTAAAAATCATATAAAGAGCGTACAACACCAAAATAAAAAAAATGCATGCCACCAGAAATGTAATTTATATTTTATTTCGCATTAAATCGCATGACATGGCAAGACTATCAAATTCCTTTCGGCAAATAAAGTGGCGTGGTGACTAATTTTGCATAAATATGTGGATAACATTTCCAAAACGTTCCAGTAGCGAAATATGTACGTCCTAGCCCCATTTCCCAGTGAGCAGGACCAAATCATTATAACTAGGAAACGGTTTTAACGACGGTACCTTCAAGAAAAGGTTTAGATGGCCCCCTTCTAACGAAACGAATCAATTCCTTTACCACCTCTAACCGCGATTCATCACTGAACACTGACAATTTTTTCTGTCGTCATAACTTGTATTGAAAGAAGCTGGAATAATTCCAAAAAATACTTTTTTACTTCAGTTAAAAGTCCAGTTTGTATTATGTAACTGCTTTCTCATTTTATACTGTTAAGATGATTACGTTTTTATATCTTCTTGTTTCATATTCAATCTACTGTGGGTAGTTTGCCGCCCACACTACATCTTGTAACGCTCTGTACATTTATATTTTAGATTTGGAATTGGACGCTTTACAACCATTGAAGAAGTCGATTACACAGCCGATAAATGCATACAACATGTTAATAGATTACGAGAAATGAGCCCACTATGGGAAATGGTACAGGAAGGTGTCGATTTAAAAACTATTCAATGGTCGCAGCATTAAAATGATAATGAACACCACTCGTAATGATAAAATAGAATTAAGAAAACAAAATACTTGTATATTAAGTGTATATTAAGTAATAATACAATAAAAATTTTAAATTATATGTATGATGTGTACCTTTCTACAAACGAAAATTACTTTAAGCATTAGGCATACAAATCAGTCTACTTTACTGTGGTATTAACAATATATCTCTCTTAGTAAAACAAGTAATAGAAGCAGCCAAAAATATTGGCACAAATATATTACAATTAGTTGTAATGATATGAAACTCTGATTTATTAGAATATAACAGAAATTTAATACTCTCGTTAGATTATTATTCTAAATTAATCACAGTCGATGGACGTGTGTTTATTGGACATATTTTATCCAAATAATTCAGTAATTAACAAGGAAAGTTTCATCTCTGTTTTTGGATATATAATGAATCCCTTCTATAATTATAGAAATATGCTTTTTATAATTTTAAATAATATATAAACACTACTAAGAGATTAATGAAGACAAATTTGAAGTTATCTTTAAACAATTATTTAACATTAAATATGCATTTTGATTACAAACTGATCAATTTTATTTTAAAGCACATTCTGTCACAAAAAAATAGTCATTTTCCCACAAAACATATTCTTAAAAATATTAAGTTAATTAAATAATATGCGATCAAAATAGACGAAAAATATTGAAATAACTACCATCATATTCACCCATAAGAGTAGTCCAGACCAATATGCATATGCCTGCGAGCAAAACACATTTGTTGAGAAAGTTTTTTGGCCAAACATTTAGTAGGCATCTTCAACTAAGTTGCGGTTGCCTCTATATCAAAGAAAAGAACATGTTACTAAGTGGCGGGAATTTATATTGGTTATGTATTTTAAATTTCGAGTAAATAAAAACGTAAACGTTAGTGGATACGCGAAGTTATGCAAAACGGAATAATAGTTGATTGTTGAGGTCGTTACCTTGTGAAATTTCATTACTCTAAGGAATGAATAAATATGTTTATGTGAAAGATTTCCGGTTTAAAATCTACGTATATTATAGTTCGTTTCTATTAGATGTTTGCTGAAGTAGATATTCTTATTTTAATTTTGATTGGCCAATCAGGACATAGAAGAACATCTATTAATTCACGTTTTAGCTTAAATTAACTTTTTAATGCCATTTATTTAATTTGTCCTTATAGTTTGTTTTATGACAATTTTGCACAAACTTGCAATGCGCCTTTATAGCATATTTCAAAAGTATAGAGACAAATAGATCAAAATGACAGTTAATTCTCATTGGTTGAGAGCAAGGTAAAATTACATAGTCGTATCTATAACGATATACTATTCAAACTTTTTTAAACTAATAAATAAAATTACATGTGTTTTTTAAACAAATATCTACACACATAAAAACAAGACTTTTAATTCATGGATTATGTAACAATACTACGCATGTATTTACTTTATTTTCACGAATTTCATAAGTTATAATTTGGGCTTGGAGTCTGTTCGGAAATTTGTCTCTTCCTTTTTAAAACACGGTATAGTCTTCTAAGAATCACTTACTCGATATACATAAAAAATACGTGCAATTAGAAATCTCTAAAATATTTATTTTTTGGAAACTAGCTTGCAACAAATAAAACCCCGTACACTTTCAAAGTGAAGTTAGAATGTCTTTAAAATCATTTGCTAAAGTAAACTGACTGTAGATATGACATTTTTCATAGGTTATAAATGCACTTATTACATAAAATTTAATTTAAAATTTGGTTAAAGTCATGTATTAAGTAAATAATAACAACTATGAATAAAAATAAAGGTAAATTAAATTATGATGGCACTAAATACTATACATTCCTATAGAAAATTACAAAAATTTGTACTTAATCATAGATCCATTACTTTTTATTACTTGCAAGGTTTATTAGCATCGACAAAATAATATTTCTCTTTGGTACTCTTCATTTAATTTTCACCAAGAACTGTATAATCCAATGAAAATAAAATTATGGATTGCTTATTTTCTTGGAGCAATATCTGCTTTTAACATTTCTAATCTTTCAATTCATTAATTGTGCAGGATGTTGTTAAATGTCCTGGAAAATGTTCTTGTCCTAACTAATATTTTGTCATATTACTAATTTAACATACTTGTTTGCCCCAAACCTCCTGTTCTTTTAATGTTTGTGTCTTCTTAAATTTTCTTTACTTTCAAAACTGAACATTTATTTATATTAACCATCCAAAATTTGGTAAGATTAATGTTTTATGGCTTTCGAAAAATTTTAACATCGAACTGAAGTGTTTAGTAATGTCGTAAAATGGTTAGCTTATTATCAGCAATAGGACTTCTTGTAGTATTATAAAAAGTTTCGTCTATTATACTTATTATAAATTAAAACAACGTAATCGAGACAGTATTTACTTTGGAACAGAATGTACTATATATTTTTAAAACACTTTAACATTAAATTTTGTGCACTTCCCTTGTACAAATTTAAGATTCTATGTAATAAGGTTCCATATCTCCTCTAAATTAAATGATCTTTCAAACATTAAACAAAGCCTATTTAAAAATAATTTTCAAAAACTTCCATGTAAAATATAATTATATATTGAGAGCATTAAAATTAAATTTAATTAAAAAACTTAATTCGGAGGCTTCCAAAATTGTAAAATTTAACACAAGCAAGAGTCTTCTACAGGCTCTTCATTATTACTTAACTTAAAACCGTGTGCTTCCATTGATTGTAACTCTAGTTTTGATCTATTTGATTGCACCAGCTGAACAGCAATATCAGAAAACATTTCTTCTATACCATTACCAGTTTTACAAGATGTTTTATATGTCTTGCTAATTAAATTATGACATTGTTCACTAAAAATAAGTAATAAATAAACTTGCATTAGCTCATTTATCATAGTTTACCAAAATGCATCAATATCTGCATCTGATACTTGGGGAATTTTGTTGACCAGATCCAGTTTATTTCCGCAAAGAAATATTTTTGCATTTTCTGCATATGTAACGATATCTAAAAGATGTTGGGATAGTACGTGAAATGAAGCAGCATTATCCAATGCAAACACTAGAATTGCAGCTTCGGCAAACTTATAATAACTTGAAGTAACAGAAGCAACTCTTTCCATGCCTCCTGTATCCCATAATTGTAACTAAAGAAGTAAAATATGTATTCTGTATTTTTGATACATTCTTACATATTGCATTACCCTTATATCTCTATCATTTGTAACATTATAAATTTTATCATAATGGTCTAACCCTAATGTTGACTGCCTATCTGTGGCAGTGACAAATGTATTGTTTGTAAATCTTCTAAAAATTGAACTTTTACCAACACCATATTCACCACACAAAATAACTTTCTGCTCAGGTATTTTAACTGTTGCCATGGAATATGAACTTAATTTACTTTAAGCTTATATGGACTTTTTTTTATATTACAAAACAAAAATAAATCACAACAAACTTGAATTGTAGCAGTTCATATGTTTGTTCTTGTTGCTATTATTTTCATTTCTACGTTCAATCAAAATAATGCTTTTATATGTCTTCCAAAATTAATTTACGTCTTCCTTTAATATCAACATTCATCAAATTGACTTTGTTCAAATTCTGTTAACATAGCTTCATAAGAAAGTGCAAAACAAGTCTAAAGAACAAACCTAATTTGACAATTGAAAAATTGATTGTCATCAATTGTCATGAACTATTTAATTGATAGAAATTGTTCAGCAGATTTTCAAATTTATATTGACATAATATATTTATAACTTAACTTTAATTAAACTATTATAATTATATAAGTGGAGTTTATTTTATATAAAATTTCAATCCTTTTTTAATATAGACGACACGAAAAATGTAAAAAAAAATGATAACGAGTTCAAAGGTTCCTTAGATTTATATCGAATTTATTCAATTATTATGGCGTTAAAAAATGTAAAAGTAATAGAATTAGCAGGTCTAGCACCCGCACCATTTTGTGGAATGGTTTTGGCTGATTTTGGTGCTTCTGTATTAAGAATAGACAGGGTATAAAATTTAAATATCAATCGTACTTTATTTAAAACCCGGATTCCAGATAGGATCCAATGTAGAATTAGACTCTCTGGGGCATGGCAAGAAATCGTTAGCTTTAAATTTGAAACATCCAAAGGGAAAAGATATCTTAAAAAGATTATGTAGTCATTCAGATGTTTTAATTGAGCCATTCAGGTTTGGTGTTATGGAATCCCTGGGTTTAGGCCCAAGCATTTTATTGAATGAAAATCCCAAACTAATATATGCAAGATTAACAGGTTTTGGTCAAAAAGGATTTTATAATGCCCGTGCTGGTCACGATATAAATTATTTAGGTTTATCTGGATTACTTTCTTTATTTGGTAGAAGTAATGATAAACCAATATTTCCAGTAAATTTAGCAGCAGATTTTGGGGGAGGTGGTTTGATGTGTGCGTTTGGAATTGTGGTAGCTTTATATGAACGTTCTGTATCTGGATTGGGGCAAGTTATTGATGCTAATATGGTGGAAGGTGCAGCTTATTTAGGTAGCTGGTTATATAAATCTCAAGATAAACTATACTGGGGGAATAAGAGGGGTAAAAATATCTTAGATACGGGAGCTCATTTTTACGAGGTTTATGAAACTAAAGATGGAAAATATATGTCTGTTGGTGCGATAGAGCCCCAATTTTATGCAGAGCTTTTGAAAGGATTGGGGCTAAAAAAGAATGAGGTTCCGCAATTTGGAGACTTTGAACAATCAAAAAAACTGTTTGCTTCTATATTTTTAACAAAATCACAGGAAGAATGGTGTAAAATTTTTGATACTATGGACGCTTGTACTTTTCCAGTTTTATCTCTTGACGAAGCTGCGAAACATGAGCACAACAAAGTTCAGGAATCATTTGAAAAAGACTGTACCTCTAACAAATATGTTCCAAAGCCTGCACCTAATTTAAGCAGGACACCTGCAGATACAGTTAATACAAAAATGCCGCCTAAACGAGGAGAACATACCAGGGCTATTCTTAAAGATCTTCATTACACTCTTGCAGAAATAATTGCTTTAGAAAGTGAAGGAATCGTAGAACAATACGCAAATTCAAAACTGTAACACGTTGCGACACAAATATATAAATGGGGAATATCATTTGAAGGGAACAAAGTAATGTAAATAATAGTAACCTTAGATAAAAATATATATGTAATTATAATAAAATGTGAGGGTTTTTCACTATATGCTATAAAAAATCAAAATGGTTTGACTTAATTTTTATTATCGATACATTCACATATATGATTTAATAAATCATCAGAATTAAAACATTTTTCACTTATATCTAAGTTTTTACAAATTGGATTATTTAAAAATAATTCTAAAACACATTTAATATTTTCTAAATCGAATAAAGCATGTTTTTCACCCAACGTGTGTTTACCAAATGAGACAATTTTTATATTATTCTCAAGAAAACGAATCCTCTTAACAGCAATGTATTTGAGAAATTGATAGAATTGTGAAAAATCCAAGCCATAAGATGCCTTTAACATTATTTGACAATGTTCTTCAAAATTATCCATATCTTGACAATCCTGAATTTCTTGTCGAACGGCATGTAAATGTTGTTCCAACGAAAGCCACATGTTCCTTATATTACAAGCATTTATCCAATTATGATTGATGGATATAGTGTCTTTTATGTTCCATACTTGATGATGCCAACCAGATGGTATAAATATTGCTTCATTATTATTTTGTATAATTTCAAAGTAAGTGTGCTTTTGCTGTGAAATATTTTCTAGATTATATGGTAGGTTTCCCAAATTATCTTTTAATTTATTTTCTTCGCCTGGTGGAAACAAAAGCCACTTTTTTCGTCCACAAACATTTATAGACCAGCTATAGGACGTAAATACATCAGCATGAAATGGTGTCCTAAACATAAGATACAGATTTAAGTTAATAAAAAATTATTTAAACTTACTATTTATGTTTTCAAATTGTTTTTAAAACTTTGTCTATGATCTACTATAAACCTATAATTATTAATTACAAGTATATATGTTTATAAAATAAGTATACCTCCATATTAATTAAAAACTTTAAATAATTACTTTATATTAAGTAATTGAATAGGTATATGCGTCTTTTTCATTGACTAAATTGATTCAAAAATGTCGTAGCGCATGAGTGTAACGTTTAAAAATTTAAAAGCAAAATTATAATTTTGTCATAGGTTACTTGGTTATACATTGATTGAAACAAATTCATTTTGAAGGGCACGTTTAATTGTTGAACTAACGTATAAAAATTCAGCTTTTATAATTTTTGTACATAAATAGGTGATTGTACAACTTCAAAAATACTCGCTACTAAATACAAATAGAACAACTTAATGTTTACACTTTTTCGAATCAATTTTCGAGTCACATCTAATTAACAGTTGATATACAAGTCTACATGGCATATAAACATTGATAGTGACGAAATATGATTTGGCTGTTTTAACATTCTATAACTGCGGTATTTAAAAGTTTAAAATTTATTGGAGCATATTTCGCTCGGACAAGATCTTTAAAAAGATTTTCAAATTTACAAGTCCCCTATTAAATTAGATAAATCAAAGGAAAGTTTTATAAAACATATATTTACCATGTGCCTTCTGGTCCCATATAAACAAATCTATAATCGTCTTGTTCATGTTCACACAGAAATTCATTTAACCAATCTGACGCAAAAAATACCGGAACATCGTAAAATTGGTGACTAGATTCATTTTGTAAATGCCAGTCTTTTAGATAATATTTTTTTTCCTTCATTTCGTGCCAATTATTTACGTAATCTTTTAAAAACCTCGTTTCGGTTGTTTGAGAGTTATAATGCCTTTTATCGCAATGATATATTGTCACGGGCAAATTTCCATATTTTTCATTTAGATACGAAAAATTTGGCTCATTTTCTCTAACCCAATATTTACTTGCTATCCAATCTAATCCTATATTATTAATAATACATGGGGTGTTTGGTAGAAGATATTCTTGGAAAAAGGTATTGTAATCACTATTGGAGTTCAATTTGTTTATACTTGTACAAGTGTTGGTTTTACGTACGTTTTGTGCTTCGATTTCGAAAATTGCCGCCATTTCTGCAAATAACATAATTACCTTGTAGATAATGGAATATTATTCAGACGTCTACATGTAAAGCATTCTACAAAAATATTTAATGTCAATAGAAATAATGAAATAAATAGGCTTTGTGTGCAAATGGCCACAATTTAATTACGTACCAGCAATAAATATTTAATACCTTTTTTTCTCGTATCGGTGAACTTTCGCGTGATTAATGAGTTATTGTGAAAAATTAAATTATCGTGAATTTGACGTACTAGTTTTGTAGTGGTATGTGTTAGAGGAAGGTTAGAAGTGCGAAATTATATTTTCAGAACAAAAGTAGAATTATTTTGTTATTAAATGCATATTACAGGAATTTATAAAGACGGATAAACTTTTGATACCTTTTAAATTCTAGAATGTCTCAATACAATTTATTGTTAAATTCACTCGATTGTTCTACACGTATACAAACGAAAATATCTTAAAAACATTGAACACCGGTTTGAAATGTAGTTATTTATTTTTAAATAGTTATACATTTTTTAAGTTCTGATTGAAAGAATCCATTAGTTATATACGAAAATATATGTAATATATTTCAAAAATGAAGTTTGCTTTCGCATACTTAATTTACATAGCGATAGGACTAAATATGAAAATTGCTATGTCAGTAAGTAATTCTGTTGAGCATAAGGATGTTAGAAAAATTGTGGAAGAAAGTTCGTGCGAGTTTTTAAAAAGTAAGTGTTCTGGATTACCAGCTTTTGATGATATTTTAGTGTTAGAGTGTATACAATCGGACCCAACAATTATATTAAATGATATTTGCCAACATGTAATATGGAAACGTACAAAAGACCTTTTAGATAATAAATATATACAAGAAATTTTATCATCTACATGTGCGAGCAGTGTCCGTAACATGAATTGTAAAGTTGATACCTTACCTGGAATGTATTTAAAATGTATAGCTATTAACAGAGATGATATTACAAGTAAAGAATGTACATCCTTGCTGGCGAGAATAGAAAATATAGTATTTGATGATTATATCTGGATAACAGGTTTTTTACAGCAATGTGATAAGGCAATAGAAGATTTCAATTGTGGTAGATTAAATCCAAACAGTTCTTCTCAAGCAAATACAATAGTTTGCTTACAAAATCACATTTCACAAATCGAGGGAGAATGTCACAAAGAAATAATAAAATTAACAGAAATACAGGCTGATAATATTAAATTAGATAGGCAGTTATATGCTGCTTGTGCTGAAGATCAAATGCTTTATTGCAGACAATATCCACCAGGTAGTGGTAAAGTTTTTAAATGCCTCATGCAACATTATGATGAACATATGACTGACAAATGTAGAAATCATTTATTAAGAAGACAGAGGATGATATCTGAAGATTATCGTGTCAGTAAAGGTCTTATGCGTGCTTGCAAGGACGATATTAAAAAAGCTCATTGCCGAAGACAGACATCAGATGATAAATCGATACGACTTGCCCAAGTACTTTTGTGTTTAGAAAATATTATGAAAAACGGAACTAGAATTGACTCAGAATGTGAAGCGGAAATGAGAGATCATCGAAAAATATTAATGGAGGACTATAGAGTATCCCCGGAAATTGTAGATGGTTGTTCTGTTGATATAAAGAGATTTTGTAATGACTTAGAAGTAGGTGGGAAGACGTTACATTGTTTGATGGAGCACGCTAGAGTTAAAAATTCCAAGCGAAAAATAAAAGATACATGTATGAGAGCAGTAAGTACTTCATATCTTAATACTTTATTGTTGCTAAAACTTGTTAAATTATGTTTAAAACTATGGAATAAATATTATTCTGAATTGAAAGCACAATTATTCGTTGTTACAAGCACAAAATATTAATTGTAAAATTGCAGTAATTTTGTAGAATTTTTACATAAGTACAATATAATATAATGTATAAAGTATGTGAAGTTGGTCGTAAGAAAATGAAATAATTTACTTATGTTCTCATCTCTTCAGATTTTATTAAATATCGTTAATCATTTTGGGTGTCATGAAAGCTCATTTATTCACATAAAATAAATGTTTTGATAGCATAAGTAAATTAATTTTACCAAATCTAGATTAAGTATTTGCATATAAAATCAAAATGTTTAAGTGCAGGAAATATGAAAATCATTTTCTCCTTTTTTACACGTTCTATAGCAGATACCAAAGGTAAACTTCAATATCAAATGTTTGTGTTGGTTTTCGCTTTATTTAATTATCTGATTAGCTCTACCATATCTAATTGGTTAATCGGACTGTGGTTCAGCGCATTTTTATCAAGAATTTTTCTTTTTCTTCGAACAGAATCTCGTAATCTCTTCGGCGCCTTTAAATGTTATCACTTGATTGTTTGCCTCTGTTTAACATGCCCGATTTTTTAGAGTGCGGTGAAGTTTCCGTTATATGCCTACTACAAATT
The DNA here is from genome assembly GCA_031893035.1 of Dermolepida albohirtum. Taxonomy (NCBI): domain Eukaryota; kingdom Metazoa; phylum Arthropoda; class Insecta; order Coleoptera; family Scarabaeidae; genus Dermolepida; species Dermolepida albohirtum. The sequence goes on along the minus strand of JAVIWB010003251.1, from coordinate 353,518 downwards.
CTATTTTTGTATTGTACATTAAACAGGTTGATCACCTAAAACTGTTGTCAGAAACAGTAACATATTTGATGGAAGATCAGTCTGAACAACAAATCAGAGCTGCTTCTTGTCATCCGTATAGATCCGGGACACGAACTTTTTTCACGCCCTATTCTTCATTGCATTTGGGTCTAATAAATATATATACACTACCGGTCATATTTATTTGCCCACCCTTAGTTTTAGCCAAAATTATTAAACTATCAAATGTGTACTGAAAATTTATTTATTGTACCAATACAATAGTGTAAAATAAACATAAAATAGTTACATTTTTCTTATATAAAAACTTTATCATTAATTATTATTAAATTTTGCTCTCATCAATGTGCCCACCTTTATTTTTGATAATTGCGGCACATAACCGCGGCATCCTTTCAATTAATTTTTGCAGTGTATCTTCTGTAATTTGTGCCCAGGCTTCTTGAAGTCGTTCCCACAGTACAGTGGTGGATGATAGAGGTGTTTTTGAAAATATATTTTTTTCACATGCAGCTATGCATGAAATGTTATTAGATATTACATAATTTATTTGCAGTTTATTATTGTCTTAGTTCGTATGTATAACTGGCGTAAATGGTCTAACATAATGAATCTAATAACATGAAACTTTGTCGTTAATTAAATTCACATTAATTATACGCAATTACAGTCAAAACTTGTTCAGAGTAATTGTCAGAGATAAGTTTCACATAAATAAAATATTTTAATGTTTACACATTACATTAAAAAAAATTTTAAAAATGTTGCAAGTTTAAAGGAGTATGGAGTGAGATATTTTTGTAAATCGAAATAGTTCTAATATCAAAATACCAACTTGATATACACTAGCGGTCATATTTATTTGCCCAGCCTTAGTTTTAGCCAAAATTATTAAACTATCAAAAGTATACTGAAAATTTATTTATTGTACCAATACAATAGTGTAAAATAAACATAAAATAATTACATTTTTCTTATATAAAAACTTTATCATTAATTATTATTAAATTTTGCTCTCATCAATGTGCCCACCTTTATTTTTGAAAATTGCGGCACATAACCGCGGCATACATTCAATTAATTTTTGCAGTGTATCTTCTGTAATTTGTGCCCAAGCTTCTTGAAGTTGTTCCCACAGTACAGTGGTGGATGATATAGCACGTTCAAGAACCATCCGGTCCAATTCTTCCCAAAGAAGCTCTATTGGGTTCAGATCAGGACTTTGAGCTGGCCATACCATTATAGAGATTTGCCCTTGCTCTTCTAGTTGACGCAAGTAATCGCCACACAATCTAGAAGTGTGTTCCGGATCGTTGTCCTGTTGAAATACAAAGTTTTCGCCAAGAATCCTTAGTCCTGAAGGAACAGCGTTATTTTCTAAAATTTCCTTGTAGCCTTCTTTTCTTAGGATTCCCTCACTTTTGACGAGATCGCCTACAGATCTTCCACCAAAACACCCCCAAATCATTACTGAACCTCCTCCATGTTTTACGGTAGGCGCAATACATTCTGGCAGTACTCTTTCTCCTGCGGATCTTCTTACGAATATTCGCCTTTTACTACCCAAAAGTTCAAACTTCGATTCGTCTGTCCACAACACATTATTCCACTGATCAATCGTCCAATTCCTATGTTCTTTAGCCCAATTTAGTCGTTTTATCTTGTTTTGCTTTCGTAGTAGTGGTTTTCGCAGAGCAATTCTTCCGTATAAACCCGCTTGCTTAAATTGGTTTAGTACGCGCTCTATTCATTTCAGCAGCAATTTCTGGTGCTGTTTTTCGTCTATTGCGTCCACTTATCCGTATTAGATGCCGGTCATCTGCAGATGTCGTCGCTTTGCGTCGTCCAGATCTTATTTTGTTGGAAAATGTACCACTTTCTTCAAATTTTTTAACGTTATAATCAACGATTCTGCGATTTAATCGTAATTCTTTTGCAATTTCGCGATTACTTTTACCCGTACGATGATAAGCAATTATCATAGCACGCACTTCAACAGATAATTCCTTCGTCTTCGGCATTGCATTAAAATATTCACAATAACTCTCCATTTCACTATTTTCGCAACAAAAGATGAACGATGACTGACATAAAATTTATTTTCCTTATATCCTAATATTGTAATTAGTTAGTACAATAACACAATATTGGTAATACCTTTCGGAAATGCAGGTAAAACTGTTAATACTGTAGGGATTAGCCTATATAATATTTATGGTATTTTTTCAATTTATGACACCTTTGCGATATATCATAAACAATTTAAGATTTTCGTAGAAATTCATATGGAATTACTTCCACTAATAATATTGTTGAATAAATATAATACAGATTTTTCGAAAGATAATCCGTATTTCAGGAAACACATAAAATTGGGGTGGGCAAATAAATATGACCGGTAGTGTATATTCCTGTCAGTGTATATAATCATAAAATAATTTGTTATCTTTTATTTTTCTTTGATTTGTTTCGTAGATAAACTGGCAAAGTTACCCATTCTAAGAATGGGATGTGGTGGGTTTGATAATTCAACATTTATGTTTGTCGTTTGTAAATGTGTTCATTTCTGTTTGTTATTTTATCGACTAAAATAAACATCAGTGCAGTAGTTAATATGTATAATAATAAAATGTAGGTTGGCGACATACGAGCGCAATGGTAAAACGTATGTCGCCTATACGGCGACATTCGAGTGGAAAGAATTGTTAACCAAATATTTATATTTATTTCTAAGGCTGACTTAAAACACGAAAGTGTTGAAACGAAACGAAACATTATTTTTTAGTGCACTTCTGCTTTAAAAATTCAGACAAGGAATGAAGTTTTCTTCAGTAATCGAAAAATTTAATAATTTTTATTAGCTTAAATGAATAAAATCACGTAGGCCGGTGTCATTACTAGTACAATCCTCTCGCCGGTTTCGCCGTGTTGTAATTTCTATCGAAGTTTCGTTGCTCATACAACCATCTTGTTCAAGATTTTTAGTTGAACAACAGACCGGCAAGGAGCTGGAAATATGAACAGTGAAACGTTTATACAAACTATAACACGGCGACATCCACGAGAGTTATACAAGCTTAGATGATTGATTAACAGATAGACTAATCCCGATGAAATCACGTAAATATTTTTGACATTACAAAATATCAGCTATGAAAGGTAATTTTGTTGGAGCTTGTGGTTGATTAACTTGATCACTGAAGGTTGATATATAACCCCTTGCCACATTAATTTTCGTATTCTGTATACGTATTTCGATAACTGAGTTATCATCATCAGCAGATAATTAAACAGTGTCCCACCTGGAAAACTACGGTAAAAATACCCATACGAAAACAAATTCCGTACGCGATCCGTACCGCTGAAAGCCAAAACGTACACTGTGTATAGTGTACAAAAACGTACCCTGTGTACAGTGCACCCATCTTGCACACAGCTTTCTCATGTCCAAATTTTCAGATAATATGCGATGTACCGCACTTTACGAAATGCCTACCATGTCTGCTAGCTCGCGCACTTCCTGTCGACGATCATCCAGTACCGCTTTGTGGATTTCCTTCACCATTTCTGGAGTCGTCACCTAATTTGGTCGACCGCTGCGGTGCTCGTCTTGTCAGCTAGTACGGCCTCGTTTAAACTCTGCTACCAAATATTTCACTGTTGTAAACGAAGGAGCAGACTCACTCAGAATAGAATCCAGTTCAGCTTTCATATCGGTTGGGCTGAGGCCTTTCAAATACAAGTATTGTATCACGTAACGATGACCAATTTTCTCCATTTTTACAAATTCACTGAAACCGTTTACTATTGATGGTTGCCAAACAAATAGTAAACAAATAGTAAACAAACTTGAAACATACATATGCTTTATAGATTGTGTACTTTCTAATACAGTGATATTTTTCAAACGACTACCGCCATCTTTAGGTCAGGCTGGGTACTTATGAGACCACCCTCGTACTTGGGCGCAAATTAGCTCTGTAGGATTGAGCTCATAGTGACATGGAGGAAGTCTCAAAACTGTTGTGTTTTTGAATTTAGTAAGCTCTGCTTGTACTTGCCAAATTTTGATTTACATTGTTTTACTAAATCCAACAATTCCACTGTTATTATATTAGATTCAAATATAATATTACTTTTAGTATGACATTCTTGAACATCATATTTCTTCGTTAATGAATTTGGTATTTTTTCTAATTTTCTAGGAAAGCGTAGCGCGTGATTCTATTAGAAAAACATTTGCGCACTTTCTTTCTTCAGTACATGTGACTACCGATGAATTAGACAAATGCCGGTATATGTTGGTATTTTGCAGCATTATTGATACGCCGGTAAACTTTGCTGGCTCCAACAATAACTTAATTATTTATTTTTAAAATATTTTGTTCTAAATATTACAAATATCTGAATTAAATTGATTGAATAAAATACTATCATATTTTTCGTATTATTTAGAAAATGCACTATATTATTATTAGGAACGGATCCCGAGGTTTGCTGTCTTGATTTTATCCGATTTTACCTCCAGTATTTCAATCTATTACCTAGATAGAAGGCGTACGCTTTGTAAATATGTTTTTGGAATAGTTTTTTAAACATTATCATCACTATCTCGCTATTAGCTCATGCTACCATCTCTATATGTATGCTTGTATGTATTTCCAGCTAGAACAAGTAATCAAAGAAAGCGATGCCGCCGAAGACTGGCGCGTTGATCCAGTGTTATACGAGGCTTGTTTCCCCGTGGTGAAAATTGCTTGCAAAGGATTAGCAAGCGGCGATGCTAGAGTAATGACTTGCTTAATGGATAATATTGGTGAAGAGGTCATGACTGAGGAATGCGAAGATGCACTAATACAAATTCAATATTTCGTTGCCAGAGACTTCAAGTTGGACACCCAGTTGTTCAGGGCTTGTAAGGATGACGCTAGGAGAATGTGCGATGCGGATAGCGAGTGGGAGAATCCAAATAAGCAACGTCCGGAGAGGGATCCACTCGTCTTACCGTGTCTTTACAGGTATTTTTTTGACAAATTCAGACTGTTTATTCTCTCCTTTTTAAAATATATTTTAACTTTCTTACTTACTTAATCGGTACAGCCTATCTTGTTACAAATGTAATGTCCGTGTTTTCCTTCAGTTTGAACTGAATCGCACCTGTGTGAAGACGTGTATGTTTTTGGTGAAAATTATTATTGTATTTGTAGAAAAGGGTATTTATTTTGAAGTGTGTACCTGTTCCATTTCTTGGAAAGATTAATATACCTATCCTTGTCTCGCCTATGGAAATGCTGTCGGCAAGAGATATTCGGGCAATTTACCTCTTTCAATTTAAAAAGGGATTAAATGCAGCTGCAGCAACGCGAGAAATTAATCAGACGTTCGGTGAAACCACGTGTAATGAACGCACATTACGGCGATGGTTTTAAAAAATTCAGCGAGGGAAATTTTGATTTGGAAAATGAGCCTCGCGGATATGCGCGTAGCACCGTTAATGACGACGAGCTGCGTGTAGAAGATGAAAGTAATCCGACGACAACAGTGCGTAGCCTTGCAGAAACATTCATTACCACCATTAGTCGTCACCTTTCTTCGATTGGCAAAGTGAAGAAACTCGATCGATGGGTGCCGCACCAATTAACGGAAGCCAATAAGCTCCGTCGATTAGAAGTGGCTACCTCTTGGGCTAATCGACAGAAAGTTGAACCGTTTCTTCATCGAGTGGTAACGTGTGACGAAAAGTGGATACTTTATGATAATCGGAGACGGTCAGGACAATGGTTAGATCGAGGTGAAGCACCAAGACAGCATGCACGAGCATCACTTCAGCCGCGAAAGATTATGGTGACTGTATGGTGGACCAGTAAGGGTATTATTCACTATTCATTTTTGCAACCTGGTGAAACTATCACGGCAGCGTCCTATTGTGCCGAACCGGAAACTATGCATGGAAAATTGAGCCGCTTGCAGCCTTCACTAGTCAATAGACATGGACCCATACTTCTTCATGATAATGCAAGACCTCATGTTGCACCACAGACAATCCAAAAACTTTCGGAATTTGGTTACGAAATTCTCCCTCACCCACCTTATTCACCTGACCTTTCGCCAACTGATTTTCATTTTTTCCGAAGTTTAGACAATCACTTAAAAAATAGGGACTTCCATGGCCGGGAGTCTGTAATAGCAGTATTTGAGCAATATGTGAGCCGTCAAAACCTACATTTCTTTTCTTCTTTTCAAAGGAAATTTTTCAGCTTCCAGGCCATTGTCAACAAACTATTGATGTAAATGGAGACTATTTTGCAGAATAAATATTTATATTTTTTTAAATTTAGACTTTTTTTTATTCCTTACAAAATCGGACATTTCATATGTAACAACCTGATATTCTCTGGATATAAGGCGCTGAATGGAGTTGAGTTATCTCTCATTGGTACATTCTATATCTTTCTCTATCCCCATCCTGTACCATATTTTTCTCATTCCTCTTCTGTCCAGAACTTAACTCTCTTAATTTCTTCTTCTTCATTTGCTTCTAACGTGCTTCTATATCAGGCAAAATAGTCACTATACCCTCAGAAAATATTGCAATTACATTGTTTATGCTTGACACATCTGCGGTGTAGAGTAGGAAAAAAGAAATTACAATTACTCCGTTAAGTACGTAAAGTATAACCGCATAGAGATAGGGACTCTGACGTAGCAGTGCAATGTACGAATATTGGTTCGCGCGTTGAAAATTATAAGTAGCGGAGAGGGGAGACGTGTGTTCACATCAGTTTATATCGATGTTGCGTAACATGGTGCCACTGGTACGTCTCTTTTCCTATTCTATTATATTCTATCACACCTCTTAGGAAATCTAAACGAACTCTTTGGAAAATACAACATTAATATAGCCCACAAGTCGAAAAATATAAACAAATCTTTCTTTACCAAAGTTAAACATCAATGAAGAATTTCTTGTACAGCTTTTTTTATTTTAAACTCAAGAAAAAAACAAGATAGCTCTCTTCTGTCCCTGCTTTTATTTTTAACAAAGCTTCTATTGAAGGTACTTTGTAGTTTTCTGCTATACTTTCTATATAGCTTTCTATATAAAACAGTTTTTTAATACCTTTCACTTATATTTTTCTAATTATTTTAGCAACCCCCTACTCTTAGGAAGGCAACTTGTATTATGCTTCCCCACTATCGTAGTATCCTCGAAGGTAGTTCAATCAGTCCCAGCATCAGTGCCCTACAACAATTCTGACACAAGCCCATTCCCGCGGTAGCCCATGCAGGTGTCTCAACTCGCCAGTCAACCTCTTTGGTATCCTGGAGTACTATTTACTTGTTTTTTGTAATATTTACTATTATAATTATTATATTACCTCATTCACGATGGATTCAACTATTTTTCCACCAAAAACTACTAATATTTGACTAAATTTAACACAACATTCTATGCGCGTATTTTTATCAAGATAGGCAACACACCTCTTACCCAGATGTAGATAATAAAGGTAACTAAGTATCTGACTACTTAGTTATTAATGGCGAACTTGAGTTCGCCAGTTGTGGAGAGTTATCAAATTAAAATTGATATTGTTAACTTTGGACAGTTGTGGGTCACTTGTGAGTAATTTCAAGTGTCATGTGGTGCTGCCATAAAAGTCCCTAAACCGGGATTTTGATGATTTTGAGTTACCGACCCCTTTTTTTCAATTCTTTCCTTTTCCTCTTACATACAATAATCAGTTATTCATTTATAAGAGCTGTCAAATGATCTTCAATATTTAACAAATCCATAACAACCACCGAGTGTTGCCAATTTTCCTTTTTCTACATATGGACACCTGAAATTGCTCACCTGGTATATATTACATGTATTTGTTGCTAGATATGCTTACCATGAGGATAAAGAGAAAAAACTGAAGCCAAGATGCTTCGAGCAAATAAAGAGAGTTATGCGACAAAGAGCGCTAAGCGTGGATCTCAATCCGAGGATAGAGGAGAATTGCCTGGGCGACTTAGCACTGGCCTGTTTCGACAAGACCGCTAAAGGGGAAGAATTACTTTGTCTCCAGAATAATATGGACAAATTAGACCCGCTGTGTAAATCGACGGTTGCTAATTACACGGAATCCGAAGCTGAACACGTCGAACTCAATCCGTACATCATGAAGAACTGCAGGGACATTATAGAAAACCTTTGCCGTTCCGAACTCGAAAACGAAGATGGCGACGTCATGAATTGTCTGATTTCCCATAAGAACGATATAATCGTCAAAAATAACAATAGATGTCGCTTAAGCATCGAGCACTTCCAATTAATTTCTCTGAAAGATATCCGTTTTTCGTATAAATTTAAGGTGGCCTGCAAACCCTACGCCATGAGATTTTGTAAGAACGAAAAAACTAAGGCGGGAGTCGTCAGTTGTTTGAGTGAAAAGGTCGTTAACGATACCATGATGGGCGTGAGGAGCGATATACACAAAGAATGCCGTCAACAGTTACGAGCACAGCTATTTCAACAAAGAGAGAACATCGATTATGACCCCAAGTTGGCTAAAGCTTGTGAAAGTGACATTCAGAAGTATTGTTCCAATATTCCACGTGGGTCTGCTCAGGTAGGTCAGAAAATTTTTTCTAATAACGTCTTTAAATGTATAATAGTCTTTGTTTATGTTAAAGTGGGTTATTATCTACACGAAACGTGAACGTTGGACTAAATATTAATATTGGCCACTCGCAGTTTGTTTTTAAACGTTGTTGTGTGTGGTCGTATATGGCAAAGCATAACGGGCATTAATCTTACTTTGCAGTATACTGCCACTCACATTAGATGTGTTGTAACGCGAATCTGTTAATGGTTGAAGCTGACAGATTGTATAAAATTTTGGTTAAGCTTGACCGATTACACTTTATTATACGTTGGGTCTTCACATAATAACTCCAGCAGTTTAGCGTCTTCAAACTTTTTCGGTCTACCAGAACATTCTTTGTCTTGCACATCGAAATCGACACTTTTGAATTGTCAAAACCACGCGTCACATGCTTTTATGGTTGGAACATGCTCTCCGTAAGTTTCTACTAGCAAACGATTACCTTCAGCGGCTTTTTTCTTTTGATTAAATAAAAAAGTAATACGTGCCACAAATGCACTTTTTGAGGCACGAAACTCGACATTCTCAGAGGTATAAATCTATGACAGTGTTACTTTCGCACAATATAACATGTATGGCTTTAAAGCTTAATGTCAGTAAAATAAAATGACATATGTGTCAAATCATAACATTGCATACTTAAGCCTGACGACATCTGTAAGAAAAACCGGTAATGACTTTCCGGTACACCTCGTTGTCTTATTTTTTGTTACAATATACAATCGTACAGTATTTCTTTTCTATCATGATCTCCAAAATAATATTCTAGGGTTTCCATAATTCAGATTTTTTTGCTTCGAAACATGTTTCAAAGCTATTTCAGATGTAACTTCAGTTTGGCAAGAAAAAAGGTGCAAAAATTAAAGCTTGGTCGCTGAAATTGATAGAAAATGTGTGAACAGCTCTTGAAGGAAAAGGTTTGCCGATTCGCACAGCCTATAGTATAACAAAAAAAATTTCATTTTGGTCGTCATATTTATGAATCTTAATTTTTATTCTATAGTCTACTTAGTAAAGCCCATCATTTCATATTTGATAGGACTTTCAAGCTTTCGTTTACGAGTTTAGTTTATCTAATTGTTTAATTCCTTCTTCATATATTCATGTTTCTGTGTACTATTTTTCTTTCGACGAATATGTAATTGTTTTGCCTGAAAATATATTACAAATCTTCTTTTTTCCATCTACGACTTCTGTCCATTCATTATCAAACTATATTTTTCTGATGTTTGGTATTTTTGCTAGCCGACTATCTCTTTCACTAGTCTTCAATGCTTTTTCATTTCTATTATTGCTAAAAAATTGTGTCAAGTAGCAGTACTACCATTTTTATATTTTATTTCACCGGAAGACTTCTTTATCTTTGATATTCTTGCGCTTAAAGTACTTTTCATCTAAAAATCGATAGTCTTGCTTGTAATATCTAGTAGATATGAGACACGTTTAGTGTTTAAATTTACTCTATTGGAGGTCTAATTTATTATTACATTAATATACATATATTAATATTTGTTTCAACATACTTAATCGTTAATTTATTATTTTTTTCAGGTTTTAGAATGTTTGCAATCAACAACAAAGCCTCTAACGGAGTTATGTCAAGTAGAATTGTTCAAAGTAAAAAAAGAAGAAATAACTGACAATTCCGTGGATTATGCCTTAATCACAATGTGTGCCGATACCATAGAACAGTTTTGTCCAAAATATGATCATGAGCACGTGTTGGATTGTCTAAAAGTGAGTATTTAACTTTACTTCTTGATTATAACTAACACATTAACAAGTCTCTAGTTGAATAATCATTAACTTGTTACGCGCTCGTAACATCTTTATTAAGTCAACCGTATTTATGACCGTACCGCGTATGCAAAATTTAAATCCTATTTTTGCGTTACTTTTCGTACGTTTTTTGTACTACAAAAAATATTGACTGCAAACAATAATTCTGTTAAAGTACTTCAATATTACTTCGTTTTTGTCTTTCTTATTTATAATTTATTAAAGTTATTTTATTTAAGTTTGTTCTAAAAATTATTATTCGTTTACAATTTGTCTTTGCAATAACTGATTGAACTGTTAATCAATTAAGGTTAACCCCTTTTCACAATAATTTCTAAATCCTGTATATGTATTTCGACAACTAAGTTATAATAATCAGCAGGTATAATCAGTGCCGCACTTGGAACCACGGCATGTATTCAATTTATGTACACTATCGGTAATTAGCAAAGTTAAGATGTGTTCCCGCGGGCCATGTTTGTCTGAGTCACAGCACCCCCACCAGTGTAATGTAATAAACCAATATTTTCTTGTGAACGACCACTACGACTGTGTTTTTCACTGTTTTGATCTTCCACGGAACCGGTCTCTTGAAATTTTTTAATAATTCGACCAATAGTGCTTTCAGATGGACGATTATGTAAATCATAAAATACACGTAATTTTCTAAAAACCCTTTTCACAGAACGCTGATTTTCATAAAATAATTCAACAATTTGAACGCGTTGTTGTACCGTGTGCGAAGCCATTTTTATAAATGTCATGCATCACACTTTTTAAATGTCCACATACCCAGACAAATTCAGTGCGCCATCTGTATTTTATTTAGTCTTTAAAAAAACCGCGCAATTTGAAACAGCTTTTATAAGAACATCTTTTCAGTACGGCGTACGTCGCTCTCGGAGACAAATGTGGAAACTTACGTTATGCTGCGTCACGTATGTTGATGGAAATAGAACACGACATTACACAGAGAGCAGACCAACTAATAGCAGTTAATCAACAACTGAAAAGAATGTCCGCTAGTGTTTGCAAGAATGACTGTATACAATGAAACATATATTTATCCCTTTTCTATGCTATTTACCTGTTTTAGTTTGCAAAATTGTCTTTGGCGCAAGTGTCATCCGGTTTGACGACTCTATTATTATTGCTGTTAGAAATTTTATTGCCAATTACAACATTGCTAGCGAAAGAAATATTTAGAATAAAAAATCCTTTTTTTTCAGAAACATAAAGACGAGACCGGCTTCAGTCAAAAATGTCGATTGGTCGTTATCCACAGGATAATAGAACAAAATTCCGATTACCGTCTGAATCCGTCTCTGATTAAAAGTTGCAAATTGGACATTCGTAAATTCTGTGGCGACATAATCAGCGAAGAAGAACCCGACAAGGAACTGAACGGGAAGGTGATCAAGTGTTTGCGAAAGGCGTTCAGGCAGTCCCGACTGACCGACAAATGCGAAAACGAAATGGCGGGAATTTTACGGGAGCAGGCTCTGGATTTGCGTTTAAATCCTTTGTTAAGGGTTATGTGCAGTGACGAGTTAGAAACGATATGTAAGGTCGAGTCCGAGGAAGACGATGGACACGCAGAGGAGTGCTTAAAATCCGCGTTCTTAAATAAGAAAATACCGACGCTGGTGTGTCAACAGGAAGTGGCGAATTTGATCGAGGAATCGCAGGCTGATATTAACACGGATCCGCTTTTGCAGCAGGCATGCGCTTTGGACATACTAAAGTATTGCAGTGATATACCTCAAGGAAGTGGCAGACGTAAGTAATATGTGTGAGCCCGCTTAATACTTATTTTATTCGATAATTGCGTATTGTATAACAGTAACGAACATAAAAAATTGATTCATAATTTCTATCAGTCGATCAAACATTTAACATCTTCCTTATATTTATCCAATTGAAATGTTTCTTAAGCACAAAAACTTAGTTGTGTGGTTACGTCCTTAGCTCGGTATGTACATATATATGTTAAGGGTTAAATGTCCCCTTAATTAATCTAAATAAATAAAGATAATATTAGTAACTATTTATTAGTACGTGGTGGATAATAAATTTATTACGAGCGCGCGTCCGGCTAACTGAAGCGTTGTAATAAATGCAAATAAAATAAGAAATTGCAGGAGTTGATAATTAGTAATTGTGTACAATGAGCATCAAAAGTCCAGGACGTATACCAAGCTGAAAGAAAGATTATTAGTGGAAATAAAACAATGGGATTGCCCTTAAAATTTCATTCACTAATTTAATTTAATTCTTTTGAGTATATTAAATAAAGATAATTAATAAGATTGAGAGCAACAGATAAAACAATATTAACACAATATAAAAGCTGTAATAAAACTAAATCTAATGATATTAAACTGTTTAATAAAATATAAAAAGGGTTAGATTAAAGTATGTATCGAACGATACGTGAGGTACTTGCGTGTTTGTATGTATATATCCTGGGCCAGGATGCTATGTATATTTTGCGGTCGGAAAATAAACACGTGGATACTACATTAAAACTTAACTGCACGAGCTCGCGGAAGTAATGTGTGTAGCCTTGGTCATGAATAGGGCAGTCTATTTTTTCTTACAAGCTGCAGCTTTTAAGAAAAGAACCGTTAAGCTGAAGGGTAGAATGCTGGTAAGGTTTGAACTAACTCCAACCTTATACCAGTGACGCGGTTCCAGCTCGGAAACCCAGAAGTAGATAGAATCAACAAGATTAGTAAATCACAAAAAAAAAAAACTAACGGGAAGTTCGATTAGAATAGGTTATTCTCTCAGGGTGCAGCTGCCAGTCTGCCCAGATGGTAGCGCGCGTATCAATTGTTCATTAAGAAGGTAAATATAAAAACGCACACCTTGTTTATTACAGAAGAAACACGGGACGAGTAACAAGGAATCTCGTGTCCCGTATCAGGCACTAAACGTCCCACAAATTTAATCAGTACTATATCGAAAGAATGAGAGAAAAAAAAACAAGTGAATAAACGTAAGTTCGTTTTTAATTAAATATTAAAGTAAAAACAAAAACAACAATTAGAATTATGATATGTTAATGTTTAGAAATCTTCGAAGGTCAGATAGAATGAATTGGTATTACGAAAACAAAAAAAAACAAATTTAGCAGTGTTTTTCCTAAATCGGAACTGAGCCTGGTTTCGTTTACACTTAAAAAATGAACAAATATTTTTAAAAAATTTTGTCTAGAATTTATTACTAAATTGGACCAATTTTTTTTCCGTAAAAGCAGTAAATAATAATTTACAAGTTTCACATGAAAAAAAAAAGAACATAAAACTGGTTTATCTTCAATTATTTTAAGCAATAAAACTTGATTAATCAACGTAAACAAAAGAACGTAAACTGCGAGTAATTCTTTCTCTCTCTTTCCCTCTCTCTCTCTCTCTCTCTCTCTCTCTCTCTCTTTCTCTCTCTCTCTTTCTCTCTCTCTCTCTTTCTCTCTCTCTCTCTATATATATATATATACACACACCAGAAAGGACTTAGCTGAAAAGCAGTGCAAAGACCATTGCGACCCCCGCTAACCACGTGAAAGCCAAAGTGGAAATTACTGATTTCGTAACTGCATTCAATACGGGAAAACGTACATCGATTTTGTACTGAAATTCTGTATAAGGTTAGTACCTAGTATCCAAGAAGAAATAGGGTAAGATTAAAACTAACGCATACACCACTGTACAAAATGATGTAACAAGCAAATGAAGTGGAAATTTCGCAAAATCGTTAAGAAAAGAAACGAATTAATGATCCAGGGGATCTTACTTCACACAGGTAAATACTGCTATACAATCTCTTCATTAAGGTTAAACAAAAATATATCAAAGTTTAACTGAGTAAACAGAACGTAATAAATTGTCATTTTAGGACTTTTAAGGGGCTTATACAAAAAACACTGCTTCGATACGTTTTGCGTACGCTGCACTCATTTCAACAAAAATTCTTACCTGCGTCAAATACCACGGATAACTGAACTAAATAAAATTGACTACGTATATAGGAGGGAAGGTATTTCTACCTACTCTCTTAATCCTCCTTCCTCTTCATGAGCTATTGGCCTCCGTTTCTTATTGTACAGACTGTATGTCACGACTAGAGTCGGCAAATTCATCACGGCAAAGTCAATTTGTTGAAACAACTGTGGAAACATATTTGATATTGCTAATATTGAACTGATCTTATCCTGTTTGTGATTACAATGAAAACGCTGCTTAAAAGTATATTTATTTATTTTATTTACTTAATATCAAACGTACGCCTGTGATGCGCCGTCCATATTCCTCACTCTAGTCATGTATTGCATGCATTTTATCGTCTTATTATTTGAAAAGAGTGTTGGGCAATACAGACTGATTAGTATTGTAGCTCTGCTGTTACTATAATTTAATAATACTTTATTTCAGATATAAAATGTTTGAGATTCGTCATGGCAGATAAATCGAAAAGTCTTTCGCCGGAATGCCTATCGATGTTCAAAAAAAGAGTAGAAATGTATAGAAATGCAGACGCAGTAAGTAATCTATTAGGTACTTCTACATTTTATTCATTTTTAAATATATTTGCAGTTTGTCGGACCTGAAAATCTCCAACAGTTATACACACAAATGGCCGGTTCCCCAGCCAGACACTACTTCTTCTTCGTTATACTGATGGTCATAGGCACCATTTTCGTAATGGGTATATTTTGCGGACGCGTTTCAAGAAGACACATGCTTATTAAGAACAAATGATTGTTATTTCACTTCAACGATAGGATCTATTTGAAATGCGACACCAAAGGGACTCCTCTTTTAAAAAATAAACTTAGATATAATCTTGAAAGATACAATTGTGATAGTAAATAAATATTACCATATTTTTGATTCTACTCTTCTAAAGTAAACTGAAATATTATTGCTTGTATAATACTTTTTAAATTACGAGGGAGAAAATTACAAAAATAACTGCAATTAGTGAGTAAATATGTATATACATATATGTACGTGTGTTTATTCAATGTTCGCACAAATCTAGTTTCTTTTTGTATTAAAAATGTTGATGTAATGTATTTTATACTACAAAACAATTACCATGGGTTTGTTTGCAGAGTCGCTCACTAGATGTCACTTTGATAAATTTCATTGATTATATTGTTTCTTAATGATTTTAATTTTGGTATCGATTTTGATTGATATAAATTTGAAATTGTGAATAAAAACTTCTGCCAACAAACCTAGTCGAGTACAAGTGATGTTTCTTTTAATTACTGTTCTAAACTAATATTTTTATTGAAAGTTAACGAGGACTAGCAAAAAATGCCAATATTAATGTAAATATACTAAGTCTATAGAAAAGAATAAAATTGCAAGAAGTAAAACTTTTAGGTGTACATTTTCTATCGAAGTAAGATGAGATGGTATTGCAAGTTAATACAATTCTTATTTTATGTTTTTTAAGGATTACGTATTGAATTATATTCAGTAGAATGAATATATTTTAGACCAGTAACGCATAAAGTGAGTGAAGGATTCAGCGTAGGGAATAGCTTTGCAGCAATTCTTTTTGGAATTGATTTATATAATTTTGTAATAAATACATTGTTCAGACTTCTAGCGGTATGTTAATACATTTGCGGACACTCTTTTGGCTGTCTTTCATTCCTATTCTATTCAAAATACTCCAAAATATCTAATATTTAAATCTGGATTTTGTGGAAGGTGCATCATGACTTTCAAGGTTTTTTTTCTTCGGCGTTTCTTACAAATACCTTTTCTCAACGCACGATGAGTGGTGGGATCGTTCAAGGTGTGTTCAATTAATCGCCGTCCAGACCCATTATTAAATCGCCTGGTCTGTTTGCCGAAATGCAACTCCACACACTCGCCAGTATCTTTTATTGCGTCTTGTAAATATTCAGAGTTATATGCGTTTCTCACTTTCTCCATCTTCTGTTTCCATTTAAGATACTCCAAAATATCTCCTACTCCTACTACTACATATAGCTTGAGAAGCATTAGAATCCATAATATTCAGAGTTACATGCGTTTCTCAATTTCTCCGACGAACATACGTTTTGTATTACACAGAATTTCAAATTTTTTTTCATAACTTTCATTCTGTTTCCATTTAAGGTACTCCAAAATATCTCCTACTCCTACTACTACATATAGCTCGAGAAGCATTAGAGATCCATGGCTTTGTTACGTACTTGTCTCCACTTCTTTTTGCCTTCTGTTAGTTTTATCCAGTGTGGGATTCCCATGAACTCCAAATCTTATTTTACTGCCTGAATCCATGTAGTTCGAAGTCTACCCTTGTCTCTTCTTCTCATCACTCCTCCTGTTAGGACTCGTTTTACTGGTCTTTCTTCTTTAATCCTTTATACCTGTCCCAATCCAGATCATCTTAATCGCTGGCTTCTTACGATTTGGCTTATTATGGGCTTCGCATATAGGCATTTTAATTCACAGTTCTTTTTTTCCTCCTTAGAGCTTTCCTTTACCATATCTACAATGGCTCTCTTTCTTTTGACAACTGTCATGTATATTCTTTCTTTTGCTTCTTCTTGATCCATTTTTTGATTTCAATACTGGATTCAAAATATTTAAATCGGAATTTTTTGGAAAGCGCATCATGACTTCCAAATTCTTGCAGGTACTTTTTAACAACTCGCCACGCGTGTTTGGAGTCGCCCAGGAGGCATTGAATACTCCATTCAAATGTCACCGTATCTTTCTCAGTTAATTTTCTATTAGTTGTTACAAAAGCGCCAAGTTCTTGTGCCGAAATGTAGCTCCACACTAAAACACGCTCACCACCGTGTTTTATTGTTTCTTGTAAACACTCAGAGTTGTATACGTTTCTCACTTTCTCTGACGTAGTTACTGGCGTTTCGTATTACCGAAAATTTCGAATTTCGATTCGTCACTATACAACACGGTTCCACATTTCTGCAGTCAAATTTGAATTTTTTATTCCATACTAAAAATGTCTTCATTGACTGCCGCAACGCGTAGTTTACGAGTGACACTTTCACACTTACACAGCTAAGCGCTTATTGATCTGTGTTTACAGGCATTACTTCTCTGTCGGCGATCTTCCTTAACTCTATGTACAGCAGCAATTCTTTTCAGGCTTGATTAACCATGCATAATGTAATAAATTTGTTGGGGATATTTACTCATTGTTTTTGTAATATTTTAATACATTCGTAGACACTTTCTTTGTCTATCCTTCATTTTTTTTCCGTTCAAAATACTCCAAAACATCTTTCATATTTAAATCGGAACTTTGTGAGAGGCGCATCATAACTTCCGCAATTGTACACGTTTCTCGGTTCCTCCAATAAGCATGCGTTTGTATTGCTGAAAGTTTCGAAATTCAGTTTTTTTTAACTATCTTTCTCTCTATTTTGCCGTCCAAGGTACTGTAAAATATCCATTATATTAAATCGGAATTTTATTGGAGGCGCATAATGACTTTCAATGTTCATTTCTCGATAAATTCGTGCAGATAGTTTATAACAAGTGTCTGGGGTCGTTAAAATTGTGTTTCATTACCGTCCAGAAGGTATAGCATACTCCCTTAAGATATTACGATAACATCCTCCGGTTAATTACTCATTATTAAATGGCCTGGTATCTTTGCCGAAATGCAACCCCATACAAGAACACGCTCACCATCGTGTTGTTGCTTGTAAACATCCGTCTTGACGCCTTGTATTAACCGCTAGTTCTTTTGAAGATTTACGACGACTTTTCAATTTAAGGATTGACAAGGGAATAAATGCGATTTGTATTTGAGATATAAGATATTTTTATGCGATATGGTCTAAAACATATTTCACATTAATTTATATAAATGTGAATTCCTGAATAACTCTTTGATTTTGTGTTATCCATTTTGCTATAGCTTCTTTCTCTGGAGACTTTTCCTACGTTTGATTATCTTTCTCGCTCTCTCCTTTGTTTTGCTCTCTTCTCCCAATCTTGCCTGTGTTCTATAAATTCTAGTAGAAGCTTGATTTTTAATTTCTCTTTTATCAGATTGTTCCGTTTTCTATCTCTTCTAATTAAGCCTACATCCTTCTTTTTCTCGGGATTTCCCTAACGTTTGTTTCAGTCATTCTCATTTTCGCTTTTGTTTTGATCTCTTTTACCAAACATGTCTAACTTAGTTGCCTCTGCCGTACAAATTCTGGTAGACGCTTGATCTTTAATTTCTGTTTTATCCCATAATAGCTTTGGTGTTGTGCAAGCCGTTTTGCTCGTTTAGCCTCCATTTTTCGGCACTTTTCCCACCTTTTTTTTCAGTTTTTCCCATTTTCTCCTTTGCTTCGATGTCCTTTCTCAAACTTATCTAATAGGTATTGCGTCAACTTAGTCATCTGTTCTATAAGTTCTGATAAAACCTTGATTTTTAATACCTTTTTTTTTATTAAACTCTTCCATATTCTACTTTTTCTGATTGGTTATTTAACTCTTCTTGTTGTACTTCATTTCCGACACTTGCAATTTGCTTTTCATTTGTTGTATTAAAACTCGAAATTAACATCTGAAGGTTAAGTACTGACCTATAAACCAATTCTGATATATTTAATTTTTAATTCCTGTCAGATCTCACCTCCTCAACTCTTATTTAATTTCCAAAGCTTTTCGTTCTTTGTTTCAAAATACAATTAACATTTGAAGTCAAGAATAGACTTATAAATACTTCCAAGGACATTCATTATTATTTATTGAAGAATATTTTTATGTATTGACGAAATATCTTTTATTTCTTCGACAAAGCGAGGCCACCTATTACGATAATTTGTTGTTGAATTTGATGGAGCCTGTGGTTGATTAACTTAATCACTAAGGTTGATATTTAACCCCTTTCCACATTAACTTTTGTAATTCTGTATACGCATATCGACAACCAAGTTGTCATCATCAGCAGACAGATTAACAGAGCGTCCAATTAATAGTTCTATATTTCAGAATTGATTAATGAATCAACTTTGTAAGCAATTGTATTGGCACTTCTTGTTAGGAATTATTAAAAATACTTATTATATATTTCGTACACCCTTTCAATCTCTCTATTTATCGCAATATTTCGCGTCCAATTTTTGTCTAATTTCAAATATTAAAGATTATTTTCTAAATATTAAATATTATTTTTCTGCCTCAATTGCTTCGTCTAGAAAGCACCCCTTTTTTTTAGGTTTGTTTTAGGTGTAAACTTCCTTCCATATTTCTTTAAGAGTTAGATTTCATACATTAAAAACGAACTTCACAATTTATACTTCCCGACAATTGGGATGTCTTATATGCATAACTTTAGCTGCTTTTAATTTATAAAATCGCAGAAATAATGAGAAAAAGTGCAATGGAAAAATAAAATTTTTATTAAAATAATTTATAGAGACGATACATCGAAAAAGAAAGTTTAAATCTTACTGGGTTCAGTTACGTATAGTCAACGAAGCAATGTTACCTAATGAGCTCTGAATGAGCGAAACGCGTAATAGTTACTGCTTTGTTAATTGTAATTTTGATTTAATTACAATCATTTATAATTATTAAACAAAGTTAACAGAATTTCAAAGAGTTCTATATTGTGGAATTGATTAATGAATCCATTTTTGTAAAAAAAAATTTGCGAACAATTATATTGATACTTCTTGTTAAAAAATATTAAAAATATCTATTAGATACTTTATTATTTAGTCTTTTATGTGAATTGACAAAGGATTTTGTTCAAAGTAATATAGAATACAAGGTAACATAAAGTCGAGGATATTAAAAAATACTTGGATAGGCCATCTGTGAGTTTTCGCTTTTGTGCTACATTTCCTCGCCATTTGATCGGTTATGTCTACACCGAATTTAAATTATTTATAGTAACAAATGGTCTCAGGTATACTTTTAATCATTTGTTTCAAATTAAACAGATCTACGCTTGCATCTAAGTAAAACTACTTTTTTTCTTGGGCTCACTTTTATCAATTGCAAGAGGTACAATTAGCTGACTTGAAAATTGTTTCATATCAACTTTTTTCTTCGCAATTATTGGCAATTCTCTTTTATTTAAGTGAATTGCTCCGACTAATGTAGTCCTTCTTTCCTAGGAGTTTTGTTGCTAGAGATACGCTTGTAAAAAAGTTGTTTGTAGTTACAGTTCTTCGGCAACTTGTAAATGGTTCCATGAGTTTCAGTACAATATATTCGGCTAATGGTACTGATGTATACCCAACTTCATTTTTTTCCTAAATATGGAAGTACATTTATAATGTATTTACTGTCGATGTCTGGTGCTGATCAGGATTTGGTGCCAAATTTATCCGATTTATTGGGCTAACCCAACCCATCTTCATCTTTTCCTAAATATGGAAGTGCATTTATGATGTATTTACTGTCGATGTCTGATGTTAACCAGGATTTGATCCCAAATTTATCTGATTTATTAGACATATATTGCGTAAATCTACGTCTTGCTCTCGTTGGAAATAGTTATTTGACTACAGTAACTTTTACCCCTGGTTTATAACAGTTTTGGCTGTTCTCGATGAATTTATTCCATGCCTCAGATATCACAGGGAATTTATCTGTTTCCATTCATTGGCTCCGCACACTTTTTATCAAAACGAATAAATCTGAGAACTTCTATAAAACAATGTATGCTCATGGTTTCTGAGAGAATTTAGGGCCCCATGTTTTATTCCACAAAAAAGAAACTTTCAAATTGTTTGCTTTATATGCATGAAGTGCATATAAAATTGCAACAAATGCATCTAATTTCGCCAGAAATAAGACTACATTCAGTTCCCAAAATTCGATTTGCGTCCTCTATCGTGCATATTCTTTTAAATGTTTCTTAATGTGGTGGTCCATAATCAACAAAAATGCAATCTTCATCTTCCCGTCCATAATATTAGGTTTCGCATATCCCCTTGGTCCTGGTTCTTCCCTGAAAATGTTATGAAGTGCTGCTCTTCCAGGTGCAGCACTTATTTGCAATTTTTCCTACAAAAGTGTGGGAAAAAGGGGGACGTGTACCATAACACATTCGAAATAGTGGTACGAAAAAAGTTTGGGAATCTCTGAGGCAACATGTAAGATTTAATTATTTATTTTCAATACTGTTTTCATTATTTTAATTAAATTAACAAAAGCACGGTAATTAAGGATCTTTTGAAGGAATTCTTTGAGGTAAAGTCCATCATAATGGCAATTAAAAAGAAATATGGGAGATATTTTGAATATATTTTCTTAATTTTAAAATCCTTAGAAGTATGTTTATACGTGTCTGTTAATATCAACTCAATTTATGCACAATACACATATATATACACAAATCATAAACCTGTCTTAATTACCTCTCTGAGTGCAGTTTCTCAAAGGATAAGAGAGGTTTATTATTTTGTAGATTCTTTTACTAATACTTTGCCACATCATCACGTTGTTCAACTACTTAAATCCGTAATGTAGCATAAAAGAAAGTTAATCGTTTAGATAATGGCCAGAGATGATTGGAAAAACAAATAGAAATACAAGAAAATATTTTTGTCATTGTCGAATAGAAAATTAGATCAGAAACTTTAAGTTCGTAGTCCACTATTTACTCATTCTGCGATAGAATACTTTTAAATCGTCTCTGGCTGTAACTGTAGTTATGTTTCATCTTTAATTTGTATAGACAACTTAATATATAATTTCTGTATATTCTGTACTGATTAAGGATTAACATTTGTGTGTGTGTGTGTATATATTTAAATAAAATATATTTCTGTACAAATATTTTGTTAGCATAATCTGATGTATTTCACCTATTACCTCTCATGTGCTTGTTCTGCAGTTGGAGTTTTCTGTCTTGGCGACCCGGGTGTCTGAATGTTTGCACCTATACTTTGTCTCAAAATAAGGAGGAGTGAGTCAAATATCCCGCTAAAACGGCGAACACAGTTTAAAATGTAACTTTACCATAAAAATGAAACATAAACAGTTGTGAATGTAGTAATTTGTCAACAATATTAATCATTTTATTTATTATATAAAAATAAATGAAAAAAAAATTATTTTAATAGAAGTATGATTGTACAAACATTACTTTTTGGATTAATATGTACAATCTATCCAAAATTAAGATTAAATATTATTAAAATAAAACAATGCAAAAATCTAATTAACGATTACAGGTTATGAAAAATGGCGGATATCTGGCATTCATTTCTTCATATTAAACTTGTCTGTTCAAAAGCCAATGAAATCTCTTAAAAATGTGTACTATTTTGGCGCAATATTTGAATCATTCCTTATTCTGAGACAAGTTATAGCAGAAACTATTGAAAACTGTCATCCAGAGGTAAATGATTTAATTGCTCAGACAAAAGTCGTTTTTTTCTTAAATCTCCTAAACGAGTTTGAGAATTTCACGACATCCCTCATCTACCACAGCCATGGGTTGGTAGATTATAGTTCATTTTGATCATGTCATCCATTTTTATTGGTGTGAACCAAATCAATAAAGGTTAATGAAACCCCTTTCCACATTGACGTTCGTATTTTGACGGTGAAAGTCCGATACGGACTTGTTTCTGTGCGTGATATATGTAGATTACATTTTTCTACCTAAATAAAATTCGTACCAGTATAATAATAATAATAGTATTGATATTCGATAATATTTT
This sequence comes from Dermolepida albohirtum, assembly GCA_031893035.1. NCBI lineage: Eukaryota > Metazoa > Arthropoda > Insecta > Coleoptera > Scarabaeidae > Dermolepida > Dermolepida albohirtum. The sequence continues at coordinate 330,382 of JAVIWB010003251.1, read as the reverse complement.
TAGGAGCTATGCGCAGAGTAATCTATAATATTTGTCGTATATTATTTTAACGAAAGATAAATTTTGTTGTGTGTAGAGTTCAATTATTTAAAGAAGAAACTTCAAGGTGAATGCGCTCGGACGAAATTTGGTTTAGGACTAGTCAATTATGCGCTGAAGGAGCGACCCTGTTTGCAGTGGTGTCCATTGTGGTTCGTGTGTTTATAGTATGTGTGCTGTTTTCGCTGTTTTTACTTGTTAGCTTCATAATTTATATAAAAGACTGTTTTTTCAAAACCACTTTATCAGTTCTATCCTTATTTAAATGGTAAGTGAAAAATTATTACGATTGAAGTAAAAAATATATATAGAAACATTAAAGTTAGGTTAAGTATTGTTTGGATGCCACCGTGTTACGCCTATGGTAGAATCTCGTCGCGCAAATTTTGATGAGTCATAGTTTCTTCTCTAAATATAAATATTTTTTGTCCTTTGGCATTATAAGTGCATTTTACTTCGAAATACGTAACTTAAACTTTACATAACTTGCTATAACATAACCTCTTATAACATATTGTTACATAATACATTGCGTTATTATTCTAGAAAGAATTGGGTTTATGTTTCTGATTAACCCTAGAATATCATACTTCGTCGAATCGGCGACGCATATTTTCATTTTATGTTTTCTCTCTCTGTTTTTGGTTTTTTTTTGCTGAGTTTTTGTACAGCTTCAGTTGTTGCTAAGCTCTTGGTGTGTGCGCATGTATAGCTTACTGTGCAGTGGGTAAGTTTGTTTTTTTTTTGAAAGTGCGTCGTCGAAATGACGAGGTATGATATTTGTGTAACTTTTGGTAACTAAGAAAATGCTTTTATAGTGTTAGTTTTTTAATAATTTTTAGTTGCTGTTTTCGTATTTGCTCGTAATAATTAATATGACAACTAGCACAGGTCTAACTGATGAAGAAACTTTATGTAACTTAGATAATAACAATACGTCAGATGATGCGTTAAAGGTATGTGACGAAAGTTCATCAGAAGAATCTGTCGATTCAGATGAAGACGATGTGCCTTTAAATATTTTACTGTGTAAATCTAATATAATATCGCTCACAATGTCAATATTGCGTGGAAAAATAAGCACAAGTGGTCGACCAGAAAAGCTAAATCTCACCGTTATGGACTCAATATCGTTCATCAAGTAAGAGGACCGACGCGACAGTGTAAGAACATTACTGACCCTCTGCAACGTTTTCAAATGTTTATAACAAATGATATTATCACTGAAATAGTTCAGTGGACAAATGTTGAAATAGTCAAACGAAAATCAAACTTACTTGTCACTACAGATGAGCCGCAAAGGAAAGAAACTTCAACACATGAAATATCTGCCCTTATAGGCATATTAGTTTTGACTGCTATCAAGAAGGATCAACATCTATCTGCTGATGAATTGTCCGATCCTATTCTGGAGCTCAGTATTTATCCACAATGACTAAGGCCAGGTTTAGGTTCCTTTTATCTTGTCTTCGATTTGATGACAAAGCTATACGCATTCAACAAGTTGGTGACAAATTTGCCCCAATCAGAAAAGTGTGGGAGATACTTGTTCAGAAATGTAGAGACAATTATACTCCCAGGCCATACCTAACAATTGATGAACAACTCCTGGCTTTCAGAGGTAAATGCGGTTTCCGAATGTACATACCAAACAAACCTTCAAAGTACGGCCTAAAAATGGTAATGATGTGTGACAGCGGCACGAAATATATGGTTGATGCTGCACTGTACTTAGGAAACGGTTCAAACCGAACTAATATGCCACTAGGCGAGTATTATGTAAAGCAATTAGCAAAAACCGTGTATGGAACAAACAGAAATATTACAATGGACAATTGGTTTACGTCAGTTCCGCTTGCGAAATCCCTTTTATGTGAACCATATAAGCTGACGTTAGTTGGTACCCTGCGATCGAACAAAAAAGAAATTCCAAAAGAACTAAAAAATACTAAGGGACGTAAATGTGGCACATCTATGTTCTGTTATGACAACGCATTAACGTTACTTTCCTATAAACCAAAGCCAAGCAAAATGGTATATTTGTTATCATCATGCAATGAAGAAGGAGCAGTCAATGAAACATCCAATAAACCTTATATGGTAGAATTTTACAACAAAACAAAAGGTGGAGTGGACACTTTTGACCAAATGTGTTCTACTATGAGCTGCTCCAGAAAAACAAATAGATGTTGAACAAAGTAATTATTCAAACTTTGTCGACAATTACTATTATTACTACAAACGGTATTTATTTAAAGCTCTAATGGAATTAATAAGACAACAATAATGACACTACATAACCTAACAATTTAAAATAACTGTTAAGATTATATAATATACCGAAAAATAAACTACGACACGCAATGTTTGTTTATAGGTGTCCTACATTTTGCAGTACATGTGGGATAAAAGACATACGGTGAATTTTCTTCTCTGTTTAACTTTCTAATAGAAAAAAGATATATAATAGATATATTGGCATGAATCGATTCGGTGAATATTGACGTATGAACATCAACATCGGCAAAATGAATTTGGTAGGTCCAAAAGTAATATGTAGAGCCGAATGCGTGCCTGTAATAGTTCACTCACACTTTCTTTAGATGGCTCTGTTCTTCTGTAGGTATTGCTATACCATTTGAGTATAGTTTGTTTACCGTTTTTATATGTGTTGTTATTGGAATATTTAGTTTGATTTTGATTATTAGTGTTAATTTGTTTTAAACTATATAGTTTTTTTTTCTATTAACTATTCAATTCAGAAATTTTAAGTGTATTATTGAACACTGAGTAAATATATTTGTTAATAATTGTATTATAGTTATTTGCCATATTTTAGGGTAGACTTTTATTCTTTTTGAATAATTTTCGAAATGCGTTTCTGTGTGTCATTATGCCCAAATAAATCATTTCGGAGCTAAATTTTGTAACTTATGCAGAAGCACAACTATTGATTCATAGCTTTTGGATATACTTTGCCGTTAAATAATATGTCATCTGAGGAATGATTAGATAGAATGAACAGTACAAAACTGGGCAAAAATAAGACATTCTTGAATAACTATAGAGTTTGTCAACACCATTTGGAAACTGTATGTACATTGAAATATGAAAACATTTAAAAAGTTTTGCAGTCCTTATTTTGAATTTACAAGCTATTTTTTAAATTAAATTACAGATAAAGTAATTAGAATAATTTGTTTGGAATAATTGCTAGAAAATTGTTCCTGTTACTCTTCAAAACTTCAGTATCAAACATTTGATGGATTACAGAAAACTTTGTCTGTTTTACGTGGGGACTAATATCCTTAACAGATGAAATCGAAGATATAATAAATAAACACAAAAAGGATTATTCATTCACCTAAGTCAGCAAAAAAATTAAATTTAATTAATTTAAAAAATTTTCTTGAAAATGACAAAATACAATATTATAATTTATTAATATTACTTAGCAATAGGCATAATTATGTAGATTGTATATTATTCATTTCTGTTAATTCTCAATTTGGTTAGTTTTTTAAAATAAACAGAATTACACGTATTGAAGTTTGTTTTTCATTATGCTATAAATATTATCTTTATCATGAATGGAGTATAATGTTAAATAAATAAAGGTAAGAACGTTTTTATAGGTTAAGTTAATATATAATGAATGATACATATAAATATATCTTTGTTGATATACACCAAAAATAGTATTGTACATTTGCTTTTATTTTATCGAAGTAGAGTTAAAGCTGGACAAATGTTACACTTTACATTTTAATACATTAATATAGGTGTAAGAGTTTATTACTGACCTTGTATTACTTTGACAGATTTAAATTCAATTAAAAAGGCATCACATGTATATCGTATAAAATACAAAATGGGAATATATATTTATTTATTAATTTTCTCTAACGCCCAATCAAGAAGTAAAATATGTACTATTTGCTTTGACATTCGGCATATATACATTTTTCATTGGGTATTTGTATTTCCCGCCACAATTCTTTTTATCATTAGTTCCACAACACCTACCTAGATCGAAGAACAATTGCGTTTATTTTTTTTATCATCTTTTCTATTGACTTTTGTATCTTTCCGTGTTCATTTTTAGACACGATGTCTTCAATACTAGCTTTCCGTTTCTCATTTGCGAATTTTCATCGGCGCACTTACATTTTCCAAGCTGTAATTTATGCTTTATGTTTAAACAATATATTCTACTTGCATTAATCATACCTATTATTGTTCAAATCTTAATAAAACTTTCAAAAAAAATTATATGATTTATTTATGGTACTTGGTAAAATGTAGAGAAACAATAAGGTAAAAAGAAAGTAAATAACTGTATTTTATAATCTTGAGATTAAAAATAAATAATCCATCCAGAATTCGTTAACATAAGAAGAATAATTAGAAATATTCTTAACACTTGAAAATGTAGAGAAGTTGTAATGTAAAAATTATTTAAATATCAATTAATAATTAACAAGAAACATGTCAGGTGGCTTATTATTACTTTTTTATTTAATTTTAAGCTAGAAAAGGATACTTTACTATAATGTGAAAACAAATTTTATATATTTTATAAATTTGATAATTTTGCATAAAGACTTTTATTAATTAAATAAATGCTAATTTTAATGTGCCCAAGGTGATGATTACTCTATAAGCTTTGAAGAAACTTACATAAAATGAAAACGTTTTTTAACTACATTATTTACGTTTTAATTTTTTCACTCTTTCTATGTACATATGTATGAATGTATATTCCAAATTGAGTAATATATAATGTATATTTATAATACTTATCGCGGTTTTGATAACGCATTCAAATCACAAAGATATAATATAAAAAGATTACGTATTTTATTATCTTAATTTTATAGTTCCATTAAAACCGAAGTGATAATATGTTTTAAAATAAGCAGAATCTCATTTTACAGTGAAAATTATAATTTCGAATCGGATTCGATGTGTTTAAATTTCCCGCGTTCGTCCGAAAATCTGTTGATCGGTAAAACAGTTGTCAGTTTTCAATATGGTGAAAAGAAGCAAAAACAGCTTCTGCCATTTTGCAAAGGTGTTTTAAATATATTTTTGTTATAATTAGAAGAAAATAACACGTGGATAAACGAACGAAGAAAGAAACAAATGTTTAAATGGACGCATCGTCCATTATTACCCAAGTGTCAAGAGACGACGAACAATTGAACAGTTATCCACCCGAAAAAGGTAAATAACAAATGACAGATTAAGTTAAAATAGGATTACACCTGTTAACGAATGGTTATATATCGATAATTGTGATTCGATATTTTATGAGTGATGTCAGTAGAGTCGTAAAGTATTAGAAAAGGGGTGAGCGCCAAATTTACCATGTTATTAAATATCACTTTAAAGTAGGCGTGTATTAGTGTATATGCAAAAGGTAAACAAGCGACGGGCGCCTAGACCAGCTAACCTTGAGTTCGACCCTGGGATTGGGTACTATTTTTTTAAATGTTCTTTGCAAATATGCGTCTTAACAATAAACATTTTTAAAATATTTTATAAACAAATATGCTAATGATTGCGACAATCCACACCTGTTTGACCTCTTTTGGAAGAGTTAACTGTCATCTGCTTATGTGTGAATGCCAGTGTATATGCTTTCACATTTTTAGAATTGTATACAGACGAAATTAATTAAAAATATTATCTACTGCGCTTGTTAATTTTTTTCCCATTAAAAAAAGAAAATGTAGACAATATCGTTTATCAAATAATGCATTACTCCATATCAATATTATATTCAATGTGACACAATAAAGCATATGTTTTTATAGTGTGCACAAGTTTAATAGCTAATTATTATCAATAAGATGAGTAATAAATGGTGTTTTTGAAAATATATTTTTTTCACATGCAGCTATGCATGAAATGTTATTAGATATTACATAATTTATTTGCAGTTTATTATTGTCTTAGTTCGTATGTATAACTGGCGTAAATGGTCTAACATAATGAATCTAATAACATGAAACTTTGTTGTTAATTAAATTCACATTAATTATACGCAATTACAGTCAAAACTTGTTCAGAGTAATTGTCAGAGATAAGTTTCACATAAATAAAATATTTTAATGTTTACACATTACATTAAAAAAAAATTTTAAAAATGTTGCAAGTTTAAAGGAGTATGGAGTGAGATATTTTTGTAAATCGAAATAGTTCTAATATCAAAATACCAACTTGATATACACTACCGGTCATATTTATTTGCCCACCCTTAGTTTTAGCCAAAATTATTAAACTATCAAATGTGTACTGAAAATTTATTTATTGTACCAATACAATAGTGTAAAATAAACATAAAATAGTTACATTTTTCTTATATAAAAACTTACCTATCATTAATTATTATTAAATTTTGCTCTCATCAATGTGCCCAACTTTATTTTTGATAATTGCGGCACATAACCGCGGCATCCTTTCAATTCATTTTTGCAGTGTATCTTCTGTAATTTGTGCCCAGGCTTCTTGAAGTTGTTCCCACAGTACAGTGGTGGATGATATAGCACGTTCAAGAACCATCCGGCCCAATTCTTCCCAAAGAAGCTCTATTGGGTTGAGATCAGGACTTTGAGCTGGCCATACCAGAAGTGTGTTTCGGATCGTTGTCCTGTTGAAATACAAAGTTTTCGCCAAGAATCCTTAGTCCTGAAGGAACAGCGTTATTTTCTAAAATTTCCTTGTAGCCTTCTTTTCTTAGGTTCCCTCAATTTTGACGAGATCGTCTTTCCACCAAAACACCCCCAAATCATTACTGAACCTCCTCCATGTTTTACGGTAGGCGCAATACATTCTGGCAGTACTCTTTCTCCTGCGGATCTTCTTACGAATATTCGCCTTTTACTACCGAAAAGTTCAAACTTCGATTCGTCTGTCCACAACACATTATTCCACTGATCGATCGTCCAATTCTTATGTTCTTTAGCCCAATTTAGTCGTTTTATCTTGTTTCGCTTTCGTAGTAGTGGTTTTCGCAGAGCAATTATTCCGTATAAACCCGCTTGCCTTAACCTTCTCTGTACCGTGGACACACTAATTGGTTTAGCACGCGCTCTATTCATTTCAGCAGCAATTTCTGGTGCTGTTTTTCGTCTATCGCGTCTTCTTATCCGTATTAGATGCCGGTCATCTGCATCATCTTCTTTTGTTGGAAAATGTACCACTTTCTTCAAATTTTTTAACGTTATAATCAACGGTTCTGCGATTTAATCGTAATTCTTTTGCAATTTCGCGATTACTTTTACTCGTACGATGATAAGCAATTATCATTACAGGCACTTCAACAGATAATTCCTTCGTCTTCGGCATTGTATTAAAATATTCACAATAATTCTCTATTTCACTGTTTTCGCAACAAAAGATGAACGATTACTGACATAAAATTTATTTTCCTTTTTGAATAACACATCCCAATATTGTAATTGGTTAGTACAATAACACAATATTGGTAATACCTTTCGGAAATGCAGGTGAAACTGTTAATACTGTAGGGATTAGCCTATATAATATTTATGGTATTTTTCCAATTTATGATACCCTTACGATATATCATAAACAATTTAAGATTTTCGTAGAAATTCATATGGAATTACTTCCACTAATAATATTGTTGAATAATTATAGTACAGATTGTTCGAAAGATAATCCGTATTTCAGGAAACACATAAAATTGGGGTGGGCAAATAAATATGACCGATAGTGTACTAAGGTTACGATATCGTAAGTAATTTCATGTCAATCATTCATGAAAGTTTTCGAATCGTCAAATATTGGGTCTGGGAAAAAGTTCGTGGCGTTTTTTCAGTAAAATTCAACTGGTCCCCGCATGGCGCGTGGACGAATTCATTTAAACCGAATATGCTCCATTATTATCGACAATGTTTCGCCATTTTTTTGGTAGATCCATGATCCCATCGGTGAAAAACTTCTGTGGTTTCTGGTCGAAAAACTGAATCAAGTAGTTTTCACAGGCTTCTTTTGAAACCAACTTAATTCCATTGAGAGAGTTCTGCAGAGATCGAAACAGATGATAGTCAGAGGGTGCTATATCCGGACTGTAAGGTGGGTGCATCAAAACTTCCCAACCAAACTCTCTCAATTTTTGACGGGTCATCAAAGAAGTGTGTGGTCGGGCGTTGTCATGATGGAAGACAACACCTTTCCTATTAATCAATTCGGGCCGTTTTCTTTCAATCGCCTGGCGTAATCTCTCTAGTTGTGCACAGTAGAGTTGAGAATCAATCGTCTGACCAGTTGGAAGTAGCTCGTAGTGGACGATTCCCCTCCAGTCCCACCATACACACAGCATCACTTTTTTTGGCGTCAATGTTGGCTTAGCGAACGCTTGTGACGGCTCACCATCCTTTATCCACGATCTTTTACGCTTCCGATTATCGTACGTAATCCATTTTTCATCTCCGGTTATTAAACGTTTCAGAAACGGCTCGATTTCATTCCGTTTCAGCAGCGCATCGCAGATGTTAATTCGGTCAATCATGTTTTTCACGCTCAACTCATGAGGAACCCATACGTCAAGCTTTTTTTTGTAACCAGCTTTGTGTAAATGGTTCAAAACAGTTTTGTGGTCAATGCCTAGCTCCATGCCAATATCGACACTGCTGATATGCTTATCTTGTTGGACTTTTTCAAGAATTTCATCAGATTTTTCAGTGATTGGACGACCGGAGCGTGACTCATCTTTCACATTGAAATTTCCAGAACGAAAGCGAGCGAACCATTTCCGCGCAACAGATTTCGATAAAGTACCTTCACCGTACACAGCACAAATTTTATCACAAGCCTGCGCAGCGTTCTTCCCCTTATCATAATAATATTGCAGAATATAGCGAAATTTCTCATTATTCTTCTCCATTTTCAAGTGCGAATAACTTTCCAACCACTGCACCGATTACAATGTTTCTACGCTCAAACTAACGTTCGGAAGGTCATCTAAAAAACGAGCCGTCGGTGGTGTCGCTGTGACTTGTTGTTCTTTAGTTATCGGCAACCAATGCCATCTATCGGGAAAAACGCCACGAACTTTTTCCCAGACCCAATATGAAAATCCAATTATGACAGAGCATTCTATTTAACAACTTAAAGATAAATTAATAACGAGATGAAATCTGTTTATTATTTAAAGTTATGAGGACATTTGCTAAATATTCTATTATCGAATTGCACAAGAGTTACCATACACGTTATTCTACGAAGTAAATCTACATTCCATGACGAATTGTCAACGAGGTCGATAAATATTCACAGTATTATGTATTTGTGAAAAATAAGCATTCAATACATTTACAAAGATGAGTCGCAAAAGTAACCACATTTTGTAATATGCGTGTTTTCTAACAAATAAAAACTACATAGAAGAAAGGAATTCTTAGGCTAAAATTAAAAAAATTCGAAATACCCGAAACTATTCCAAGAGGTGGGTGGGCGTTTAAAGGGTCTAAATGAGCGCGATTGGAAAACTGTTATAAGCATAATGAGTTTAAATCTATGGATAAGTGAGGTGAACCGAATACGGGTGGAATTATTATAAATACTGCAAATAAAATGCATAAGGAGGCTTTTAAAAAAAACCGGTGTATAACGCGATGTTAATAATTATCTATTGTATAATTCTAATTTTAACCGTTTTATCCATCATGTATATAATGCAGAAATTTTTTTAAAAAAATTTCCGTTCGCGTGGGACTCAAACCCACGATCTCATTCTCTCTGGGAAGGCAACTCCACCATTAGGCCATGGAGACAGTTAATTTGAGTCCTTCTAATGTTCCATAAATTACATTATTGAAACAGTTATTAATTGATCTATTGTATAATTTAGATCAGTGTTAATATGAAGAATTATGGCGACGTCTAGGGTGAATAATTCAGTATTTATAGAACAGATTGTGGACCGATATTCTGAAAAAATATTTGGATAGAAACGTAAAAAATATTAACGCCAGAAATGGTGAAGAAAATCCACAAAGCGGTACTGGATTATCGTCGACTGGAAGTGCGCGACCTAGTAGACATATGTAGGCATTTCAAAAAGTGCGGTACATCGCATATTATCTGAAAATTTGGACATGAGAAAGCTGTGTGCAAGATGGGTGCCGCGTTTGCTCACACTCGAGCAAAAGGTATCGTGAAAACGTTTGAATTGAGTGTTTAGCGAAGTTTCACACCAACAAAGCAGAATTTTTGCACCGTTTCATAAGCATGGATGAAACATGGGTCCATCACTTCACACCCGAGACAAAAGCACAATCAAAACAGTGGTTTCGAAAGGGAGAACCGGCTCTAAAGAAGGTGAAAATCGTTTCATCTGCAGGCAAGGCCATGGCATCGGTTTTTTGGGATGCGCGTGGAATAATTTTCATTGATTATCTTTCAAAAGAAAAAAACTATCAACGGCGAGTATTATGCGAACTTATCGCAACGTTAGAGCGAAGCAATCAAGCAGAAACGGCTGCATTTGACTAAGAAGGAAGTGTTGTTTCATCAAGACAATGCACCAGCTCACAAATACGTTATTGCAATGGCCAAAATTAATGATTTAATGTTTGAATTGTTACCTCATGTACTCTATTCATCAGATGTAGTCCCCTCGGATTATTTTCTGTTCCCAAACTTGAAAAAATGGCTCAGTGGTTAAAGATTTTCCAACGATAGGGAAGTGATGTCGGCAGTTAATGGCTATTTTGAGGAGCAAGACAGTTCTTATTATAAAAAGCGTATCGAACTTATTGAACATCGCTGGGAATAGTGTATAGAGGTGAAAGGAGATTATGTTGAAAAATAAATATATTTCTTTCCAACATTTTTGTGTCTTTTTTATTGGGTCGGCTACTTCTGGGACCAGTCTCGTATCTTCAATCTGTTTCCTGTTATAAAGAGTTTGTTTTGGTTGATTTTGGTAGAGCGAGACACAAATTGATTTGCAAAAAGGGTTTTCGTGCTTTTGAAGTTGCACCTGCTAGAAACTACTTTAAGAAGAAACTTGTCACACCTCCAACTGTGGATGATAACTGTATTACAAGCTCGAATTTCTCTTATTTTCTTCAGAAAAGAAAAATGAAGTAGTGTTCTTAAAACACAAATTAACGAACGATTTTAATCAATCACCTTGTAGAGAAACCACGTTCAGGAAAAAGTAAATTGTACGTGAATAAGACCGATTTGTTTTACATCACCTACATATTTAGAAATTGCATTTTAAAAGAACAAGTTTGTGATGGATACGGATAATAAATTAAATTTTATGATACACATGGCAATAAATATGTATGTATGTGTTTACATTTTTATATTTAGATTCATTGAATATAATGCATAATACATGTAATAAAATAAATGAAAAAATATTATTTCCGATAAATATAACATTCATAGCGTAACACTTTTTTTTTCTAATGGCCGAAAGTTTTACCCTTCAAATTTTCATCTTGGTCGTCAAAAGTTGATCTACAAAACTCGAACATGATAGCTGGTTAAAGTTTGTTTGATTTTATTATGTAATGATTGGTTAGCACACCCAAGCACATAAGACTGAAAGCTTTGTCTGTTAGGTTCATTAATAAATTACTTTTAAAAGTAGGCATGCTTCATATACCTGCTTCAGTTTACTGAGGTGTTTTTAAATTTTTTTTATTATAAAGGGTTTTCCAATAGGGACAACTTTTAATTCAATTTGTGAACGCACCCTTTCACTAATCATCGAACTGTCACTGTCAATTTATTCAGTAAACTTAACTTTTCATCATGGTAAAGTACACGAACGAACAACGTCTGCAAATTATAAAAATGTACTACAGAAATTCGGAGTCGGTGACCGCTACTTTAAGAACGTTAACTCCGATTTTCGGTCGTAATTCTCGCCCTAGTAAACAGGCAGTAACAAGTTTAGTGCAAAAATTTGAGTCTACATATTCGTTGTGTGATGTTGCCGTGCCAGTGAGACAACGGGTTGGTCGAAATGTCGAAAATATCGCTGCCGTTGAAACATCCGTAGCAAATGATCCAAATTAGTCAATTCCACGGCGTTCTCAAGAGTTGGGCATCTCCCAGACCACTTTATGGCGAATTTTGCGTAAGGATCTTGGTTTACACCCATACAAGATCAAGCTGACTCAAGAATTGAAGTCGATGGACCATTTGAAATGACGTACGTTCTCCGATTGGGCTCCGGAAAAGATGCGCCAAGATGATCAATTTCATCGCAAAATCATTTTCAGTGACGAAGCTCATTTTTGGCTCAATGGGTTCGTCAATAAGCAAAATATGCGTTATTGATCGGGTGAAAATCCACATGTGCTTCATGAAACACCACTTCATCCACAAAATATAACTGTTTGGTGCGGTTGCATGCCGGCGGCGTATAGGGCCATATTTTTTCGTCGACGATAATGATCGTCACGTTACTGTGAATGATAATCGTTATCACGCCATGATTACCGATTATTTTTGGCCCGAATTGGAAGATATGGACTTGGACAACATGTGGTTTCAGCAGGACGGTGCCACAAGTCACACAGCACACGTTACAATCGATTTATTGAAGAGTAAGTTTGATGAGCCTGTTATCTCAAGAAATGGACCAGTCGATTGGCCGCCTCGTTCGTGCGATTTAACGCCTCTAGACTTTTTCTTTGGGGCTACGTCAAGTCATTGGTCTATGCCAACAAGCCGACAACGTTGGAAGAGCTCAGAGTCAACATTGAACGCGAAATAGCAGTCGTTTCGCCCGAATTGTGTGGCCGAGTCATCGAAAATTGGGTCCAACGAATCGACCGCTGCAAACGTGCTCGCGGTGGCCATAGGAACGAAGTCGAGTTCCATTCATAAATGTTTTGATTGTACTTCAACCCAATAATAAAATTTTTGAAATATCTCAAATGGTCTGCATTTTATTTTGAAAAAAAAGTCGTCAAGTTCTTATTGGAAAACCCTTTACAAAACTCGAACATATGATAGCTGGTTAAAGTTTGTTTGATTTTATTATGTAATGTTTGCTTAGCACACCCAGGCACAAAAGAGTGAAAGCTTTGTCTGTTAGGTTCATTAATAAATTACTTTTAAAAGTAGGCATGCTTCATATACCTGCTTCAGTTTACTGAGGTGTTTTTAAATTTTTTTTATTATATAATTCTCATAAAACCTCCTGATATGAAGCTAAGCAATTTTATAATTCTCTTTTAAACTTTGCCCTGCGCATCGCCCAAAGATGTTTTTGAATAAAACGAAGTTCTAATTCTTTAACCAAACCTAGACGATAATTACGATAGCCATAACAAGCACCCGCCCTCAGATTCTGAGAAAGGTTCGTTCCGAAATGAAGGGAAGGTGTGAAACGTGAGCTTTTACTGAAATAGCATCAATTCACTGTCTGCTCAATCGTTTATTTGCTTTACGAAATGTTTTTTAAATTTTACAATTTCCTTACTGCTTATAGTCTTTTGTCTTTTTTCTCTTCTATTTTTTCAGCATTGAACTAGTTTTTCAAAGCCTACTTGTCCATAATTTCCACAAAAATAGTAATTGAATTATTTCCACTATAATAAAAAACCAAAAAAATATTATATCAAATCTATGAAATTTAAAAAAAATAAGCGTTTTAACGAAATCATAGCCAACTATGATTGCCGTTTAAAAAAAACGAAAGTTTGCGTTATATTTTAAAGACAAAGTGTGCCATGAGTTTTTAATTAAGATTTTTAAATTCTACGTAAAAATACCTAACAGGCACCATTTTTAGTTTTGATCTCTCTTTAGTGGTTACAAAGATATGTAAGACTAAAAATTTCGGCAATTTTCGATTTTTTTTAATATTTCAAAAAGTTGATAACAAATCTAAAAATTCTATCAAATACTCCTAGAATTTCGGTGCAAGTTTACTAATTTAACCGATCCTGTATCTTCAGTACTAGTTACCAATATTCGGTGACAGAAAATTACCACTCTGTATGTACACTATCGCTCATAAGTGTTCGATCACTCGCATTTAATCCGCAAATTGTAACAAAAATCAAAATTGAAATACTAATATCTTTTTCTTATTTACACATATGAAAAATATAACACAAACCTCTTCACGTAAACACGTCTTCGTGAACCGAAAATCTCGAATTTGTATTCATCGGGCCACACTACTTCATTTGTCTTCTATGGTCCAATTTTGGTGATCGCGTGCCCACTTTAAACGTTTCTGCTTGTTTTGCTTGCGTAGAAGCAGCTTCCGTATTGCAATTCGTCCATGAAGACCGGCTTCTTTTAACCGCCGTTTAACTGTGAAAACACTTATGGGTTTTCGACGAACAGTATTCATTTCTGCTGATTTCTGGGGCTGTTTTTCGTTTATTTCTCTTGCTTGTTATCACCATTGCAAGATCTTCTGCTGAGGATGTTGCCCTTGGTCTCCCTTTTCGAATTCTGCTCAATACATTTCCGCATTCGCGGTGTTTTTTGATGATATAAAACACGGTGGACTGATTTAATTTAAGTTCTGTGGCAATTTCGCGGTTGCTTTTGCCAGTTTTATGGTTTGCGATTATAAAAGATCGTGTTTCTATACTCAATTCTTTCCGTTTAGGAATTTCTAACCGATTTAACTTCTTCGAAACACACGATGTTATTACTATGAGCACCTCACAAAAACTAACTGCAATTTTGCCAAAATAATCAAGTATAAATGCTAGTATAGTTTACAATAACACTCTACCTTAAAATAAAATCATAACAATCGAAAATTTCCAGGAATTGAGAGACCTAATGGGAGACCTTAAGTGCAATTACTCTACCTGGAGTTTTATTAGGGTATTGTCATTCATTGTGAATAATAGGGTAATCGCATAATTATTTTTGAATAAGCTTTTATAGATTTTAATGTTTACAATGACACTAGTTCTTACTACAGAAGTAAATTTTATAATTACAACCTTTCTATAGAAACTGTAATGAAACAAGGGCGACCAAATACTTTTGAGCGGTAGTGTATACGCATATGAATTTTTATAAAATACACAACTAATAAAATTAATGCATATCGAAAGACGCAATTATAATAAAGTACGTGTATTTAAAATAATATATTTAGTAATACAGTGCGTATGATTTAAATAAATAAATTTTACATTGATAAAATTATCTTCATTGAATAAATAAACGTTTAATCGTGTTATTTTCGAAAAAAAATACCTTATAATCATTATAATACTTATATGTATATAAACTTATTTCGTAAACATATATTTACAGATTAAACTCTTTGCAATTAATTAGCAACCGCTATCAAAATTGTTGCCAACGCAATAGTAATTAAGCAATTAAGTTAATATAATAGGAAATATTAAAACATATAATAATATTGATATTCCTTTTACTTCAAATTCACAAATATAAAAGTTAAGAAAAACTATTTTTTTACGATTTTAACGGTTTGTCCACCCAGAAAATAGGAAAAACAAATGTAATACAGTCTGTCGCAGATAAAATTGAACTTTTTACAAATAAAAACAAAAGCTTACTATTTTGATAAAATTCATTTATTTTATTCAAAGTAGTCGCCTTCGGTTTCAATACAACGTTTTGCACCAATGAATTTTGAAGTTCATGTCTTCAAGATCGTTGTCGACGCCTTTTTAATGACTTCGACGTCGGCATAACGTTCTCCTTTCATCGACAAATGTGGTTTGGAGAATAGATAGAAATCACAGGGGCCAAATCTAGTGAATGGTTACAATGCCATTTGTACTTAGAAATTTTTTTTTTGATCAATAAGGTTGATATATAACCCCTTTCCACAATTAACTATTTGTAAATTCTGTATACGCATTTCGACAACCAAGTTGTCATCATCAGCAGATAATTTCAAAGTGTCGCACCTGGTAAAACACGGCGAAGAAATTGTACGAAAAATACACTCCGTACGCGATCCGCACCGTTGCAAACCAAGATGTGCACTGTCTTGGTTTGCAACGGTGCGGATCGCGTACGGAGTGTATTTTTCGTACAATTTCTTCGCCGTGTTTTACCAGGTGCGACACTTTGAAATTATCTGCTGATGATGACAACTTGGTTGTCGAAATGCGTATACAGAATTTACAAATAGTTAATTGTGGAAAGGGGTTATATATCAACCTTATTGATCAAGTCAATCAACCACAGGCTCCATCAAATTCAACTATGTACTTAGAAAATCAGTGATAAGCGTCAAGCGATGCGATGGTGCATTATCATGAAACAAACGCCAGCTACCATTTTCACGATATTGAGGGCGCACACGATGAATACGCTCCAAAAGACCCTTTATAACACCAAGATAATATACAGCATTAACTGTTTGACTAGTTGGTACAAACTCTTTATGCACAATGCCTTTGGAATAATAAAAGCAAGTCAACACTGTCTTCACTTTTGACTTCTACAAACGGCTTTTGTCGGTCTTTCTTCGCTTGGATGCTTCCATTCAGAGCTTTAACGCTTGGTATCTGGATCATATTGAAAACACCACGTCTCATCGCTAGTTACAATAGAATACCTGAAGTTTTCGTCCTTTTTTGAGTCTTTAATCAAGTCTGTACAATGTTGGATTCAGTCAGCTAGTGCGGTGCAAACCTTGCATCTTTCTCAATCCCAAATCTTGTGTCAAAATGCGATGAATTGAATCTTTGGACTTATTTAATTCCATTCTCACGTAGGATTTTGGCGGCTCATTCTTGATAAATTCACGCACAAGTTCGATGGTACTTTCCGTAACCACAGATTTTTTTTGCACCAGTATGTTCGTTGTCATTTATGTCCGTACGACCGTCTTTGAATCGTTTATACCGCTCATACATACACGCACGTAATAAACACGCATCACCATACACTTGTTTTATCAAATTAAACGTTTGAATAAACGATTTACCGAATTTACAACAGAGCTTGATATTTGCTCTCTATTGCACACTGTTACTTTATGCCCAATTTCCCTACTTCTAATGATGCAAATGTCATATTTTGACATAATATTGGTGATAGGTCTACCTTACCGACGCATATTTTTTTAAATAGATGGCGCCACCAAGAATTACTATTTTAAAAAGTTCGGTTTTCTCTGCGACAGACTCTGTACATACTGCATAATTAAAATTTTATTATATAATTATAAAAAATGTTTTAAAATGTTAAAAAAGTATTATTTCAAATAATTTTAGCAAATACTCTTTTAAATTCAATTCAATTTTTTTTTATCGATGTAGATTTTATTACCGCCTGACATAATCTCTACCTCTTCTCTATTAATTTCGAAAGAGTTTGCGGTTCTATTTTTGATCTTGCATCCTGTAAGTGATCCATCATCCATGGTGTTTTTGTGGATGTTCATTTTCGCACGTCTCTAGCTCATTGTATAACAATTTCCGTTATTCCCTTCCCACACGAAGATGCGTTCAAATATTTTTCTTGTGGCAATGTAATGTATCTTTGAACATGTATAAAAATATAATTTGTTCGATGTAGAAAACATCGCTTTCATTTAAAATAATATTATCAAAACTAATATTTCATCGGTTCAAACTTTTAATGTTCTATGGCCTTCATTTGCCCATATTACATCGAGAAAATAAATTTTCCGTTCTAAATTACGTTAGTCTAGACAAATATTGTCTTCTCCTTATGATTATTTTATCTTTCTCCGTTAAGTAGCTATTCCTAGCTCTCTTCTTATAACTAGAAAAATGTAGGAATTTCATTTTTAAAATTAATGGATTGTACGTATATTTATAAGACTTTAGTTCTTGAAATTTTTGTTTAGTGCGTTTTTGTAGAATATTATATACACTAGCTGTTGATATAGTGAAACCCTCTTATTGGAATACTCATATTGTCCGCCAAAATTATTCCTATATGCGGATTATTCCATTATCCGTTTTTAACTTATTTTTTCTTATTACTAGTAAGTTAAGTATGTATATACATACATACTTCGTATTCTTTATATCTGCGATTTTATAACTACAAAATTGACTTCAGTATGATACTGTAAATTTATGTTGCGATTTTCATAAAATGTATCTAAGAATACATACAAAAGAAATAAAACACATTTCAGCGTAATACATATCTTTTAATTGATACTATTTTTTTTTATTTCAAACTCTACACATCCTTAACAAAATAATCTATGATTTTATTTTGTTTTCTTTCTTTACACAAAATATCAGTGATTTGGTTATCTAATGGGTAGAAATGTGCAAAATTACAATCAGTTTTTGATCCTAAAAAACGACGTATACAACCATGCTCAAATGTATTAGACACCTTACGAATTTATGTACATACATACATATATAGTTTATATAGTTTAGTCAAAAGAGAGGTGAGGAAAATAAAACTGTTGTGAAAATTATGTACAAAGTGTTATTTAGTAATATAGTACAATTTATCAATATTTTGTCGCTCCGCCCTTGGCCTTAATGACAGCTCGCACTCGTCGAGGCATACTTGCTACTAAATTGTAACACTCTGCCGGTGGTATTTCAGCCCATATTTCGCGAATTTTTGTTGAGAATTCTGCTTTTGACAGGCATTTATGTTCCGTGATCTTAGTTTTTAAGATACGCCACAAATTTTCAATGGGCGACAAATCGGGACTTTGTGGCGGCCAATCCAATACCTCCCCTGTGTTTTCCTCGAACCAACGCATTACAGCTCCCGATTTGTGGCAGGGCGCATTATCTTGCTGAAAAATGTATTGTGGAATATCCTGGTCGAATAGTTTTAGCACAGACGGTTCTAATACTTCCTCCAACATGGCTAAATAGCGTTAGCTATTCATCCGTCCATCGCACAGGTACACTCCTCCAACACCGTATGCAGACATACAACCCCAAACCATGATACTCCCACTTCCAAATTTTACTGTGGGAATGATACATTGTGGTTCATAAGCTTCCCCTTGCCTACGCCGAACGTATAGCGTCCCAGGTAGTCCCCAAAGCTGCCAGGCAAAAGAAGAAAGTTAGCACTTAGACAGGATTAATTTTGTTTAATGTTACATGTAGACTGAATTGCATACAACGATAAGAATATTAGTCATGAAGATGTACTTACATACTCGATATTCGACTCATCAGACCAAAGAATCTTCGACCACTTCCCGATTGTCCAATTTTCATGTTGTTTGGCCCATATATACCGCTTCTTTTTATGAGCGTCAGTTAAAAGCGGTTTACGTCGCGTTTTACACCCTCGTAAACCAGCACGCTGGAGACGCCTTCTCACTGTTTGCGCAGAAACTGTTACGCGATAACGCTGTTTCAGCTCACTGGCGAGCTGTTTCGACGATTTTTTCCTATCACTGAGAGCCAGTCTTTGTAAAATTCTGTCTTCTCTAATCGAGGTACAGGGTTTTCTGCCACTTTTTGGTCTGTTAACAAACGACCCACTCTCCTGATAGCGACTAATGGTTGTACGGACTGCACATCGCGAACATTAACTTCTGGGAATGCAGTAGCACTATTTGGGCGCATTCCCCTACCGATAACTCGCGTGTTTTACGCATTTTTCTTCTTCAACAAATAACTGACACAACGTGAAAAAATAGGATAATCTAATTGATCTCTACCACAAACTCACAAAAGCACGTTGCTCACACACTGCTAGAATGACACTGAATTTTTAAAATCCACAATTTCCCCTTTCCACCTATTCTTTTCAATAGGGGATTAACTAGAGTATTCAAAAACGCATTTCTGTAAATACCGTTAACTATTTTTACGGTTAATTTCCGTCAGACTTGGATAATACCGAGAATAAGGGTTTTTACCTGGGGTGTCTAATACATCTGAGCATGGTTGTACTTCGCAATGTTTATATATGTTTAACCAATCAGGAAACGACCACGTGCTGATTACGCATATTTATTAGTCCATCTGTTCGTGATACAGACTATAATACATATGTTCGTTTCAGAAAAATCCAATGGGATTGTATATATTCTAACGATACAGTTACTTATATTGATACTCCCTGTATATGCGTGTCTGTACTTTGTAATTTTAAAATTACTTTTTATTCCATAAATGTTAATTAAATACATATCCTTTCAGGCACATTACCGAGAAATGAAAATGACATATCAGAAGGTAAAGCTCAAAATAACAAGAAGGGGAAGCGGGGGTTTCTTCAGTCCCTTCTCTGCTGTTTGGGACGAAACAAGTCGAAAGGATCGAACTCGAGCGTGTACATTGACGACAAGGAATCGCCGGCTTTGTCAGGACAACCTAGGTATCTACTGCCTCCAATCAGACATCAGGATATGCATAAAAAGTGCATGGTTATAGATTTAGATGAAACACTTGTGCATAGCAGTTTTAAGGTAGGTAATCAATGTCTTTGCGAGATCGTACTTTGTGATGATGATGGTTTACACTTTGAACCTACCACAATAGGTCTAAAAAGGTCGTAAACAATTGATCGGTTTGAAGTTTTTTCAGCGTGTACAGCACTAACTTCATAGCTACTTCGCGAGTGCACTTTTCTAATTTTTTCCTAGCTAATACAATGGAAAATGTTTTAACAAGGTCTACAACATGCACTATAACATTCAAAATAGAATGTTTTTTCGATCTGTCCTTTCATCGTCACATAACCACACCTGTTTATTTTTTACTACAGCTTTAATCATGTTTTCGATATCGTTACACACGGTTGGCAAATGACATTGTAACGCTCTACGAGATGGTAGCTTTCAGTTGGGGTTGTATGTATTCCAGAAGTCATGAAACGGTTGCTTATCGAGTAGATGAAGTCTCAAATCCCAGGCGATTATCATGAACAGTAAATTAAACATCAATTGTGTTTGGTGTTGGTGACCAACATTATTTTCCCTTTTCTTGGTGTTCTACACTCTTTATTTGATACAGGCGCGTTTATCCCAGCACATCAACGATTTATCGCAAACTTTACAATATATTTTAGCACCATTATAGTAAAAATCGGAAAATTCATCAAACATTTTTGCATTGCGTTAACCAATGGTCTCGTTTGTCCCTTACGCACATCCGTTATACTTAATTATACGTTCGCCTTATATAAATTTCTAACGGTACTAACTTATAATTCAATACTTCATCTGTTTTATTACATTACACTGGTGGCACCGCTGCGTTTTTCAGTACGAATCTGGAAGACATCTCAACCCTGATCATAAAAGTACTATGTAGTCATTTTGTAACGTAAACATACCATATAAAATTTCATAAGTTAAGATAAATATATCTGTCCCAATACAATGAACACCATGCAATTTGTTACATTTTTTAACTCCTAGGGTACTATCTTTCGTGAAGAAATAGAAGAAGAAGTTCATTTTCACGTGGAAGACAATTATGAACGTGATAGTGATAATGTAAATTTAAAATGCGCCTGATGAATCTGATATTATATCGGACCAAGCTATTTTTCCTACGAAAGATCATATAACTGCCGAAGTTTTCACAGTTTATAAATAACCAATAGCACTAACAAAAAAATTGCTTTAGAAGGAATGAGCGACGTTTCAGAAAAAGAGGTTGAAGACTGAGATTATTATTAGTTGATCTTTTAACTAAGAAAACTGAAAAAAACATTATATTGGTCAGATAGTAGCCTCCTATAAAACAGATAATAGGTCCAAAATTACTTGATCTGATGTCAAAAATGAATATCTTGTATCAAGTGAGAGCACCATAACAATTTTGCAGAGCCAGATCAAGGGAAACGAGAACAATTAATTTTTTCTGTATTATTTTGGGCATAAAATTTGTAGTAACTAATAAGTATTAACAGTCATTCATAGTAAAGGCTTGAAACTACCATTTGGTGGCTTAATTGGTTAAAGTAATCGTCTAGAGAACGGTGGATGCAGGTTCGAGTCCCGACTCAATGCAGAAAATTTTGAATTAATTTGCTATTATTAAAAATAACAATGGGGTAGCAGGAAATGTTAATTTTCATTAATTTTCTATCATGAAGTGTTTAATTATGTATTTATATATAATTGTAAAGTAAAGGGTGTTTCAAATTGCGCGGTTTTTTTAAAGAATAAATAAAATATAGATGGCGCACTGAATTTGTCTGGGTATGTGGGCATTTAAAAAGTGTGATGTATAACATTTATAAAAATGCGTATAATGTTTTCCGATGAGGCACATTTTGAACTTGGTGGCTATGTTAATAAACAAAATTGCCGTATCTGGGGAGAGGAAAATCCACGAATTATTCATGAGAAACCTATGCATCCTAAACGAGTTACTTTTTGGTGTGCATTATAGTCAGGTGATGTAATTGGACCTTACTTACTCAATTGATTTATTGAGAGAAAAATTGATGTTAATTGGCTAACAAGATCATGTGATTTGACACCGTTAGACTATTTTCTTTGGGGGTTATGTGAAAAATCAGGTTTATAGAAACAATCCACAATCAATTCCTGCTTTGAAAGATGAAATTATTCGTGTCATTGGTGAGATAGAGCCTCAATGATATCAAAATTTCATTGAAAATTTTAACAAAAGAGTGGACGTCTGTGGAGCTGCAAGAGGAGGCCATTTGGCAGATATTATTTTTCGCATATAAATGTCATAACTGATACTTCGATTACCAATAAAAAGTTTTTGAAAGTGAATGCAAATTATGTGTTTTATTTATTCTTTTAAGAAACTGGGAAATTTGAAACACCTTTATATAATTGTAAAGTAGTAACAGGGTTATTTTTGAATGTATTCTTTGTTTTGTGGGGAAATTTATTTTTTAAGCAACAGATTAATATTCTCTTAAAAGAGTTTTTCGCTTTCCCCATGATTATTTATATTGCAGTGGCGGCTCGTGAGTATTTGACATGGTGAGGCAGATAGAATAATAAATATTCAAAATTGTTTACAATTGATTAATAAACTCTATATACCTACTACATATAAAAACAGTTTATATATATTTATATATATTTATATATATATACATATATAGGGCTTCCAGTACAAACAGGGCTGCCAGACGTGAACTGAGCCCTATATCGCGCCCCATTCGATTTTTAAGGGAAAACGAAGTTTCAAAGCAAACCCTTGTGAAACGAAAATAAATATTCTAAAAAATCAAACAAATTCTAAAAACATTAATCGAAAATAAGAACTCAATCTTCTAGGATTTAAAAATAAAAAATAAATACATTCCTATTATAATATAAAATTTAATAATATAACAAATATATACATATATATGTATATATATAAATCAACAACAATCCAATAACAAAATTTCAAAATTACATGCAAAATGAAAATATTTTAAAATACAGAGAATTTCCTTTATTGGCATTGCACGTAGAATTACATTTAATAGATTTTACTTCTTGTATAGCAAAGGTATCCTCCGGTTTCTTGTGTTAGCAAAATAATCAATTACATCATTATAAAATCGTTCATCCCTCGTCATCGTTTTAACCAATTCCTTTTCGATTGCAATTAGTGCACAGTTACTAAGTCTTTGTTGTCCAATTGTATTTCTAACATACGATTTTATACGTTTCAATGTGGAAAAACTTTGCTCAACGGACGCGGAAGTTACCGATATGGTAACTACTATACTTAGCAATTTAAAAAGTTCTGACATACAGATGGCTAACTTTTGTTCGTGCATAAATCTTAACATTTCACATGGTGTTTTAGAATTACCAAGGAGTTGCATGTCACTATAAATAACAGCTAATTCATTTTTTAATTGAATTTGATCAAAAAATTTATATTGTTCAAACAAATTATTTAAGAGCCTCTGAGGAAATGCCTTCGAATATTCTTCAAATTTACTTTCTGTTAATAAATCAAAAAAAGCAAGTTTTTCTAAATCAATAAATCTAATTTCAATTTGACTAATAAACGTATCTAGAATTTCGAAAAATAATTTTCTATAATTTTGTTTAGTATCTGGAACGTCATCAATTCTACGCCTTTTATGTGCAACAGATTCGTCTGACATCGAATTTTCGTATACAGTACTGAAATATGTATCACACTCCCGAAATTCTCTAAACTTATCAAGCAAAAAACGTAATTATTATTATTATTATTGAAATTTCTGTTAGACTTACCGTGTATTGTAAGAGATTTTGATAAACCAGGGTTTGGTCTTGGAAGGTTTTTGACATATAATTGATTTTCTACCGATAGAACAACGAACGTATTTCTTATTAAAAAATCTACAATGTCTTGTGTATTTCTTACATTTTCTAAATCCATATTCACAATTTTTAAATCACTGAAAATATCACTAAACAAATATTAAAATATTTAACCTAACTTTGTTATTCCCCCAACTGCTGTAATTTGCGATTCGGGCCGAGAATGTCAGCCTCGAGTATATTCGGTAGTTCGGCGATTGTGATTCGATGAGAGGCTCAGTTCAAATTGGCTTCAGATTGATATCTAAATAATATCTACTTGAAACAATAAAAATACTCCTGTTAAAACTTAAAACATATTATTTGCGTGGAGGAAATATTGAGAAACTGTACAAGAAGAATGTAAACCTTTAGACATCTTTATATAATTAAATAAATACTTAATTTATCCTATTAATAATGCTTTCTATATTATTAAAAAATTCAAAAATCTCACAATAAAGTTAGAAAAATCTATTAACTTTTTGAATATTTTTTCTTCTTTGTTATCTTAAATATGTAGCTAATACTTTACTGTAATTTCCATAGAAATTGAGAATTTTTTTGACTGCTGTAGTGCGTTATAAATTTTCAATGAGAGGCAATGAGTGGCCGGGCCTCAAATATTCGTGTTTAGTAGGGATATACATAGATCAAGCATGAAGTTGGTCGGGGCAAGTATACGCGCTCGTACATTCGCACGGAATTAAAATGAAAAGATAAATTTGTACTTTGCTTGTAATGCCGGTTTATTTAAAACTATTTTCTTATTGTTTATAAGATAAATTCTGAATAAAAGATGATAATTAATTTATAAAGAATTTTAAAAGTATACATATTATTCTTGTTATAATTCCAAGATTTAGATGGTGAGGCACTGCCTCACCTGCCTCACCTGACCAGCCGCCACTGTTATATTGATATGTCCGCGCTGCAAATTGGACATATTTTTATTTACCCCCCATTAAAGGAGCAAGTGAGAACCCGGATAATAACTGAAACAAGTTATTTTTTTCTTTGCAACTCCTTGCAGATAATAATACGTTATGATTAATATTACTTGTACAAAAACCTCTCCACTTTACCTTAAAACAAGAAGAAATTTCCTAAACCAATTACTACCCTTACCCCACTTCCCCTTAATGAAAATTTTTTCGTAAAAAGTTTTCTAAAATTTTAAATGCGCTTTCGTATGCACGCTGCTAATTTTACAATTATTTCTCTTATTTTTCTTTCGTTTCCAGCCTATAAGCAATGCAGACTTCGTTGTGCCAGTCGAAATAGATGGCACCGTTCATCAAGTGTATGTATTGAAGAGGCCTCACGTGGACGATTTCCTGAAACGGATGGGCGAACTATACGAATGCGTGCTCTTTACGGCGTCGTTAGCGAAATACGCCGATCCTGTTGCCGATTTGTTAGACAAGTGGGGAGTTTTTAGGACTAGATTGTTTAGAGAAAGTTGTGTCTTCCATCGAGGGAATTATGTTAAGGACCTGAACAAATTGGGCCGGGAACTACAGCAAATCGTAATTGTAGATAACTCGCCAGCTTCCTATATATTCCATCCAGATAATGCAGTAAGTTAAGTCAATTTCGTTGAATATAATAACACTCGATGATTATATATGGTTTTATGTTGAATTAATTTATCATATCTTTCATCATTGTTTCAATATCAAATTAATCTATATTGACAAATGTAATGATAAAATTGATTTGTCTTTATATAATACATACACTGCCGTTCGAAAGTTTGAAAACAGTCAAGATGTTGAGGTTTGGGTTCCCAAAAAAAGAAAATATGAACGTCTTGTGAATCGGCGATGCTGTTAAGCATCCACAAAGCTTCACATCAAAATGGGAACATTGAAAATGTTTATTGGAATCCTCTTTTTTGTTTCGTCAAACAGAATTTCAATAGGCATTTTCAGATATTTGTGTCCAATTTGATACGAAGTTTTGTGAACGTTTAACAGTATCGCTGATTCACAAGACTACCATAGTTTCCTTTTTGGGAATCTAAACACAAAATTTTGACTGTTTTGAATAACAAAATGGATTATTCAAAAAAAAAAAACACGGAAGCCACATCAAATTATAGGAAGTCATGGCGATTTTTCCGTTGTTTTTCATAGGATATTTATTAATATCAAAAAGAGATCAATCAATTTACGAATTTTATCTTTAAGTGAACTTCAAAATTCCTTATTCATAGAAAGCAGGTCATGCAGCAACAATTCCTCTACAAGATCAAAGAACCGTTACTGCCGATTCGTATACAACCATTGTTGCTGCAACTCATCGCTAAGCTTCGAAAACCCAACCCCGAACGATGAATCATCCTCCACCAAGACAATGCAAGTTCGCACACAGTACGCAAGACAATTGAATTATTAACGCAACAAAACGTCGACTTGTTGGACCATCCTCTGTACAGTCCCGGACCTAAGTTCCAACGATTTCTTTACCTTTCTGAAAATCAAGAACGGATTGTGTGGTAAAAGGTTTCAGTCATCAGAAGGAGTATTCGATGCCTTCGAAAACGTAATTTTGACTGTACCAACAAACGAGTGGAACAATTGCTTCCAGAGTAGGTTCGAGCGCATGCAAAGGTGCATTAATCTTCGTAGAGAATACTTTGAAAAACAATGAAGTCTTTAAAAGCTATCTACTGTGTTATTCCAGTTTTATATGCGAAACTTGAAAGACAGCTCACGTCTGATTGTCATTATTTTTCGACCGACACTTTAAAAATATAACATCTATCTATAATAATAACTATAGGTAACTCTAATTCTGTTGCACGGTACTGTACTAGCATATATTTGCTGAGTGATTCTATCTACTGTCCACACTTTATATAAAATCAAACGATGCATGTTCAAATTTGTATCGAAAACTATATCAACTTAATCTATGATCAGAATTCGTTTGTTTAACATTAATCAATTAGGATTCATGTAACCCCTTTCCACAATAATTGTCATTTTCTGTGTACGTATTTCGACAACTAAGCCGTCATCACTAGCGAATTATTAATCACATTGTCACACCCGGAACCATGGCAAAGTCCGTACTAGACTTACACCATCGAAAGCCAAATACACACTTGCCGTAGTTCCAGATGCGACACCGTGATTATCTTCTGGTGATGACAACTAAGGTGTCGAAGTACGTCTACAGAATACGAAAATTATTGTGGAAAGTGGTTGTGTTAACCTTAATTGATTAATTTAATCAACCTCAGTCTCCATTAATATTTACCATTGGTAAGTGTCTTTTTTTGTTTAAGGTTCCAGTCGCGTCATGGTTCGACGACATGTCCGATTCAGAACTGTTCGACTTAATACCATTTTTCGAAAAACTGAGCAAAATGGACAACGTGTATACAGTGTTGTGTAATTCAAATCACCCTTATAACAGTAGTGTACCGCAGATGAACGGCCCGTCCTGTCAGACGTCGGGTTCCCAACAGCAGCAACCACTTAATACGTAGCATAAAGTATTGGCACGGAGAATCATCAAAGTTATATTGTTCGTCGTCAGATCCTTTTATACATTAGGAGAATTCGACCTGATGAAGAATTGGTAATGTATATGACTCCTCCCGAATCATATTCACGTTGTATGTTGCCGATAATGCAGATACAAATGAAACTTTTAAACATTGGAATTTGTAAATATTTGTGCGATGTTATTCGTAGAAACAGATTGTTTCTTTTTTTAATTACAAGTAATACTTTAAATAATAACATTATTAATTTATTTCCTTAATGATCGTTCTAGATGAATGCGTAAAATTAAGATTTACTTTGTATTTTGTTTCAAAGCTTTATTCATAAAAAAAAATAAACTTACTATAATATGTGCATTAATTGTAAAGTAATGTACAATTACTTATTAAATTATGGAAAATGTCTTAAAGAAAAAAGAAGAAAAACAATCTAAATTACTTTAAACAAATGTCTGATTAAAGAAAATACTTAAAAATGTCTGTGATGTCTTTAAAAATATATATATATGTGCATGTACTAAATTGTTCTACCCATCTGTGATTATAAGGAAGGGCTTTTTTCTTTTTATTTTTAATCAAGAAATTTAGACATAGAAGGAAGTATTTAGAATGTTTTTCTTTAATTTGGAATCATACTCAATGTAGTATTATTTATTATTACTGGCTCTATACATAATATATATAAATGTATTATTCGATAATTTATTACATAATGATAATGAACAAAAAAAAAAAAAGTAATTTTGAAACAAAAATAATTGAAGTACGGAAAATATTTTTACATGATGACCATATATATATAGAAGTATGTATATTATAATAATGGAAAATACAGAAGATTACTTTGTGTAAGAATTTTGTAGTGTTTTTATGTTTCGTTTTATTACTAATTACCACTTTATGCATTTTATTTTTATCGTTTGGTATTTCCGACAAATTACTTATTGTGCCAACATTTTTTCCTTCTTCGTTTATTTAACCAAAATGAATTATATATTTTTTTTTTTGTTCATTAGTTTTAGTATATGCGAACAACTATTAATTTCTGGAATGTTACTGCGTAAAATAAAATCATAAATGATAAACAACAAATCAATTTTCATTCGGAACAATTATAAAATTTCATTACATAAATTACATAAAATGGCATTGATACAAATGTTTAATTGTATACAAACTTTTGTACATTCATTCGTATTTTCTACTAAATATTCTTAAAAAAAATATTGCTTGAATTATATACATTAAGGATTAAAACTTTAGTTTCACCGATCCAAAAGTTTAATCGCACTAGAAGTATGAGAGACAAAAGATCTTTTATGTACAAAATTTAATAAACATTTGCAGATTTATTCATATTTTTTTACTGATTATATTTTAAAGAAATATTGCATGAATTATATACATTAAGGATTAAAACTTTAGTTTCACCGATTCAAAAGTTTAATCGCACTAGAAGTATGAGAGACAAAAGATCTTTTATGTACAAAATTTAATAAACATTTGCAGATTTATTCATATTTTTTTACTGATTATATTTTAAAGAAATATTGCATGAATTATATACATTAAGGATTAAAACTTTAGTTTCACCGATCCAAAAGTTTAATCGCACTAGAAGTATGAGAGACAAAAGATCTTTTATGTACAAAATTTAATAAACATTTGCAGATTTATTCATATTTTTTTACTAATTATATTTTAAAGAAATATTGCATGAATTATATACATTAAGGATTAAAACTTTAGTTTCACCGATTCAAAAGTTTTTAATCGCACTAGAAGTATGAGAGACAAAAGATCTTTTATGTACAAAATTTGATAAACATTTGCAGATTTATTCATATTTTTTTACTAATTATATTTTAAAGAAATATTGCATGAATTATATACATTAAAGATTAAAACTTTAGTTTCACCGATTCAAAAGTTTAATCGCACTAGAAGTATGAAAGAGAAAAAATCTTTTTTGTACAAAATTTAATAAACATTTGCAGATTTATTCATATATTTTTACTAATTATATTTTAAAGAAATATTGCATAAATTATATACATTACGTATCACAACTTTATTTCGTTTCATTGGTATAAAAGCTGAATTGTATGAAAAGTATGGGAGAAAAAAAATTGCTTTTCTCCCACATTTTAAAATTTAATAAATATATATAGATTTATTCATATTTTCTATTAAATATACTTTAAAAAAATAATATACTATATACATTACGGATCAGAACTTTAGTTCGTTCCACTGGTACAAAAGTGTAATTGCATTTAGAAATATGGGAGAAAAAGAATTGCTTTTCTGCCACATTTTAAAATTTAACAAACGTTTGTAGGTTTATTAATATTTTATATTAAATATACTTAAAAAAAAAATTATTGTATCAATTATATACATTACGTATCAAAACTTTAGTTCCACTGGTCAAAAAGTAATTGCATTAGAAATATGGAAGTAAAAAAGTCATCTTTGTACAAAATTTATTAAACATTTGCTTATTTATTCATATTTCTTACTAATTATTCTTAAAAAAAATATAGCATAAACTATATACATTACGGATCAGAACTTTAGTTCGTTCCACTGGTACAAAAGTGTAATTGCATTTAGAAATATGGGAGAAAAAGAATTGCTTTTCTCCCACATTTTAAAATTTAACAAACGTTTGTATTATTAATATTTTATATTAAATATAATATTTTATATTAAAAAAAAAAATTATCGTATGAATTTTATACATTATGAATCAAAATTTTAGATCCACTGGTCAAAAAGTTTAATCGGATTAGAAGTATGGGAGAAAAAAAATAATTATTGTACAAATTTAATAAACATTCGTAGATTTGTTCATATTTTTTACTAATTATACTTTAAAAAAGTATATCGCATGATTTATATACATTACGGATCAAAATTTTACTTCCACCAGTCCAAAAGTTCATTCGCATTACAAAATTTAATAAACATTTGTAGATTTATTTATACTTTCTACTACTACTTAAACAAAATATTATATGTACTATATACATTACCAATCAAAACTTTAGTTCCACCGGTCCCAAAAGTTTAATCGCTTTAGAAATAGAGAAAAAAAAAATCGTTTTTGTACAATATTTAATAAATATTCGTAAGTTTATTCATATTTTCTACAAAATATATTTAAAAAACCATTGCATGAATTATATACACTACTGATAAAGACTTTAATTTCATCAGTCTACCATGTTCAATCGTATTAGAAATATGGAAGAAAAAAAATCGTTTTTGTTCAAGATATATATCAAATTTAATGCATTAATAAACAGATATCTCACTTTTATACCAGATATTTGCTTTGCATAAGTCATTAATTAATTATCTTATATTGTCTGCTTTGTATCCTTTTCTAACACTTCATTTCGATTTTGTTTCGTAAAGTATCCTTCTTTTATAGTAGTTATTGCTTTCGAAATGCGAACTATTCTGTGAATAAATTTGTCTTTTGTCATAGCTTTCCAGTTCTCGCTAAAATTCATTAAATAAATAAAAATTTTAAATTAATTTTATACATTACTCGGATAGTCTTTTATGTCTCTTCGCTGTTTCCTAAAACGCATTTATAAGTGGAAATTTTATATTAATTTTATTTCATCAAAGTGCCCCCTTTTTTTCAGTAAATATTACTCTACAAATGCGACACATTTTTTAAATTAATTTTGTTATATACTTGTCATAGCTTTCCAGTTCTCGTTAAAAATTATTAATGAAATAAATACAAATATTAAATTAATTTTATTTAACTGAAGGGGGACACTTCACTTTTTTTTCATTAATTATTGCTGTACACAAATGCGAAGCGTTCTTTCAATTAATATACTTGGACACCCTTTCTTAATTTCGCCCCAATGAGAAAAAAAATTATATTAATTTCATTTCATCAAAATATCTCCTTTTTACAGCAAATATTGCTTTACAAAATTTCAATTTCCTTGGATTATTTTTCTTATGTACTCCCAGTGTTCATTATATTTTGTTTTAATATTTCGAACTATTATTTTATAAGTTTTTGTATATTTGAAGGTAATACACTTCGGTTATCTGTGAGTAAACTCAGATCATCAACGTAATATTTTACAAAAATTGGTTACACTCTCAATTCTATTTACCTCGGATTCATAATAAATCATCGATATTAGATTTTTAAGATTTTTAGTTTGTTTTATGGTATTCTTATTCATTCTATAACTGATATTACTTCCTTCTTTTGCTATTTTCATTACTTTAGTCATTTTGGTATTTCGTATTTATTTATATTTTCCTATTTGTATATTAGACGATAATATACTTCCAGCCATTCGCAAATAATGTCAGAGATCATCAACGTACCTTAAAATCTGCAAGATCAACCGGTGAGAATCTTGTCAAATTAACACTAATTCTTTTAATTTTTTTTACAGTATTTTCTTGCTATTCTGCCTATAATCAATACCAAATTTCAACGCATTGGTTACATTCTACGTTTGAAATAACATTACAATTAATATTTTTTAAAAATTCTATTTAACTTTGTTTAAAATTTATGGTGTTAATTCTAAAAATAAGTAACAAAAATTAATAGTTGTTCTCTGAAAAATAAACAAAGAGAAAAATGATCACTTGCACTACCAATCTCCTAGCCCCATGTAACATTTTTTAAAAAACGTTTTACCTACTATAAAACCGCCTGTTGCTTAATTATATATTAGACTCCATTTCGATTTGATTGATCATTTTTTTCTTTTGTTTAAGAACTGTACATTTATTTATGTATTTTATATAAAAACCCGACTTTTTCTGCAATTAGTTTTTATAAATGCTGTTGATGCTATACAAATACAAGTATTCTTAGCTTAGATAACCACAACAAACACACACACACACACACATTTATATTAAACCCAATAGTTAAATAATTAATTAGTGGCATTCTAATAAATAATTGTTTTCATTTTATTCTTCTTGTTTTCCAATTTGTTAGTATGGAATTGTACTCCGTATGGACTAGAGTAGTGATTAGTGATTTTGGCGTTTGGTAATGTCAGGTTTTGTTTTTGTGCTTTTTTTTTAATTGAATATTTCGTAAACATATGACGTTAACAATCATGTCTCTTACTTGAGGTGATTAAAAAAAAGAAAATGTGGGAACAACAGTTCCAATACAAACAGTGGCCTTAAGATAATATCATAAATTTTTAAGAGCTTTTGATTGTACAGATTTACTGTAGGTGGCAGCATATGCACTCTACTTTCAAATACTGTGTAAGGCTATAAGTTTTCTGGCCTTTTTTTCTTAACTAACCGGTAATGTTTTATTTTATATCTATTGTCGAACTGGAGTAACTGTTGAATGACATTTTGCGAGTTGAAACATGCCATTTTGTAGCGTAAATATATACGGGGTTAAGAGAAAGTTTATACATCACAAATACGAGATAGAACATTAAAAACCCTATTATGTTAAAATCCTTTCTTTATTTAATGAATTCCATTAACACGTTTGTTACTGTTTTTATTAAACGAACATTCTGTATTATGACAGAACTAATGTCTCCAATTACTTAAAAGTTATATATGCGACACAATTTTAAAATACAGGATGGCGCAATGAAATGAGAAAATTAAGTAAAAATAAAAATTGAAACTTTTTTTCTTTTATTCAATTCGTTGGTAAGGAATGAACACTACTACTAATGATCAAGAAATATCAAGACCGGTTAAATAAAATGCTTCTTCCAAATCTATATCGTCTACTATTTTGGAGTAGACAAAATGGATTCAATTCTGAAACAATGAATGCCCTTATTCCAGCGTTCCATCCAATTTTCATCGTATCGAAAGTCAGGTTAAATTTCAGTCTATGGTTGATCGAGTTCATCAAAAAAGGTAAATAAAACACCTTGCTGTATACGTATTTCGACAACTAAGTTGTTATCATAAGCGGATAATTAATCATAGTATCACATTGATCCGCGGTAAAATGCGCACAGAATAATATCCCATAACCACCAAATACACTGATTTATTTCACACAGTCCAATATATCTCCTTTGTTTGTTGCTACATAAGTACTTAAGACGTTTTAACAGCATAAGTACTATTGATAAGATATACGACAGTAAGAGCTATATTTCCTCTTTTCCATTTTTCTTGAGTGAATTCTGGACCGGTCTGCTGTTTTCGTTTCATTGCTCCATCCTGTATATATATATATATATAAATAAGCTAGTAAAAATACTTAATTTAAAACCAGTGTAATGTATTTAATATGATTTTATGCTCAAAAAATATGTTTTCATTGAGTAAAGTGTACGTCTAGTCTTGTTAGTCTGACGAGATGTGCATCGGCTGAAAATTATGTAAACATAAGATACGTTATCATCTTTATTCTAAAGATCTTGAAACTCCAAAAACGGTTTCAAATACAACAAGACCTTACTTCCATTTAATTTATGATAAATATATTAGTTTAATAACAAAAAATATGTTTCATTGGTGGCAAACGTGTTAAGGGAAGCGTTCTTAAATTTAAAAACAAAATTCATATATTGCTGGTCATGAAACGTAACTCTTTTCAAAAATGTGTCCGGAGTTTTGATTGCAATCATAATTATTTTTAAAGTTGATTTAAAAATCATAACACTATAGTTGTAAGTAACAATTTTATTTTTTATTATTTTTTTTTCTCGACACACTATTTTGTTTCAATAAAAAGATTTTTTTTATGTATATTTTTAGTACAAATGTAAACATTAAAATTTATTCATGTTGATTAACTAAGTTGATATTTAATTGGATAAATTTTGATGGAAAATTTTATTTTTAGAGTATATTTTGTTTGAAACTAATTGTACAGTTTATATATATAAATATATATATATATATATTGCAGATAGGTAATATATTTTATTTCCAATTTCTTTAAAATTTAAATTTTTCGTTCTATATGTATATTTTACTTATGTATGTACTTTTCCCGAGATTATTTTAAATAACAAAAAAAAAATACGCCTGTGCAATATGAATGTTGTATATAATTTTTATCTTATCCCATTTCCAAAATGCTGACCCTAAAACGGACCAATGAAACATTATAAATTTCACGGTAACACAGACACAGTATAAGAATACCCAGTAACAACACTCGGTGAAAAAATATATATATATATATATATATATATTGTTTGGCCACATACCTTGTTAAATTTTAAATTGATTTTTTGAAACATGTTGCGACTTTTTTCTTCAACTTTATTAAAAATGAAAGCAATTTTAAATATAATTTCTGAAGTTATGGGTAACACGTATAAATACTTTAAAGCAACAATTTGCATATATTAAAGGATACATAAATGAAGAAAATAGAATTAATATAGCCTTTATTTCACAAGCGATACATAATTCAATTTGAATTACAATAAAGTAAAAACTCATTATTAATTTTTTTATTACCACTAAGTCAATATACTCATTAAAAATATCCATTATTACATTAAATGAGCAAAGAAAGAAATACAAACTGCAAAAACATTACTTTATATGTTATCATGATTTAATAAGCTATGTCGATTTTTTTCGGAATACTTGACTAAATATGATTTCAAGACATATCAATACATATTCTATTTTCCCATTCTCAACTCTTCATTTTCTATTGAACATGTTATGTCAACTGATTACTATTTCCCAGTTCTCAACTTCATAATTTTTTTTAATGCACCTTTCCCAAAGAGATCGTATCAACCATATACTATTATTCAGTCTTTAATTCTTCATTGTTTGTTTAATCTTTCTTGGTGAATATGTGTCAACCATAAGCTTCAACTCATCTGACTCTAATAAAAATATGTACATATTAATATCCATTACATATTTACTTAGATTTATCTGGATTAAGAGAGTAAGAGTCCAATAAACATTTTAAATGAAAAATCACCTCTTTTTCTGGTTATCATCCTATAAAAAATACACGTATTGCAATAAATGAAATACTAATTAAACAATAAAATAAATAGGTACAAGCTATTAGAACATAATATATGCTGATCAATTTCTTATTGGTTTAAAGGAAATTTTACTTTATAAAACGTAAATTTGTATTTTTATTAACTTTAACCAATTCAGAATTAGTAAGTAGGTTTGTATTACCCAAACATATATTAACTTTAATGTTGCACATTTATTTTATTAATTAAATAATAAACTAACTTTTGTATAAAAGCTTATTTACAAACTATTATCTTTTTTGTAAATAAATTATAATACGACTTTAAACTATTCCAAAAAGGAAACAACTTATTTGTTTACTCGGCCATTTTAACTATACAAAATTCATACATGCGCACATTTTTTAAGCGTTACTGGATATTCATATACCACGTCATGGAGATTAAATTTATTTTAAAATAATCTTAATATCATCTGAATTGTAGTATATACATATGTCTATTTTAGTATGTGAAAGTTCTTTATGTGTAGTTTTTCTAGATTCTGCATACCTCACAATAATAACTTTGTACTAACACTGATTTTTATAATTATATCTTTAAATGTATATAGTACTTAAACATTTTATTTCATAGAATTTATTAATCATATCCAGAATTAAAATAAAATATATCATAATATATACAGGGTAGTTGCAATAACGGTATTTTTCTAAATTTTTAATATAAATTTATAAAAAATATATTAATTCAAATAAATAAGAAATAAAACGAATTTTAACTTGATAAATATTTATTTTCTAACACAGTATGATAGTTGATTCATTTGTTTATCTTTAATACAAGGCGTTTATTATTTTTGTATTTTTTCAGATTTTAAGAGCAATTAATTACAGAAATACAAACATTTTAGGCAATATAAAAATATCCCAACCTTAAAAGTTGAAATTATCTAATGTAACTAGCGGTTTATTTCATAAGTTCTTATGATTTTCTTTATACAAAATCAAATTTTACGGAAACTATTATAAAATTTAGTTGATTCCTATTGGATAATCGTGCATTGGGGTGCGATTATCTTCCATGCATACATATTCATAGTCCACCATAATTATACATACAGTTAATCGCATCATATTGACATTGAAGAAAAACAATATTTTGTACTTACATATTATTACTAAAAAAACACTTATTTTAATGAATTCATCAACATTTGTCCCTAAGTTGATTGCACTGATTCGTTATAACTAAACGAGTTGCTAAAAAATACCGTTTTGAAGGAACCAAAGTTGCACTAATGCTACTTTCGATGACGCTTTGAATAAACAATTAATATTATTTCTTCGTTTTGCGCCAATTTCTTTGATCTTCTCTTCGCATTAGAAATGCTAGAATAGCCAAAGTGCAAGTTACTTTCAGTATTTGGTAAGGCCTAATTAGTTTTAATAAGACGTTGATTTATTATATTGAGCTTGACAAAAAAGCTATCTCTTGAAATAATAGAAAAAAATCAATTAAAAATAGTTTTGAAGAGAATAACAATTTTGGGTAAATATTGTTGGAGACTTAATTGAATTAATAAAAAAAGGCAAAAAAGCCCTTACCATACTTACGTATTTCGACAACTAAGTTGTCGACATCAGATCACAGTGTCGGACCTGAATTGGCGGTAATGCTTACATAAAATCAAAACACACAGTGTGTAGGTAGTGTAAATAATTTGCTAATGATGACAACTTTGTTGTCGAAATACGTATACAAAATACCAAGAACATTGATGTGGTAAGGAGTTTTTTTTTTTGGTTTTTATGGTTAATACAATTTTAATTATGGTGCAAAAGGAAATCTCAAAACGTTCCCTGAATGTGAAAAGTTAAAATTTTTTTGTAAATTTACATATAAGAACTTAGATGATTTATATAAGTACGTACACGTGTGCACTTAAAGTTTTTTCCATAACACTTTTTTGCACATTTGGTAATTGGCATAAGTTATATTCTTTGATTGAATCCATGTATTGCCATGTACAGAAGATCGTATTGAAAGCAAATTAATTTTACTTTCACATACAGACAAAGTCACACATATAATTAACATTTAAAGAAAATTGTCAAGATATTATAGTGTTAAAAATGAATTAAAATTATTTCGTCGCGGCGTGATTTATAACTTTTTTCTTTGCTTGTGCAATAATAAATTATTTTAAAATGAAATAAAATGTACTTGTGGCATTTATATCTTTTTGTTAAATGATTAAACCACAACTGTGTTTGCGATTTTTTTTAACAATCATCATTTTAACTCTCTTGTCATTTGTTACGTATTTGGAAAAGAAATACGGTTTACAAGTCACAGCGCGCGGGTTTACGATCATTTCTAGACGCTTATCATATGTAAGATATAAATTGTGGAAAATATAATTTTTTGCATAGAAATATTTAGCGGAACTTTTAAGTATTGGAGTAATCTCAGTCAAAATTTAAACAAACTTAAGATCTGCCTACAACTAATACTTTGAAATTGTTTTATATTTTAAACAATATTATTTTGAAGTTTAATCGAAACTTTTCTTCTACAAAAAAAATATCTGTCTCTTTTGGTACGAAGACTTCCGCGGTCGTGGTCCATGCTATCTGCTTCTGGGTTTCCGGGCTGGAACCGCGTCACTAGTATATCTGCCGACGTTTCGTACCCATTTGTATGGGACATCTTCAGGGCTGAACAAAGTTCTTGGTTCTTTCGTCATGTATCTTTTAGTTAAATTCAATTTTTGTGGAATTATTAGGTTTTCTCCCTGAATATTGATGTGGTAATGGGTTTTATTTACCTTTTTTGACTAGCACTAGTACAAAAATGTTTTTTAATTGCTTACTATGTAATTTATTTAAGATATTACATTACCCCCGTCGAATTGCTAATTATACATCGTTTTATTGATGGCAATAGTCTCACTAAAATTTACATAATAAAAACACCAGTGGTTTGAAAAATTTCAATTTTAACCGCTTCATACATCATATATGTAATGTGGAATTTTTGAAAACTTTCTGTTTTCCGTGTGGGACTTAAACCCTCGATCTCATTCTCTGCGATAAACAGAGGTGGATGTTCTTTCACTAACTGTTTATGCAATACAATTTATAGCACATTATAAGCAATAAAATGACATGTCTTTGTGGTCTAATGGTGATGATACTTTCTAGAAGAGAATGAGGTAGCGGGTTCGAATCCTATGCGGGGACTAAAAGCTTTTTTAAAAATTTCTGCATTAAATATACAATATATAGAATGGTTAATTGATAACTTATCGTGGATTTTCATTGTTTGTTTCTATATGGAACATTAGAGAACTCGATTTTCACCTATCTCCGTAGTCGTCTAATGATGGAACCCATTGTGGTGTATTCATATGCACGATATGTTTTTAGAGATAGCTTCGTGAACTTCGCCTTAAAAAACGTATAAACTTTAAATTGAATGTTTATTCTGTATGCTATTTAAAGATATAATTGCTTAATAGGAAAAAAATTAGCGCATATTTACATAATTATACTAAATAAATTGTTATTAATAAAGTAATTAAAAAAAATATATTTAATTGCATATCTATACTTATCAAATTCCATGCCTTTATTACTTTTATTAAATTACATCATTCTAACTAAATACGCGAGCATCATCTGACCTAACATGGTTATGTGAAAAACATATACGACATTGGACCAATATACACACACACACGTACATAAAATATCCAATTCAAACTGACAGTATGTTCAAAATAGTGGAGGTATGTGAAGTAAAGGAAAGTTGATTTCTACAAAGCCTGTATGTAATCCGTTTTAGTTTTTTTTCTATTTATATAAATAATAATAATTTTGTGAAACTATCCAATCTATTTATTTAAATATCGTACTACCAAATTACCTCTGTTGCTATATATTAGTTTTGTGTTCTTTTCCAATGTGAAGATTTTTACTAATTATTATGTTATTATTGTAAAGTAAATAATGTTATATTTATATATATACATATATTCAGGTTAGTAGTATTCTGTACATTTGAAACTTGTAAAAAATCAGTGTTTTCATATTGTCATGTGAATACATTTGCCTTGATTTGTAAATAAAAAGCTGTCATTTATACCCTATGAATATTGTGTTATTTTTTTATTGGTGGAATACATTTTGGAACAAAAGTGTCCCTACACCCCGTGAATGGTGAATATCGTCAAATGTGAACGTCTGACTATGATAAAGCATAATCACTGAAGGTTGATATATAACCCTTTTCCACATTAATTTTCGTATTCTGTATACGTATTTCGACAACTAAGTTGGCATCATCAGCTGATGTGCACTGTAAAACTACGACAAAATACCCATGCGAAAACAAATTCCGCACACGATCTGTTTCGTTGAAAGCCAAAACGCACACACAATTTGCCGTTGAAAGCAAAAATGCACACAATGTGCCCTTGAAAGCCAAAACGCGCACGTGTAGTAATTTTAAAACTATTAAATTGTTTTACTTTGCACGATCTGTACGGGTATTTTTGCCGTAGTTTTTCCGGTGCGACACTGTTTAATTATCTGCTGATGACGACAACTCAATTGTCGAAATGCGTATATAAAATACGAAAATTAATGTGGAAAGCGGTTATATATCAACCTTCAGAGATTAAGTCAATCGACCACGGGCTCCATCAAATTTACCATGATGAAGAATGTTTACTTCCATTTAACAAAGCTAAAAGAACTCATTATTATTCACAACTACAAAAGAACTTGCTAAATATTCTAACATCAAATATAACAAAAGCTTTCGCACACTTCATTCTTGTAAGATATTTCTTTATTGCAAGACAAATTTGAAACGAATTCGGTAAATCCTCTTCATAATGTCACGTATTTGTGAAAAACAAGCTATCGATGTTCTTACATGCATATGAAAGTAAACACATGTCTGGTAATACGCATGACTTAACATAACGCAAAGAAAAGGAAATCTTTAGGTCAAAAAGCCAAATTTATCGAAAAAGCGTGTGTTTTGTAGTACGGATTCAAAAAAAAAAAGATTCTGAACTGTTAAAATTGTACCGAAAAATAGGCGTCCAAAGATTCTAAATAAGGGCGATCATAGAACTGTTACAAGTGCGATGAAATAAAAATCATGAATAAGTGTATATTTCGCTGCCAAACCTTTGCAGCTTCCTCAAGAGTGTGAACTAAAAGGAGTCATATACTGGCTGATTCAAAATAATTGTGTAAATAACTTTCAATTTTAATATACATTGTAAAATAGAATAAAACTCAACTCAGCAAAATTAGTTTAACCTATTTTGTCCATCTGTAAAACTGTACACACAGTTTTACTGACTGAAACTAAAATTGTTTGTCTTTGTTCAATAGACCGATACACCTGATAATAGTTACGTTTAAGATATTAAGAGTACGGTCGATTATACAGTCCTTACCAATATATATATGTGTATATATATATATATATATATATATATATATATATATACGTATATGAATAATATTAGATTCTCGGACTCTCCGTGATATTGGACAGAAATTCTCGAACGAATCGGCGTCACGACGTTTCGATGACATCTCAATCATTTTCTTCAGGAGTTGTGTCAGGTTGACGCTTCACTACGAAACAACTCCTAGAGAAGATGATTGAGATGTCATCGCAACGTCTAGACATCGATTCTTTCGGGAACATCTGTCCAACATCGCGCAGAGTCCTAGAATCTATCGTCTTATTCATACTTTCAACCGCGAGAACCTTCGTTCGAACATAATTAAGCAGAATATAAATTTTTATTTTTCCAAGTAAAATAATTTATGTAATTACCCTGTTGCGACATCCAGCCATTTACTTTGGTAGTCTTAATTCTAGTTACACACTGATATGTAAGTTCTTTTAAAAATTTTGCTGATGATACAGAAAAAAATCAATTATTTTAACCATTTCTTTTTATTGTTTTTCAAAACATTCGCTTTTATAACCTATGCACTTCTGTATTCTGCGGAACCAGT
Source organism: Dermolepida albohirtum (assembly GCA_031893035.1). NCBI lineage: Eukaryota > Metazoa > Arthropoda > Insecta > Coleoptera > Scarabaeidae > Dermolepida > Dermolepida albohirtum. The sequence continues at coordinate 288,586 of JAVIWB010003251.1, read as the reverse complement.
TCTCAAAACATTGAACCCAATCACCTCAGATACGAAGTTTTCGTAGTCTTCCACAGTTGCTTCCGGAATATTAAATTCCAATCCACGCATTTTGTCTATATATGAGAATAAAACTTAGTCACAAGGTGTCAGGTCGAGTCTATAAGGCGGATGAGTCATCAATTCCGTTTGTGAAGCGGCTAAAAACTGATGTTTGAGATGCGTTGTGTGAAGGTGCATTGTCTCGATGCAGAATGATTCGTCCTCTTGGTTATTTCTCGCGCACTTTTTGGAACATAGTCGGCAAACAAATGATTGATAGAATTGACCGTGCGATGATCTTCTAGGGGAATAGTAGCAAGATGATTGGCGCCTCTGAAAGAAGAAGCCACCATTTTATTGCCAAAGATCCGTCCGTTTCTCCTCGTCTTCGAAGACTCATTGAGCCGATTGTCGTTTGCTTTTCGGCTCATAACAGTAAATCCATCTTTCGATACCTGTAACGATGTTGTACGTTGATTTTGCTCGACCTCGGTTCAATTTCTTAAGCATTTTTTGAGCTTCCAAATTAATTTTCATGCTGAGACAATGTCTAACGGGTAAGCAACAATGATTGACCTGATCTTTTACTACTTTCCGCACGTCCCATATCAGTACTTACTTCCTTTTTTCTATCTGAAGTTAGCAGTTTAGTAATTTCTAGTGAGTTTTCCTACTCTATGTTTATGTTATTACCTCCTCCTTTGAAGAAGATGAAAAATTGAGAATGTAAAAATGAACAAATGAATGACGGTTACTTCAATGATAACGTAAGGTGAGGAGTTAATAATTAATAGTTGTGTACAATGAGCATCAAAAGTCCAGGACGTGTGCTAAGCTGAAAGAAAGATTATTAGTGGAATAAAACGACAGGAATGCCTTTAAAATTTTATTCACAAGTTAAATTAATTCTTAAAGCTTGAATGTGTTAAATAGAAATAGTTAACAAAAACGAGAGCAACAAATAAAATATGATAAACGTAATAGCAAAGCTGTAATAAAAGATAAGTCTAACGATATTTAGCTGTTTAATAAAATATAAAAAGAGTTAGATTAAAATACTTGTACTTGCGTGTTTGCGTATATGTATATATATCCTGGATCAGGAAGCTGTGTATTTCGCGCGCTCTCGAAAACAAACAGGTCACAAGAAGCGCGAATAAAGGTTCGCGGCACAAACACGTGACAGAAGCGTGTCGTCTGGATGACGATAGAAAAGCGAAGAGGGTTGTTCTCTTACGGCTATGGCTTTATAAGGAACCCACCCCATAACTGAGGGGGTATTGGTCATGTTTGAATTAACCAATAGCAAACAACAAGGACAGGCACGCTACCACTTGGCGGGAAGCAAATTAGCATTGAAATTAAAATTGTAATCTTAATTTCAATGTAAGCATTAAGCAAATTATCTACACAGAATAGTAGACGTGTATTCTGTGTAAAAGAAATACCAAATTGGGATTGGTATTTGAATCGCGAATTGCATTTAGAAATCAATATAACTAAATTGATATCGAATACGAGTCAGTGAAAAGTTGGTAACTTCCAGTACAGTCTTTGGTACCTGATTTCGGTGTTTATTGCAGCCTTGACCATTCGTACGTGACTAACACAAAAGGACTCTGCATCTGAATATATATACGAGGACCGGACAAATAATGACAGTATAATAATTTAGGAATTCAAGATCGAGTTGTATTTTAAATTAAATAAATTAATCTTAAAAACGATATAAGAAATTATTATATATAGAGAGTGTAACAATGTCATTAATCTTTCATTGACGTGCAGTGTACAAAGCTTGTTTTGTGATTAATATCCATTATTTCTTCTTATATGCTAGCCTTCATCAGTCTTTTTAAAGTCTTCACTTCATATATACGCAGCAAAAATGCCGTATTTTTTGTTTACATAGTAGCTTGCATATTTTTATTATAATTATTAGAATTGCGTGAGACACTGTCTAATTTCACTTTTAAGAGGAAGTAAATATTGAGGTGATATGTATGGAAAGAAGTATAGGATCAGGTCAGTCATTATTGCTCACACGTTACTATATACTAAGAGGTTCCCGATGTTTGTATTTAGTAATTTGATGTGTCTCTTTCAAATCTGCGTTTTCGTTTTCACCCACCTGCATAGAGTTAGTTGAGAAGTGAACTAATACAATTTGTGCGATATAGTTTTAGATAGAACCATCGCGCCCGATGCCAGTCAAAACCAACCGTGTCTATTGATAATCTAGTTTCAAATAATATGAAAAAGTCATTAATATAGAGGACAATAGAAACAAATTAGCGCAAATGATTTTTTTTAATAAAAATACCAATATTCAACAGTACATAATATTTTAATTTGAAAAGAGTAAAGAATATGATATATAAAAAAAAATCAAGACAATAAAATTAATTTTATATGTACATAACATCATAATACTTTAAATCACAGCTAAAAATTACATATGCTAGTTTATGTTACAAATTTTACGTAAAAATAAAATTAAAAATAAAGTGTAATATAGTCATCACAAGGTCATTATGTATTTTTTTAACATGATCGGAATACGTCAACATATACGTATCAGAAAATAATAGCGTGTGATAGATTGTACTATAGATAAATTCAATATTTTCCTTAATGTTTATTGAATATGTGTAAATATGAAAAGGTTATCGCAAATGGACGTATATTTCATGTATTTTGTTTGTTCAGAAAATAAAGAAATGACAGCTGCAGGTAGTAAAACAATACTTCACTTTGAATCTAGGTCGTAGTAAAGGGAGTATTCAAAACAGGTTTCTTTCTTTTTTAAATCTAATTCATAATTAGTATAGTCACTGTTTATAAACTTATTAAATTTCTAGTTTAGGTGTTACGTTCAATACACAATAAAGAGTGTAAGAACTAAAATTGAAATTGTATAATTCCGGATTGGCGATTGGGGTTGAATTACCCGCAAAAGTCTTCGAATTTTGTGGTAATTCGTCAGAAGGTGAAGGTACTTTATTTACACAAGCAAAAACTATTGTAGCCAGCAAATACCATCACTCGGGGTGATATTCAAATAATACAAAATGAAATTTTATTTCAGCGCGGGTCACTATCAATCTAGAATATCACAAGCTTCATGGCCATCACTGACCTACGCGGTAGTTCAAAATAAAAGAAAATTAAGAGAGTATTATCAATTTTAATAACATGATCTGATTTACCACATTTTTGTAGGATTCATTGATACATTAATAAATTACTTAAAAATATGTATTTGTAGACATAACGAGGTGTAATATATACTTGGGTTTTATTTGTATATCCAATTCTTACAACAAAATATTTTCTTATACGCTCCTTGTTAAAATTAAATGAGCCTCCACGTTCGCAATGGCGTACAGTCTCATCAGGAAGGCTGTATGGTTGTATGGTGCCGCTATATATATTCTAATATAGAAAAACGATTTAGAAATTTATTTACACCAGTCGCAGTTAGCAATCCATCTTTGGCAGGCCTCTTCGCGTCATAGACATGACGCAAGCCCGTCCGCACCGTTGGGAACCAAAATGTAGTGTACATTACACTACATTTTGGTTTTCAACAGTGCGGATCGCGTAAGGAGTTTGTTTTCGTACAGGTATTTTTCGCCGTGGTTTACCAGGTGCGACACTTTGCAATTATCTGCTGATGTTGACAACTTAGTTGTCAAAATGCGTATAGAGAATTACAAAAGTTAATGTGGAAAGGAGTTATATATCAACCTTAGTGATTAACGTTAGAATACATACAAATTGTAGTTCGGACTTATTCAGCCTTCCCGGTGAGCTCGAACGCTATTGTGAACCCTAGATTTGCTCAACAATACTAAACAATCATTGTCACGGCAGTTCTTTGAAAATAATTAGGCCCCGATGCCTTCTTTACCTTCGTCTTTTAACGTTCTAAATTTCTTAGAGAATTACGTGTGTACATTTAGCTCCTAGAGTTTTAGAATGCACTTTATCATCTTTTTTTTTGGTATCTTTCTTTTTGTTTGCTCTTGTGTATTTTGTAATTAATCTTCAGTAAGATACTTCAAAGTTCATCGAAACCTGATTTGAGATTATGAGTAGTGAACCTAAAAGAATAAAGAATAGTTTGCTATTCGACTTGGATTAACTGCGCTTAGTTGAATTAACTTATTTAAATGCATTAACACTAAACAGTTAGGTACTTAAAATACGAGGTTTGTTTGACGGTACCGCAATTTTTCAATAGAGGGCGCTCCAATCACCAAGATTATAGTTTTTTCTGATATTTAACAACTTTAATAAAGCAACATATAAAATTTCAAGTAGATAGCAAATAATTATGGTTTCGCATACTCCGAAAAAAAGAATAAATTCGTAGCTTCTGGTGGATATGGGAAAAAAGGAAATTCATGTGATAATAAAATATTACTTTTTGCACGAAAAAAACATTAAAAACTCTGAAGAAAAGTTAATAATAAGTATCACACGAATTCTATCCCTTGGTACTAAATGGTTCGAAAGTGGTACCTTGTATTTAGTTGTGATCATACAAGCACGAATATCTTTAATCGTCCAAGGTCTTCGTTTACAATGACTCGCCAAGAAATAATCATCAAAATCAATGGCGTGGTGCTGAAGGATCGCCGATTAAAGATGCGTGAAATAACGTGAGCTGTAAATATCTCTACTGAACGTCTAAAGTTATCGGCAAGATGGGTGTAATTTCAACGCAATGTTTTAATGTATCCAAGAAGAGAAATTTTGTGGCGTTATATAACTGTGGAAGTAGTAGATATGGTAATTCTGGCTGAAAATACCCTGTTTTCTTCTTATGGAGCTTCATTTTACAGTTAAAGTTTATTTACAATACATACAGGGTGTAATGGTTATGATGTATCATTTGTAACTAATTTCACACTCATTCATTAAAGAGCGTTTGAAGAGGCATGAAACGATTAATAAACGGTTCTAGAACTAGACCAGAACAGATACTCAACAGGTAATAATACACAGTTCTCATGTAGCTTTTGATCAGGTATTACATGTGTAAATTCTAGAAGAGAAGCTGTTCATTACCTGTTAAATATCTGTTCAGAAGCTGTTAAAGTTATTCATTAATTGTCTAACATCTATTTGGAAGCAGTTAAAGCTGCTTAATATCTGTCCAGAAGCTGTTAAAGCTATTCGTTAATTGTCTAATGTCTGTTTGGAAGCAGTTAAAGCTGTTCATTAGCTACTTAATATCCGTTCAGAAGCTGTTAAAGCTACTCATTAATTGTCTAATATCTGTTTGGAAGCAGTCAAAGCTAATCATTAGCTACTTAATATCCGTTCAGAAGCTGTTAAAGCTATCCATTAATTGTCTAATATCTGTTTGGAAGCAGTTAAAGCTGATCATTAGTTGCTTAATATCTGTTCAGAAACAATTAAAGCTGTTCATTAACTATTTAATATCTGTTTGGAAACTGTTCATTAGCTGCTCAATATCTGTTCAGAAGCAGTTAAAATTGTTCATTAGCTGCTTAATATCTGTTCAGAAACTGTTAATGCTGTTTAATATCTGTTCAGAAGCAGTTAAGGCTGTTCATTAACTGTTTAATATCTGCTCGGAAGCAGTTAAAGTTGTTCATTAGCTGTTTAATACCTGTTGGAAGTTTGAATGAGTGGGAATTTAGTTAAACATGATGTATCATAACTATTACAGGTGCTATATATTTTGAATGACCTTGAACTGTCAAAATGAAGATCCATAAGAAAATTCATGGAATTCTTGAGCCAGAATCCCCGTTGCTATGCTACTTGATGAAACATGCATCTATCACTTCATGTCAGGAACGAAACTACGGCCGAAAGGAATTTCGTAGGCGAATGAGTATCAAAGAATGTAAAAACGAATCCATCCGTCGAATATATATATATATGCATACAGTATTTTGGAACGATTATTTAAAAGAGGGAAGAATATTGCACAATTTTAGTGCGAAGTTAAAGAAAAAATCCACATTTGGTAAAAAAAAGAAGTGTTACTTCACCGTCAAAATGTGCCAGCTCATTCGTCTGCAATCATAATCGCTAAATTGATCGAATTATTGTCTCATTACCTCTCTCTCTATATATAAACTTGCATGATTTGACCCCGTGATTTTCTTATTTTTGAAGTTGAAGAAACGCCTCCACGAACGGAGATTCGCACCAAACGAGGAGAATGCAAAAGTGACTCCATCTGTCGGAAATGTGCATAGTATTTTGTATCTATTATTTTAAAAATGGAAGAACGGTCACAGGACCGTATTATCTTAATTTATTAGACCATTTCAATGCGGAGTTAAAGAAAAAAAATCAACCACATTTGACAAAGAAAAAGTGTTGTTTCATCATCATAATGTGCCAGCTCATTTGTCTGCAATTACGATCGCTGAATTGGTCGAATTACCGTCTCATTTTCTATCTATATTTGATTATCTGAGCCCCCTGTGATTTTCTTATTCTTGAAGTTGAAGAAACGCCTCCACGGACGGAAATTCACACCAAACGAAGCGATCATCGTTGGAACACAATCTCACTTTTTGCAGTTTCAAATATCTTACGTTCTGGCAGGCGTAAAAGAGTTGGAAAATCACCAGTGTACATAGTTGAAATAGAAAAATAACACGGTTTTTTTGCATCGACTGCAATTTATCATTTAAAAATCACGTGCCCGTCAAATACCTCCCGTTGAATTCAGTACAAGTATGGAATCTAATGACTTACTTAATCACAAAATATTGTTTGATAGTGTTTTGTTCTTTGGTTAAAATTACGGAATAAGTGTTAGAAACAACACAAACGAATCTAAAATAAAACAGGCGTTTTATCCTTTTAACTGCCAAGATAAGGTTTCTTCAACGCAATCTTTTATAACCGCTTAGTCAGGATTACTTATTTTAATGCGAGATGTGTGTAATTTTGTGTCACTAGCGTGGCAGTGAAAAGGTTAAAAATGAGCACACATGTCCCTATAAAACTAGCATATTTCCTATTCTAGTTTGTCCTTAGCTATTTGTACAAACAGTTTCAGATATGTTACTATTATTACTATTTATTAACTAACGTTTCTACGTAACAGATACTTTTTCTTGCAATATTTGTTGGTAACACGCCTTCAATGTCGTGAACATGATTCCCAACTCGCCATTCTCTAAACTAGGCTCCATGAAGTCTTGTATGAAATCCAATTCAGACCCTAATTGTAATATCCTGGCTCTAACTACGACATACAGGAAGACGGGAAACAAATCGTCCATGCTCCATCTATAGTCTTGACCTAACTTCTGCTGCACTGTAGCTGTCATCTTTTGAAAAGTCTGCTTTATGACGAACAACTTTTCTATTGGCGAAAAAGTCGTTTTTAGTAGTTGGAGAGTCTCTATTGCTTCTACAAAATGTTGTTCCTTTACTTTTTTGATTGGACTGAGCGGTTGGCCGTTAGTTTGGTCATTCAAAAACTTTCTGCAATACGGTAAATTATTAAACAAGTAATTTATGGACAACAAATTCATAAATACTTACTGATCAACGGATAAGAAAGCCATTAATGTATAATCGGGTTGTTTATTCCATTCAGTCAATCTTTTCCAGTACTGCATATCATCACGTTTGCTTTTTAGTGTGTACAAAATGAACAGAGACGAATGCACCTTTGGCAAGATAATTGGATAAAGAAGAGATTGGCAGCTTACGATTTCACTAAAAAAAAAATCATAATATGTATACTACAGAATATGCAAACGCCTATTAATAAAATGTACATTAATGCTGGGTTCATAGACCGAATTAGTGATAACTTAGTATAAGTGTTAGTCTTAAAAAATTCAAGTATGTTACATGCGTGTTTACATTCAATCAGTTCTTAAAACTAGAACATTAAATGTTAGGTTGTACAGCCGGTACATTTGTCGAGCCAGAATTCCTAGAAGACTGCTGCGTCACTTTCTTGGAATAAATCGCACTCGATACTTGAGTAGGATACACATTGACGGTGCGACGTTCACCGTTAATTTGCATACCGTGGTTTGCAGTCGAAATAGTAGCACGCTGCTTGCAAATATCTAGGTGCGGTAGACCCTTGCGTCAAATGCGATTTATCACAAGAAATGATGGCGGTCATCTGGGAATTCTGGCTTAACAAATATCGAACCGGCTATAACCCTGGAAATTTTTAATATTTCAACTTTTACAACAATATTAGGACCAATATTGTAGAAAAAGAATGCGTTTGTTGCGAAGTGTGTAATCAATATATTTGCAAGACATTATACACTTTCCCAGGCCTAGTTTACTTGTCCAGCCCCTCACCGGAGAAAAATTTGATAAATGTCTTTGAAAGCTAGAAGATGGCAGACTAAATTCATTTTTGTAGTCAATCAAATTACAAGTTTAACTTGTGGTAGTTAATGATATCTAATTGCTATGACATAATTTCCATTTAGATTTTTGCTGTGCATCTTTTCATGTACTTGTATTATGATTTATATATCGCCTATCGTCTCTGTTATTTTTCCATTTCTATATTTATAAGTGTATTTGGTCTAACGAAAATTTAGTTAAGTTAGTTTAACAGTGCTTAAAAGTATTATTTTATTACATCTTCGAAAAGGTATTAGCAATTATTAAAGTAGTTTAATTTGTAAATTAAAAAAAAATTGTAGGTACCGGGTGCCGAGTCGGACTGGGTAATTCATAATTATTTGAATATTCAAACGAACATTTGCCTAACGTAGTTTTTATACGAAAACCAGTGAAAGGTATTGTACACACTCTTACGGATCGAACAGCGAAGCTGATCGACCGAATGCTGTAATGTCTTCAACCCACGTTAGGGGGCCAAGCCATCAACATACGCTATAGCGATTTAAAAAGACTCATTTGTTGACAAATGATTATTTTAGTTTATTTAGCGGTTTTAAATCGCGATGGCGCGTATCGAGAATTCAGTCACGTATGTCGATGGCTTGGTCATCTAACGTGAGTTGAAGATATACATCTTTCGATCCGTAAGAGGGTGCTCTTCACTGATTTTTATGTCATCTGGTTGTATATCAATCGTTCCATTCATCGTTGTCGATAGAGTCAGACCGACTGAAGAGTTGTGGCAATCCATGAAACGCGTCTCGGTTAGTTAGTTCTCTTTGTTTTGATTGATTGATTGATTTGATCTTTATTAGTATTTTAAATACTTTCAAAATTTGCATTATAATAAAAATTTTTACAAAAAAGGTGGAATTTATGAATTTAAAATTAAAACTTTAAATTGATTTCAACAAAATTAACAAATTAAGTTGTTTTTAACAAAATTAACACATTTTCTTTTAAAAATATAATAATTTCTTTGAGTTTTTAACTCATTTGGGATTTCATTATACAATTTAAGTCCCTTATAGAATAATGAACTTTGCTGTTGACGTTGTTCTCATACGGCTGCACCTCACCCACATATCTGATGTTTTCACAAAGATACTCTGGCGCATTTCCCATCTTCATTTTCTGCACAAAGCATATGGTATTCATTTCTAACCTCTGTTTAATATTTAACCATTGCAGTGAATTAAGCATTACTGATATAGCTGTATAACCGTTGCATTTTAAAATACATCTCATGGTTTTGTTTTGTAGTTTCAGCATTCTCTCAATTTGTGTTTCTAGGCAGCATGTATATGTTATAGTTGAACAAAATTCAAAGTGGGGTTTAATAGTGGTGTTATATATACTTATTGCGGTTGTTATTGAAATTTTTTTCTTACCCTTTTAAAAAACCCAATTTTTTTACCAATTTTTTTGCAAATATGATCAATATGATCTTTAAGTTTTAATTCTTTATCAGTTATGAATTGACATCTAATATCTCTAAAATTATTGAATTTAGGTACACGGAAAATTGAAGAAAATCTTTCTAGAACAATTTGAATAATTCAAATATGGAATAAAAAAAAATAAATAAACGACTTGGTAGCGTAGCCATCATCAAAATATTTTCTTTGAATACAACATGAACCCTTCCGCTTGCCCTAAAATTTTCAGAAAACAAAATAAAGCAGTACTCCCAATACGTCTAATGAACGATTTCAGTGAATCACCTTGTATATATTATTATTTAAATTATTCAATAAACGTGGTAACACAAATCCAATAAAATCAATAAAAAATCGTAATTTTTAAGGCAGTAACTAACGAAAGAAATAATGTCCTTTCGGTGAGGAATCGAACCTCAGTCGTCCTCTTACCGGGCGCGTGCTCTACCACTGTACAAGGACTAGATCCGATTCTTTAATTCTTTCTCATGGAAAAGGCATGATTTTTTCATTAATTTACATTGTGAAATGCATATAGCTGTGTATAATACACGTGTGTATATGAAATCAATTTTATAAGTTTTTCATACCTTTCATCTTCATCTCCTAACGAGTATTGCTTATCGAATGGAGGCAAGGCCGGAAATAACAATCGGACAATATCATATAAACGTTTCGTGATCGAGTGCAATTCATTCACTGCATGCAAGAGTAAAAGTGGATGGGGTCTCAATCCTCCGTAGCTAGTCGTGTAAGCTACAGTCAAATCGGCGAGCAGGGAACCCAATGGATGATAGGAACATTCAAACGCCTTCAAAGATAACGCACGTAAAATAACGGTTAAAATAAATACTGTAATTCTACATACGTTGACGACGTATTGTTTCAGGTCCTTGAAATTTTCCTTGTCAATTTTTTCTCTTCCGAACTGCGGAATCGTGTCCAAATTATTAATGGAATTCTCTATTCCTCTGTCCATCTTGTTGCATTTGAGTGTTCCGTGGAATGAATTCGATATCACGACGGCCACGTTCTGCCATATTTTCTGAGTATCAGGTACTTTAACGTTACTTTTCAAATTGCAATCGGATATGCCCAGAATTTGGTAACAGTATCGAAACAGGGCCTTCCATTTCTGTGGCACCGGCGTACAAAACGACGTAAACGATTTCGGTATAAGATCGCATTCGGTGTGCGCCGATTTCATCAGAGTTAAATTTCCATTTGATATCTTAATACCTTCGCTCCACGAACCCGTAAGGTTGCCTTCGAGAACGTGGCCGAAATTAAGGGTGAGAGTACCTTTACCGCCAAGGACTCCCGTCCCTTTAAAATCGCCCTCGTAAAACGTTCCGTCCTCCAGAATCATCAAGCCGTTCCCCTAAAAATTAAGCCGTCCGTAACTTGTTAGAAATGCGACAATATTTTGGATTCTTACGATCAAAACGTCCTGGTTGAATACGCCTTCGTAATAAATTCCATCCGATGTTACAATTAATCCTTTACCGTGTTTTTTATTATCATTCCATGTTCCGAGGTACTTTTCACCGCTGATTATATCATGCATAATACCGTATCCACTTTTCGAACCCAAGATCCAATCGCCAATGTATATAGATGCCGTTGAGGTAGTGAAGTTTCCTTGTTTGAAGGAGCCGTGCCCGTGCGGGACGCCGTCTTTAAAATAGCCTTTGTAAACATCGCCGTTTGAGTATTTCAATATTCCGAAACCGTTTTGTTGATTTTCTTTCCATTGACCCTCGTACACACCTACAAAATGATTTTATACCATTTTAAAAATTATTACTGCAAAAATAAACATTTTATGATACTTTTTTCAATTCACTGCAACTTTGACATTAACCGTCAAAAGCCAAACAAACACGCCCACCAGGAAGAGTGCGTGTTTAGTTTTTGACGGTTAATGTCTGGTACGGATTTTTTTCTGTTTTATTGCAGATCTGAGCGCGATACTGTGATTATCTGCTGATGATGACAACTTATGCTTATAGTGCATGGTACAATACGCTACATGCATAATGAACCACTTTCAGCAAGCGTACCTCTGTTGCTAGGCAACGAACAGTGGCCTTTTGATTTATTCACCAATATTCCCAAAACGATTCCGCCATACTGTTTATGCTGTTTTCGTGCGAGGTTATGTAGTTCATTCCGTTCTAATTACGAAATCCAAAGCTTTAGATGTATCGTTGATGTGGTTGTTAAACAATAGTTCGGAATCAAATGTCACACCCAAATCCTTAATAACGTGGCATTTTCCTAGATAAGAGTTTTTAAAAGTATATTTAAAGTGAATCGAGGAACTTCTGCGAGTGAATGTGATTTAGAAATGCTCATGTGAAGCCTATTAGTAGTGCACCAATATTCTAATAGCATCCAACTGTTTTTGGAGATGAGTGCAATCATTGATATTGTTTTGTTTATTGCGTGAAATATTTTCAAATCATCTGTAAATAATAATTTGACAGTTGAGAATTTCAACAAAGTCGTTTATAAAAATAGAAAACGAAAGGGGTCCGAGGTGTGATCCTTGCGGAATTTGAGATTTATGACCTTTGTAGTAGGCATAGTTAGCTCTCTGAGATAAATAGGACTGAAATAACAAGGTAAGTGACGGCGACTCAGATAGAAGCTGAGTAAATATTGTTAGGTTTATGACTGTTGATCGCTTACTAGCAAAACCATGCTAGCATTTGGATAGTAGAGATTTGATTTGTGGAAAAATGTTAAGGTTGGGTAAGTTTCAAAAGTCTTGGCGAAGTTATTTTTTATTGTGATTGGATGACAATTCTCAATGCAACCTATGTCACCTTTCCTATATACAGGTACCATTTTATTAAATTTTCACCAATTGGGAAAAGTACGCGAACGATATAAAGTGTGTTTCAAATTGCGGGGTTTTTTTTTAAGAATAAATAAAATATAGATGGGGCACTGAATTTGTCTGGGCATGTGGGCATTTAAAAAGTGCGATGTATGACATTTATGAAAATGGCTTCGTACATTTTATGAAAATCAGCGTTCTGTGAAAAGAGTTTTTAGAAAATTACGCGAATTTTATGGTTTACATAATCGTCCATCTGGAAGCACTATTGGTTGAATTATTAAAAAATTTCAAGAGACCGGTTCCATGGAAGATCAAAAAAGTGAAAAATACAGTCGTAGTGGTCGTTCACAAGAAAATATTGGTTTGGTTCGTGAAAGTGTTGCTGAAGATCCTGAAATGTCCATTAGACGATGTTCACAACAACTTGAACTTAGTGGATCAACAACATGGCGTATTTTACACAAGGATTTTGCTCTGAAGGCATACAAGGTTCAAATACCACAGGAACTGAAGCCACTAGATCATTTAAAACGTCGTTCATTTGTCAATTTCATCAATGAACAACCAGCTGATTTTTCTCAAAAAATAATGTTTTCCGATGATGCACATTTTGAATTTGGTGGCTATGTTAATAAACAAAATTGCCGTATCTGGGGTGATGAAAATCCACGAATTATTCATGAGAAACCTATGCATCCTAAACGAGTTACTGTTTGGTATGCATTATGGTCAGGTGGTGTAATTGGACCTTACTTCTTTGAAAATGCTGCTGATGAAGCTGTAACTGTCAATGGTGATCGATATCGTCGGATGATAACCGAATTTTCGTGGCCTGAATTAATGAATATTGATCTAGAGGATTTGTGGTTTCAACAGGATGGCGCTACACCTCACTTTGCACACGAATCAATTGATTTATTGAGAGAAAAAATTCCTGGACGTGTAATCTCAAGACGCGGTGATGTTAATCGGCCACCAAGATCATGTGATTTGACACCGTTAGACTATTTTCTTTGGGGTTATGTGAAAAGTCAGGTTTATAAAAACAATTCACGATCAATTCCTGCTTTGAAAGATGAAATTACTCGTGTCATTGGTGAGATAGAGCCTCAATTATGTCAAAATGTCATTGAAAATTTTAACAAAAGAGTGGACGTCTGTGGAGCGCAAGAGGAGGACATTTGGCAGATATTATGTTTCGTATATAAATGTTATAACTGACACTTCAATTACCCATTAAAAGTTTTTGAAAGTGGATGCAAATTATGTGTTTTATTTATTATTTAAAAAAACCGCGAAATTTGAAACACCTTTTATGTTTGTTTGTCTAAGCTTTTTTTGTCGTAGAAGGAATCTACGTATAGTCCCCCCCCCCCCAAACACTTACCAACATTTGGAATGTCCATTCTTCCAAATCCATGCATTTGATTGTTATTAAACTGACCGGTATATGTTTTGCCATCTGGCCATTCTATTTTTCCCGATCCGTGCATTTTGGCATTCAACCACCTACCCACGTACTTCGTGTCTTTATAAAAACCGTTCTTCAAAAAAGTATAACTCGCGCTCCTAACCAGTGGAGGTTGATGTGCACTGTTCTTTCCGAGCGCGCTTTTTATCGCATTTTGTAGAACGTGGAACCACTGTATTTTATCCTCAGCTTGCGTGGTGTACAAATCCATAGTTTCCTCCGGCATTTTTAACGCTATCTGGTACTGGCCAGAGGTATTATCCTGCTGAGGTTCAACCCATATAGTCTTCAAGTTGTGAACAATCGAAGTCGAGCCGTTCATGTGTATAAAAACATCGTTCAAAAGTATGAACCAATGCGAGGAAAATATCCCCGCGTTGTACAAATGAATGGGAAACTTGTGACTCTCCCTGATTATTCTCCGTTCGGGGTTCTTCAAATGTTCGACCGATTTCGCGTACATCGTCCAGAAACTGTTCGTTTTCTCGGCTAATCTTAAGTTCACTTCTTGCTCGTCGATAAACACATTCCACTTGTTCAAGATATCTTTGAATTTCTGTTGTTTATTTGAGTTACTTATCACGTCTATAATAAATTCATGGTAGAACGTTAACCTATCGAATGGTCTCATGAGTATTATTTGTACTATTTGTTCGTCGTTCTTCCTGTCTTTCTTCTGCATGCTCGCGTCTAGTGTTCTATGCACGCAAGCGGGAATATCGATAGTTTTTGATATGTATTTACAGCCTGCCACGCTCAAAACATTATAAAGAGCGTTTAGATAATTTTTATATACAAATATATGTTCATCGGTGTATTTAAACAGTATAATATCACATTCAGATATTGATTTATTGCAATATTCTATTAACGACTTTATGTTAGCTGCGGTGAAATAGAGTAACTCCCCGTAGTAACGACACAGCGATTCATACACAAACCAGTCGGCGCAAGTAATATTCTTCTTTTGCAACAACTTCATCACATTACTATTAATCACTAACATATATTCAAGGTATTCTTGTTCGCTGAGCAAATTCTGCAGTACTATTTGATTACCGTTGAACGTGTTACTGCAAAGTATAAAATGCGACGTTGAAAAAACAGTGTCGCCCAGGTAATTCTCGTGCGCCATTTGTATCTTCTTGTTCAAGTTGTTCGTGTTGGCGTCGTAGAAGCTCAACTTTCGCACGTTCTCCGCGTGCTTGCCGATGTAGTACAGGTCGTTCTTAAAGGTGAGAACGGTCGTATGATATGTACCGCAACTCAAGTCTTTCACTCTTTCATTGCATTGCGTGACGAATAACTTGGGCGAGCTCTGATCGATGTCGGACTCGACGGTCACTTGATGGTAATCGTTTCGTCCCCAAAAAAACGCGCGTCCGTCTAATGTGAGGACGCCCGCGTGAAAACTTTGTACTGAAATTTTTTGAGCACCAATGTTCGACAGCTTCGTTATTATCATAGGCCTTTCTCGCTTAATGATATCACCTATACCTGAAAATAAAGAAATGATTATTAAAAATTGACGAACAGATTAAAAGGCGTAGCATTTTAATCTACTGAATGCAATGATTAGAGTTGCGCATTTTGTCCGTGATACAGGGATGTACTGTACGGATAGTCGTCCGATGCAAATAACAGTGAGAGTAAATAGGCACGAGTTATAGTATACGAGGGTGAACCCAAAAATAACAGGAATTTCTTTACAAAAACCTGTATTTTATTTTTTTTTACAAAACTTTATATATATATATATATATAAAGCATAAATAAACATTTTGCATTAGTAATGTGTCTGTATTTGTTTTATTTTTGACATATTTGAAAAAATACGAAAATCAGAGGGTGCCTAATTCAATTGCCAAGTACTGTACACCAAGATGTCAGTTTCTTTATGCACAGTACTCTACGTATTGATACAATCGCACACGGAGTATCTGCGATACACAACTATAAATAATTTGAATTACTTTCTGCATATAGCAACCAATTTGATAAAAATTATGCATTCATTATAAAGATACAATTTAAATTAAAGAATATATCTGTCTTTATAAGGTTAACTGTATCTATTTTTATTGACCTTAATATCATTGAAAACAAACGAACACATTTTTTTCTACTTAAAGCAACAAAAAAACAGGATTTGAAAGCGTATACGTAAAAATTACCTAACTGTCCATGTACAATGTTTCCCCACGTCCATATTTCGCAATTAATCATATTAGAACCGCTTTTTATTATTGTATTGCTTCGTTCCTCTACACCTTGCTCGGAAATATCTTTCTCCGAAGTACCCTGACTTAGCGACCACATAAACTCATCTTTTGAAGTCACCCTCGGCAGATGTACGTCTTCGATACTTTCTAACACGTCGTTGTTATCGGAACTGCCACTCATATGCCGGGACAAGGTGACCACTTTATCTCCGACGGTTTTCACACCTTCGTAAACCAAACTGGCCATATTGCTCACATTCTCTTTGATGATACGCGTGGGTTTTTCGGTACATTCCACAAGATACTCCTCACCGGCCGAGGACATCCAAGAGAATTGCCTCGTGAGGAATTCTTTAGCCGCCTCGGTGTTCCTGAAAATAATGTTTTTCTCCGATTTACCATTTTGCAGGCTTCCGTCAGTTTCGTGGTTTTTGGTTTCGTTTTGAGGAACTTTTTTTGAATCATTTGACGACAGACTGTCGTTTTTACTGCTCGTAGAAGTTGTTTCGATATCATAACTGGCGGGAATTGGAACACCTATGTTATAAAGAATTAACTGAACTGAATTAAACGTTTGTTCTCTTAAAAATTCATTTTATGAAAGTATACAAATATTTACGAGTTTGCAGATTGGAAATACTACGGATAAAGCGTCGGAAAAATTTGTGAATCATTTTTATTCGTAATTTAAACAATTGACAAATCTTCGTTGAAAAAAAATTCTATTAAAATACAATTTGCATTTAGTTATCGGCTATACATTTTTGGCTAATTCCAATTTTTCAATTTCTATTTTAAAAACAGTTCCTAACCACCTTGATAATTTTTCATTTTTCTATATTTGAACCAAAGTAATTCAAAAACAAGCAAATAAACGGAAAGATATGGTTATCTAATGTTTATTTAACATATTCTATGTACAATTACTTCTGAGAAAAAATGTAGGTTTCCGTTATTGCTCTGTACTTGCCATTAACTATAATCATCAGATTTATTATGGGTGGGTTTTTTTAAGGGCGTCGTGAATGGTCACTGTAATAATTAGATATTTTTCCTGCGGACCAGGAACGTAACAAGGCGTTATTTATATCGCTTATGTTTTGTTTTATAAATAACACGCACATTAACAGCTGTGAATGTGTGTGTTATTTACGTAGCGCAAAATGGATAAGACTGACAAAATGTCTGCAGCATGACGTAAGTATACATACTTTTCCACGTAATGAATAATGTTTGGATAATACACTAAATTCTGTTTTGCTCATATTTATATAAATGCAACGAGTAGTTTACTTCAAACAATTATAAAAACTTATCTGACAAATTAGGGCGAAATTTTATAAAAGCTGGCTGAACTCAGCAATATACTCATCACGGCGAAAGCATTGCCAACTTTTGAAAAGTCTCTCTCCTTTCAAATCACCCTCATAGCCACGAATTCTGCTGCTAGGAATTACTTTTATTGGTTTGTGAAGGGTTTTACTACCGAGAGATGATATACTCTGAATTAGTTCGAACATAAAAATATAAACTAAAAAAAACAACGAGTTATAATTATTTCCAATTTTACAGACTTGATTTCGATTGTTTTAAAATTGATATTTAGGTATTCACTAAACTACAAATTTATATATCTATAGATTATATTGATTTCAGTCCGAGTAGTATATATCTTTAATTAAATTACTTATTTAATATTTGAATACCTTTCTACATTGTAACAAAACATCTATTGAGGCGATGGATAAGATATGACATGTTTTGAAATAAAATAATTTGAGTATTTCGAAGAATTCTTTGTCAGTCCTGATAATACAAACAGCAAAATATAGTCCGTACAAAATTTAATATAGTTTTAATATTACAATAAATGTAAAATGATATTGATGACTGCAATATCATATTGAGTAAATAAATTTGAAAAATATAATTCGATAATTTAAAAATATCTTTTTAATAGCAAATATAAATATTACGTATTTTTTTTATTTATTATCTGTATACTTTTATAAATTGTATTGGTCAGAAATATTAAACAGACGATATGAAATTTTAACAAAAACTTACCTAAGGGACATGATTCCGAATATGAATTTTGAGATGTTGGAGATGCTAGTCGAGACGATGAGGTACAATGTGGACATGTAGATGAAAACACTTCCTCTTCATAATTATTAAAATTTAAGTCTTCATTTGAATATTGTTTACTAACAATGGCTATAGCAAAGTCACTACCGACATTAGCACTATACACAAATTTATCTTCAAAAAAGGTCACTCGCTTTGGTGTTTCACTATTAATACCAATTTGGTGCATATTTCCCGACGCCCATAGTTGGCCATTTTCAGTAATGAATAATATTCCATAAATTCCTACAGATATTTTGTTTACTTTCATTTTAAACTTCGTTCCTGTGTTTCCATGACTACATTGCCTGGAATCTTCAATTAATATGATTTCTTTAATGCAAACTAAATTTTCAGTAAACTTAAAGACTCGCCCATTTAGATCAATACCATATAAAAATTCTTCTGCACAATCAATGTCCTTTAGTATTATTCCATCATGTTTTATAAAGGTTATATCTTCGCATTCATCAACAATTTTTACAATTCCATGAAATAGCACGTTCGTGTAAGTTAAAACATATAAATGGTTTTCAATGTTAGTTATCTTCTTAATTTTATCCTGTATTTCACTTTGAATGTTAAGTTTTTCGACCAAATTCCAGAGAAATATTTTAGACATGACATAAAAACAAATTTTTATTTAAAAAAATTATTCGTATAAACACAAAAAGTAAGAGCGAATTTCTAAAATATCTTGGGTTTATTGACTGATCGGTGAGTTATTATTCACATCTCTGTTATCAGCTGATTGTCAAATAAATTATACCCCACTCAAATATAGAATGATGTAGTTAGCGCTGCAATCGGCGACAATATTCTACGAACTAGAAATGTAAACGACTAAAGTGGGGAAAAAGTACATATTAAAGACACTCGATGTCAGAACTAGTTAAAAGTATCGGTAAACACACCTTATTTATCGAACCATTGAAAATAAGACGAATTCGATATTGGTTTATAAATTTCTCTATCTTATTTTTGTATCACACTGAAGAATTTAGTAAAATGGTGTCAAATTCAAAATATAAAATCATGTTTGTTAAAATTGAACTTTAAAATTTTATGAAATATAATTTGTAGGATTTAATTTCATAAGAAAGTATAAGACGAATACGTTCCTATTATTTTAAATATAATAAAAAATAGATATAAATTGCGAAGATGTCTGTTTTTAGATTTTTTTTTGCTAAATAAATCCTGTATATTTATACAACCATGCTCAAATGTATTAGACACCTTACGAATTTATGTACATACATACATATATAGTTTATATAGTTTAGTCAAAAGAGAGGTGAGTAAAATAAAACTGTTGTGAAAATTATGTACAAAGTGTTATTTAGTAATATAGTACAATTTATCAATATTTTGTCGCTCCGCCCTTGGCCTTAATGACAGCTCGCACTCGTCGAGGCATACTTGCTACTAAATTGTAACACTCTGCCGGTAGTATTGCAGCCCATATTTCGCGAATTTTTGTTGATAATTCTGCTTTTGACAGGCTTTATGTTCCGTGATCTTAGTTTTTAAGATACGCCACAAATTTTCAATGGGCGACAAATCGGGACTTTGTGGCGGCCAATCCAATACCTCCACTGTGTTTTCCTCGAACCAACGCATTACAGCTCCCGATTTGTGGCAGGGCGCATTATCTTGCTGAAAAATGTATTGTGGAATATCCTGGTCGAATAGTCTTAGCACAGACGGTTCTAATACTTCCTCCAACATAGCTAAATAGCGTTGGCTATTCATCCGTGCATCGCACAGGTACACTTCTCCAACACCGTATGCAGACATACAACCTCAAACCATGATACTACCACCTCCAAATTTTACTGTGGGAATGATATATTGTGGTTCATAAGCTTCCCCTTGCCTACGCCGAACGTATAGCGTCCCAATTTTTGTATCCCCGTGTCGTAGAACATTGCCGCCAGCCCGTTCAGATAGCGTTTCACCTCTTCTTTGACTTCATCGTCGTTCTGGAAGCGAGACACTTAGTATTTTTCTACATAATCGTCCCCAAAGCTGCCAGGCAAAAGAAGAAAGTTAGCACTTAGACAGGATTAATTTTGTTTAATGTTACATGTAGACTGAATTGCATACAACGATAAGAATATTAGTCATGAAGATTGTTACACTTCGCATACAAATAATAATTCTCTATATCACGTTTTTTAAATTAAGTTATTTAAATTTAAAAATAGTTCGAGTTTCAAGTCATAAATTATTATTTATCTTGACCTTTTTGTGATATATACAAATGCAGGAATCTTTTGTATTCGTCACGTACTGTCCAACTGTAATAAAGCAACGTCTACCCGCCGTTTTCTAGGAAGTCGAATATAGCGCGCCAATATTCTCGTTTGCTATTGGGTGGTTCAAACATGACCAGTATCCTAACCCTTTAGCATACGGGGTCTTAAGAGCAGCTGCGTGTAAGACACAGAGACTTCTTCTCAGACCATGACAAAGTACACACGCATTCCTTTAACGTGATCGTGAAGTTGTTTTCCCGCGTTTGTTGTGTCCATGTGTTTAAGTTCGCGTCCGCGGAAAATGCACAGGATATATACATATACACAAACACGCAAGTACACGCATCGCCCGATGCACATTTTAATCTAACTCTTTGTATATTTTATTAAACAGCTAAATATCGTTAGACTTATCTTTTATTACAGCTTTGCTATTACGTTTATCATATTTTATTTGTTGCTCTCGTTATTGTTAACTATCTCTATTTAACACATTCAAGCTTTAAGAATTAATTTAACTTGTGAATAAAATTTTAAAGGCATTCCTGTCGTTTTATTTCCACTAATAATCTTTCTTTCAGCTTAGCACACGTCCTGGACTTTTGATGCTCATTGTACACAACTACTAATTATTAACTCCTCACCTCACATTACATTCAATTATATTACTTTCTTTTCTCTTATTTGCATTTATTACAGTGCTTTAGCTAGCCGAACACGCGCTCGTAATAAATTGACTAACCAACACGTGCAAATACACATTCACCTAACCAACCACATCATTCACTCATTTTATTTTCTTCAAAGGAGGAGGTAATAAGATGTACTTACATACCTCGATATTCGATTCATCAGACCAAAGAATCTTCGACCACTTCTCGATTGTCCAATTTTTATGTTGGTTGGCCTATAAATACCGCTTCTTTTTATGAGCGTCAGTTAAAAGCGGTTTACGTCGCGCTTTACACCCTCGTAAATCAGCACGCTGAAGACGCCTTCTCACTGTTTGCCCAGAAACTGTTACGCGATAACGCTGTTTCAGCTCACTGGCGAGCTGTTTCGACGATTTTTTCTTATCACTGAGAGCCAGTCTTTGTAAAATTCTGTCTTCTCTAATCGAGGTACAGGGTTTTCTGCCACATTTTGGTCTGTTAATAAACGACCCACTCTCCTGATAGCGACTAATGGTTGTACGGACTGCACATCGCGAACATTTTTTTTTTTGCAATTGCAGCTATTAATAACTTCTGGGAATGCAGTAGCACTATTTAGGCGCGTTCCCCTACCGACAAGTCGCGTGTTTTAGGCATTTTTCTTCAACAAATAACTGACACAACGTGCAAAAATATGATAATCTAATTGATCTCTACCACAAACTCACAAACGCACGTTGCTCACACACTGCTAGAACGACACTAAATTTCTAAAATCCACAATTTCCCCTTTTCACCTATTCTTTTCAATAGGGGATTAACTAGGGTATTCAAAAACGCATTTCTGTAAATACCATTAACTATTTTTACGGTTAATTTCCGTCAGACTTGGATAATACCGAGAATAAGGGTTTTTACTTGGGGTATCTAATACATCTGAGCATGGTTGTATGTAAAATATTTCGTACTATGTTTAGTTAAATAGATTTTCATTTTCATGAATAGAAAGAGATTGTTTTTCGTTCTTAGATAATATATGTACTAGTAACATACAAACAATCCTAAAGTTAAAATAAGATATAAGAAATTTATTATGAGTTCAATATGCTTTAAGAAATGTATAAAACATAACAATATGAGGAACATAGATAAACTTTTACTCAATATATCACTGTTCCCTTTTTTAACTATATAAAAATGAAAACAATATGAACTATTGCAAATTCGTGCGAACTTTGTTTTAAAAATACATACAAAATAATGAAAAAACAATACCTCCCTCTATTATTCAATGATTCGAATGTTCCAACGACAGAACAAGGGCGTGTTTTTAAAATCTCGGCGATTTGCCAATAGGTAAATTACAAGAAACGTTCGTATATTAATAAGCAACCTAGGCAATACTTGTTCAAACAATTCCTCAAAAAGAATACCATTCATTTCATCATGGTAATCAGCTGTTTTTCTACTTTCAAAAAGCAAATTCAGATCCTATGTGGAGTATTATTAATCGCCGGCCTTTACCACGAGCGTTTTTAATGCTGTAGTTAATCCTTCAACAAAAGCTTGTCGTGCACTTGCTGTACTTGCATCCATCCAAACTTTTTCCTTTGTGTGTCCGTCATTTAACTATTTTTCATCTAGGTAAAATATTAGGCAACCCTTTTCTCTGTAATGTTTTATTGTTGTCAGACATTTTCTTCTCCACCTGATAACTTCATCCTTTTCTATTAGCATATTCTTCTTGTTACGCTTTACATATCTGAAATATAGATTAAATGCAAATATTGTATGTTATAACATGAACAATTTTTCATTAACACTTGAAATTAATGAGTTTCAAGAATCTGTGTGGAGTTGCTCTACTCATTTTTGGTATGGACTTATCTCTAGTTATTTCTCCCAATACTTTATTAAGTGTTGAAACTTCGTCTTTAAAAAAGAAACTATGCACCATTGCCGTACAGTACTTTTGACAGATTCGTCAAACTCTAGAAGTCTTGAATGTGATTTAAATATTTGGATTGCATTTATATATAATTTAAAAGACAGAAAAACGGATGTATCTACTTGAGATGGCTTATAATTAAAACCATTTTAATTTGTTAAAAAAAGCATTAACGTTGATTTTAAATTCAACTAAAATCAAATAGAATCCATACAGTAAGAAACATACATATAAGTAACAAAGTTTATATCTCGCTTTATGAACGTTTATAATGCTGAAGATACGTCAAATATAACAGACATGGAGATGTTGCGTTATGTTTATATTTTGATTATGTTTGAAACGACAAAAAGACGATTTTTTGAACGTTTAGTAAAATTATTAAGTCACATAGTATTTAAGATCTAATGCATTGTAGACGTAACTCGTAAAATTTCGGTTTTTTATTTCAAGACGAATATTTCCTCTGTGTAAAAATGCATTGGTATAGATATTTGAGTTGCATGTGTATAAAATATAAATCCCTCGAAAACGAGTTAACGTAAGATGACAAACAATTAAATGGCATCTTGATTTGTAAAAAAAATCCATATTTATTGATTTTTAAATTAAAAATTTTAAGATTGCCATGTTTTATATTATGTCACTGCGAAAAGTGACGAATAACTGATCACGTGACTTTTACCTTATTTTTCTGTAAACAAGAATGAACTCGCTTAGATTCAAAATGGCTCGCAACTTTGTTAGTAATAAATACACATATTTTCAATAAGTAAAAGAGATCATTTCTCGTTTTACGAACATTTATAATGCCGAAGATATGCCGAATATAAAAAATAATGAGATATGGCTTTGTGTTTATTCTTTAACTATGGTTTGAAACGGCAAAAAAGTAACTTTTAGAACGAGTAAAATTATTTACTAATAAAGTCACATATTATCCAAGATCTAATGCATATGCAGACAAAACATGCGAAATTTCGATTTTTTATTTGAAAACGGTGGTTTACTTTGTATAAAAATCCATTTCTTTAATAAAAGCTGACATCGGCAATACTTGTCAAGTATTCGAAGAAGAGCTGCAGTAAAATCAACGCAAAGGTAGGTTCATCATTGTTTTATTATTCCAATATAGTATGTGTAGGTATTACCATGCGTACAATTAATTTCATAGTAGTTTCAATTTGATATAATTTGCCGTCCGTTCACTAATGTATATTGAATGTCTACGAATTGTGGTATATATAGTTGAGTTACATTTAAAGCTTATAAATCTCTCAAAAACGAGTTACCATAAAGTGAAAAATAATAAAATAGCATCTTGTTTTGTTAAAAAAATCCATATTCACTGATTTTTAAATTAGAAATTTTTAAGATTACCGTGTTTTATGTTATGTCACTAACTGATAACGTGACTTTTGTATTATTTTTTCGTTAACAATCAACGCGTCCAAAATTTAAATTATTGCTATTAAAAGGCAATTACATGCTTTTTAATAATAAATAATAGAGATATTTTTCATGATGAATCACATGAATACACATTTTTGGGAAAAAAATTGGCTTGTTGGTTTTATATTAAAAATTCTAGAATACTCGAGAATGCAACGAAAAACTATGGAGATGTGGCTTGCTTTCTGCACTTTGGTTGTGTTCGTGGGGACGGAAAAGTAATTCTTTAAAACGCGTTAAAAAGATAGTTTGTTTACTAATTAACCACATAATATGCCAGATTTAATGAATTCGGGAGGTAACTTGAGCAGCAGTTTCTTTTTTTGGAAGTTAATATTAGCATCTCCTATAACCACAACGTAAGTTATTATTTATATTATTTTATTTTAAATTAAAAATATCTAAGGTTGCCATGTTTTATTTAGCGTCATGGTAAAACTGCCGATCAACTTATTATGTGATTTGTGCATTATTTGCCTGTAAACAAGAATAATCGCGCTTAGATTCGAAACGGCTTGCAAATATTTTCTAATAATAAATCAAATGGAATGCATACAGTAACAAATACAACAAAGAAGATGGTTCAGTTTCTGTTTTACGAACATTTATAATGTCGAAGATACGTCAAACATAAAAAACATGGAGATACGACAGTGTTTATACTTTGACCAGTTTGAAGCAACAAAAACATAATTTCTAAAACGTGTAGTAAAATTATTTACTAACTCAGTCGTATAATATTCAAGTTTTTTATTTGAAAACTTGTGAAAACACGCATTTTTCTTACAAAAGCTCATACCGGCAACATTTACCAAGTATTTGAGGACAACTATAGCAAAATCAACGTAAAGGTAGGTTCATAATTACTCAAATATAATATGTGTGGGTACTTTTATGCGAATAATTAATTTCAAAGCAATTTTAACTTGATATATCTTTCCGTCCGGTCGTTAATGTGTTTTCGCCTGAATATGAACGAACTGTGGCATAGATAATTTGGTACGTAGACTTCCGCGGTCGTGGTCCATGCTATCTGCTTCTGGGTTTCCGGGCTGGAACCGCGTCACTAGTATATCTGCCGACGTTATCCATATATAAACGCGTCCCCCATCGACTTACACCAGTTTCAGTGCAGTAGTTCAGCCCTGAAGATGTCCCATACAAATGGGTACGAAACGTCGGCAGATATACTAGTGACGCGGTTCCAGCCCGGAAACCCAGAAGCAGATAGTGTGGCATAGATAATTTGGTACGTAGACTTCCGCGGTCGTGGTCCATGCTATCTGGTTCTGGGTTGCACTGAAAACTGATACAATCAGTTTTATGTATTAGTGACGCGGTTCCAGCCCGGAAACCCAGAAGCAGATAGTGTGGCATAGATATTTAATTTGCGTGTAGAGCTTATAAATTTCAAGAACGAGTAAACTTAAATAGTGACAAACAATTAAATGGCACTTTGATTTGTTAAAAAAATTCAATTTTTGATGTTGATTTTTAAGATTGCCACGTTTTATTTTACGATCACATCACTTTTGTATTAATTTTTTCGACAAACCATCAAGGCTTCGAATATTTAAATTACTGATATTAATTATTATTGATTAGACGATTTTTGATAAATAGCGCAGCCATTTACAATTTATGCTTTTTTTGGGAAGAAAGTTGGCTTATTTTTGGTTTTATATTAAAAATTCTAGACTATTCGAGAATGCAACGAAAAACTATGGAGATGTGGCTTGCTTTCTGCACTTTGGTTGTGTTCGTGGGGACGGAAAAGTAATTCTTTAAAACGCGTTAAAAAGATAGTTTGTTTACTAATTAACCATGTAATATTTCAGATTTAATGAATTTGGTAGGCAACTTGAGAAGCAGTTTTTGTTTGGAAGTTAATATTAGCATCTACTACAACTACAAGACAAGTTATTTCAGTATGAAAATTATTCAATTTTTTAACACTAAGAATTCAATATTATTCTTCTTAGTGTTACTTCTCTTCACACTATTATTTTCTAATAAATAACGTTTAATGAACTCAATAATATGCATGTAATGCATAAGATTTGGACAATTAGATATGATGCAATTTTAAATACATAATTTTAGGATGTTCATTACTCGTTCACTTTATATCAGAGGCATCTTCGTGCAGTGAGTTCGGAGATCAGACAGAAAAAAAGGTAGGATTTTTTTATTTTTCCCTAATTCATACACATTATGTTATAAAATCAATTTACTTGTATGCATATAAGATACACCACTATTATCATAATCCACAAAATTTATTCAACATTTTCTTAAATCTTAATGAAAATTCATGTTGTAAAATTCGAGTCATGTTTTTTTTCTAATTCGCCTTTTTTATACTTTGTCTTAAAAGTAGAAAGAGATATTTTTAAATGAACACTCAGCCCAAATGGCATGCAAAGGATTTTTTATGAATTTAAAGAGACAAAACTTAATTAGTTCTCAAAATACGTATAGAGGATACCAAAATTAACCTTGTATCAACTTTAAGTGATTAAGTTAATCAACCACAGAACTATATTTTATTACCCTAAGTTTATATAGCTATGCATCGGAAAGAATATCTTGAAATATTTATAATGCGGTAACTAAAGAAATTACCTTCTAGAATCTTTTATACAAGTATACGTTTTGTAACATACATTTTATGTATTACAGAATAGACATGCGGAGTTTATCATTCATAAAATTAATACACGCACAGCTGGTCATTTCTCGGGTATTTTCCAAAACATTGTTTTTCGTTTTCTATTTATTAAACCAACATATTACATAAAATATAAAGCAGCAATCACAATTTGTAGACGATTCCTCGTATTTCTAATGAATAATTGTCTTCCGTGGATATTTTGTGTCAATCTTGCTTCAAAGCTTCCCACAATATATCCATTGAAGCAATATTATTTGCGGGGATTTTCCTGCCCAATTCTCACATATAATCGATTGGATTTAGGTTGGTTGCTTTTCCCTTCGACGAAAATCCATCATTTCCTATTTCTGGAAATGCGCCGATTGCATCAGATTCTTTTACCACATATGTAATGGAATGTAGTTAAAGAAACCCTCCTTTGGAGTGTCGGTAAAGCCGAACCTAAACCCGTAGACGGTCACTCTGCACGCTATAGGCCAAAACAGCCAGAAAACTGATGACGTCTATTTGAACATGAGTAGGATCGTTGGCATTATTTCTTGGGCAAATATATGTACACGGAATAAGAAAGTTTTCGTTTCACTTTTCGACTAATTATTTTCTGTTGCAGACTCACAAATTAGAAATTTCTTTATCTAGAGATTTGTATATGAATTAGTTGTAGGTTAGGAAGCCGAACGGTTACGATCAACAGTTTTCTCTCGAGTAAGTAATCTATCTGGGGGTGTCGGTAAGACCGGACCTAACCCGTAGGCAGTCACCTCCGTTAAGGATAGGCCAAAACTGCCAGAAAACTGATGACGTCTGTTCGGATATGAGAAGTGTCGTTGGTATTATTTCTTGATAAAATATGCATACACGGAATAAGAAAGTTTTCGTTTCGCTTTTTGGCTAGTTATTTTCTGTTTCAGATTCAGAAATTAGAAATTTCTTTGCCTAGAGATTTATATATGAGTTAGTTGTAGGTTAGGAAGCCGAACGGTTACGATCAACAGTTTTCTCTCGAGTAAGTAACCTATCTGGGGTGTCGGTAAGACCGGACCTAACCCGTGGGCAGTCACCTCCGTTAAGGATGGGCCAAAACTGCCAGTAAACTGATGACGTCTATTCGGATATGAGTAGGAGTCGTTGGCATTATTTCTTGGGCAAATATGCGTACATACAATAAGAAAGTTTTCGTTTCGCTTTTCGTCTAATTATTTTCTGTTGCAGATTCCCAAATTAGAAACTTCTTTGTCTAGAGATTTTTATATGAGTTAGTTGCAGATTAGGAAGCCGAACGGTTACGATCAACAGTTTTCTTTCAAGTAAGTAACCTATCTGGGGGTATCGGTAAGACCGGACCTAACCCGTGGGCAGTCACCTCCGTTAAGGATGGGCCAAAACTACCAGTAAACTGATGACGTATATTCGGATATGAGTAGGGGTCGTTGGCATTATTTCTTGGGCAAATATGCGTACATACAATAAGAAAGTTTACGTTTCGCTTTTCGTCTAATTATTTTCTGTTGCAGATTCCCAAATTAGAAACTTCTTTGTCTAGAGATTTTTATATGAGTTAGTTGCAGATTAGGAAGCCGAACGGTTACGATCAACAGTTTTCTTTCGAGTAAGTAACCTATCTGGGGGTGTCGGTAAGACCGGACCTAACCCGTGGGCAGTCACCTCCGTTAAGGATGGGCCAAAACTTCCAGTAAACTGATGACGTCTATTCGGACATGAGTAGGGATTGTTGGCATTATTTCTTGGACAAATATGTGTACACGGATTAAGAAAGTTTTCGTTTCGCTTTTCGGCTAATTATTTTCTGCTGCAGATTCACAAATCAGAAAACTTCTTTGTCTATTGATTCATTTAACAGTTGGCTGTAGGTTATGAAGCCGAACGGTGATGATCGATAGTTTTCTGTTACGTCTGATTAGTCATCGGAAATGTCTTCGAAGTTATTTTTCTTTTTAAAGTGTCTCTCTACTTACAATTAGTGATCTCATGATATCTCCTCGCGTTCTAAAAATTGAAAAACCGATTGATGTGTGTAAAATTCGTGTACTAGGATCATGTTGGTGTCAAGGTCTTGCAATTACGAGAATCTTTTGTGGATACTTAAATAGTAAATAACTTTATCATTTATATGCTTTCATTGTAAGTTAGAATAACACATTTTTCATTACATCTGCAAATCACAGCGTATATATTAATATGTAACACGGTAGGGAAAACTAAAAACCTGCGATGGAATTAACTGTTTTCTTGCAATTGCAACGCATCTATTAATTATATTTAATAACTTATTTATTTATATTTTAATGCGACATTCTGATAGGTAGAGTAGATCCTTTTCACACATCTTCTATTCTTTATTATCCTGGGCTAGTTATACTCATTAATTTCCAATATTTTTCACAGTTCTTCCTGTGCCTTGTTTCATCGGTTTTTCCAGTTCTCCTTTGTTTAATGCATTCTTTAATTAAAATATCTTAAATACAGTTTACCTTCTTTGAATTACAGAATGATGAATTTTATTAATATTATTTGATTTAATATGTGCCTATTACTAGGAATACGTTTATTTTATTTATTTGCGAACCTTTTATTGCAGGATTATTTTGTTAATAATTTAACCTACAAATTCTAATGCTTTTGTTTTGATTTGTATGTTGTGATTGAGTTGTTGCCACTTCAATTGTCGCCAATGTTCGAATTTCACTACCATGGGATGTTGTTTTGTCGTGGAGCTGCCTTTGAGGAGCATTCAAGACATACTTTTGGGACAGAGGCCATGAGGAAGGAACAAACATTTCATATAAAAATTCCGTAAATACAATGTGCGAATAAATATTGTTTTATATAAACACTTCATTATATATTGTTCTGTCATATAAATATACAGTGTATTCAATTCAATAAATTGCATTTATTTGAAAACAATTTCTATTTTATATTTTTGAATACATCAAAACATGAATCATCTCTACAATACGTCATTCTATTGAATAGATATTTTTAAATATAATTTATATACTTTTTTTAAGATTTACCATATCTGACTTATTTCAATATGTTTTTTAGAAGCAAATAAATTTGAAAACTCAGTGTACATTTTATTAAAAATGTACCTTAATTTCAAATACATCTTATTTAGTTTGAATGAAGGATTTACTCCAAAATATTTTCAATTATTGAATATATTTCATAAAATATTATAGAACAGATTAAACAATTTTATTCAATAATTGTTAACAGACGAGCAAATAGTATCGAAAATCATAAATGTTGCACGGGAAAAAAAATGTGCTCAATTCTACGTTTTAGTTTCTAAATATACATACAGATTAATCAATTAAGGTTAATATAACCCCTTTTCAAAATAATTTTCGTATTTTGTTTATGTATTTCGACATCATCAAGATTTTTACCGTGGTTCCAGGTGCGACACTGCGATTAATAATCTACTGATGATGACAGCTTAGATATCGAAATATGTATACAGAATACGAAAATTATTGTGTAAAGGGGTTATATTAACCTTAATTGATTAATTTAATCAACCACAGTCTTCATTGAAATTTACCATACATACACATGTCGGCATATAGAAATTGAAATAAATGAAATCGTTAAAGCCAAAACTTCAAGTCCCTGAAGATTAAATCTCACATTAATTATGAAAAGCAATTTAAGATTTGAAGAATGGTTCAAAGAAAATAAACAGCTTGTACTAGAAAACGTTTTATCTGCTGCTTTTCCATGCCAATATTCTAAATATAAAGATTTGTTTCATAAATTTATTATTTTGCTATATCGTCTGCAATTAATTGATAATTACCTTTTAGAATTCGATTTTATATTTTTTTATATTTGATTTGTATAAAATTTGAAATGTCTACTCTTAAAAAATTAAATTACACTACACTAAAACAGAGTTGTTATAGCAGTAAATTAAAAAAAATATGTATTATAGTATAAATTAAATAAAATGCGTCATTCAATAACTCCTATATTAACTTAAACACAGAAAGTCAAAAGGAAATTGAACATCTGTAACTTGTACTTAATATTTTCATGCCGAGCTCTAAAAAATTCATAACGAAATAAGTGGAAAAATAGATACAGAAAAAACAGTTAATTCCAACAATAGAACGATATTTATATATAAAATTAACATAATTTTTTTAAATTCATACACGTAAACATAGAATATTGGACAAACATACAGGACTGTGCTATTATAATGGTATACGAATTTTTTCAAATCCGGTACATTGCTGACAAAGTAAATTCATTTAAAAGGAGTCAACAATGCAAAATATTAAGTAATAAATATTTATTACTAGATAATTGATAGCGCTATTTCTTCTGTTCTGTTCAATTTTTCAAGTTAAATAAAATCAAAAAGCAAATCTATACTAGACCTTGAAAAAGGAGAATAGAAAGTCAACTAACTTCACTATGTTGTTTTATTCTTTCTAATGAATGATTTTTTATTTAGTGTATAATTTATCTGTCAAATTTGGCATAAATATTTTATTTTATTTTTTTGGTTAAGCTTAAAGAATTAAATGTCTATGAATGTATACAGCTTAAAAGAATTTATATCATGTAAGTACATTGTTAATCATGGATAATAAAGATTTGTCCTCTGTGTAAAATTGTAATAGGAAAAATTACGTGTTTTTACTAAAATAGTATTTTGCATCATTCGCACATCCAAGTTACAGGAAAGTATTTGATTTTAAAAGTGATTTTTGTATTAAATAATTACTACTGTGGAAACACTTGCACTACATTCATAATCTATTTTTAAAGTTTTCAGGAAATATTTTGTTTAATTTTTATGGCTCTCAAAATAGATATTTATATGATCCTTTTCTTACATTCTTAACCCATTTTATATTGAACCATTCATAACACATATGTTTTTTGAAATCTTTCTCATTCTCATAATTGTCATGAAAACAAGTGAACATAAAATTTTGCACTTATAATTAATTGGCATCAGTCCAAAGTAATCGAAGGACATTGTTGCCAAGAATGTGACAGCCCACAGAAACTACTGTGGTATAGCCAGATCATGGAAAACATTTCTTTTAATGGCAAAACTTTTAATGTAATATTTTTGAATGTATATTATTTTCATTTTATTGTATGATTATAGCTACATGTTTTGAAAATGGCATCAGAACCATTGATTGTACAAGCAGTATATTCATTTAAAGGGACCAATAATGATGAAGTAAGAAGTACATATTCTTAATAGGAGATACAACTTTTAATTGATCAATTTAACAAATTATTGTTCCAGTTATGTTTCAAAAAGGGGGAAAACATTACAGTTACACAGAAAGAAGATGGTGGTTGGTGGGAAGGCACTTTAGGAGGCAAAACAGGATGGTTTCCAAGTAATTATGTTGTAGAATGTAAAGGTATTTATATATAAAACATATTGTTTATAGTATTTACTAATTTAATTTATAGATATTCCTATTGTATTACCTTTAACACCCGTGTCTCAGCAGAAACAATATCAAGAAGTAGTATTAAAAGATTTAGTTGATTCAGAAAGAGCACATGTAGCAGAACTTCAAGGTCTTGTAAACAATTTTTTGGTACCATTGGAAAAAAGCTCTATGTAATTAAATAATTTCGTTGCCTCAATGTATAGTATATATTACAAATATAGTAATTTTAGACTTACTTCAGATGAATTTAAGCAGTTAACAAGCAACCTGTCAGAAGTTGTCGAAACACATCAACAGTTGTTAAATTCATTGGAAGAAAATGTGAAGTCAATTAACGAAGCACGGGTGGGTAATCTATTTCTAACAAGAGCTCCGAAAATGAAGGCAGTTCATCAAACATATTGTTCTTTACATCCGAGAGCTGTGTGTATTCTGGACAAATACAAGTAAATTATATTAATATTCAGAGGCGAATTTATACATCATTTATTACTTTTTAATTTTAGAGACGAATTAACAAAATTCATGGAATCATGTAATGCTGCAACTCCGGGTGTTCTAGTTTTAACAACTGGATTAAGCAAGCCATTCAGGAGACTGGATAAATATTCTGGAATGTTACAAGAACTAGAAAGACATCTTGAGGAAAGTCATCCAGATAGAGGAGATACTCAACGATCTGTCGTTGTTTATAAAGAAATAGCTGTACGTACTATTTACTAAATATTATACGAAGTTGTTTTCGATTAATTAAAAAATTTAAACTAATTTATTTAAGATTTTGTAAATCTTGCGTATTTTAATATTTAATTTTCAGGCCACATGCGCTGCCACACGTAGACAAAAGGAATTGGAATTACAAGTATTAACAGGTCCCGTTAGAGGTTGGGAAGGGCAAAGTTTGGCTACATTAGGAGACATAATTTACATGGGATCTGTGGCTATAGGTCCACAACATCACGATAGATATTTAGTTCTTTTTCCCACAACATTGCTGATGCTTTCGATCAGTCACCGATTGAGCGCCTTCATATATGAGGTTTAATAATTTTGTTTGTAGTATGTCATAAAATATTAAGCGAACACCACTTACGTAGGGTAAACTTCCGTTAACTGGTATTGTTGTGAATAGATTGGAGGATAGTGATCAGTTTAAGAACGCTTTTGAAATTAGTGGGCCTATGATTGAAAAAAGGATAGCTGTTTGTCAAAGTAAAGACGAAGCTAATCATTGGGTAGAATTGTTACGGAAACATATGCCTAGATCAAATAGTGTACATCAGAAAGCGTCACCTTCGCAAGCGGAAGTAATGTCGCCTCCGCATGTAAGTTATTATATTACATTTTTTTTTGCATTTTAAAGAAAAGGAAGCAGTTATATTATGTAATTTTCTTGTTAGTTAGAAAAAGAAATTTTAGGAATTAATTTATAGTTATAAAGTTGTAACTGATAGTCGAATAGTTTAGATATACAGTATGTACTGTGAAAACGAACCACAATAGTATTTTTAGCGGAAATATAAAAGTTACATATTTTTAGTACAATCTAAATAGTGTAAAATATGAGGCAATACTACTGAATAAATATACTACCGTGCAACTAAATTAGTGCCATCGTATAAATATCACTTTTTACAATGAACAACAAATTCTCAGGTGAAAGAAAAGAGTTTTAATTAATATTTACTTAATCCATTCTTCTTCCAGAGAAGATGTTAGAATAAGTAATAGATATTTTATTTATTCTATACAATTTTTATTATATATATAAACTACAGGTGTCTTTAATTCGCTAGCACAGTACTGTCAATAATAGTAGTAGTATTATCATTCAAGTAAATGAATACAACTTTTTGAAAAAATAATTTTAAATGAAAAAATAAATAATTCAAGAAGAATTTTGAAACTTTTCTGCCGGGAGGAGGATCAATTAAAGAAGGTTTTTACATCCAGCAGGATGTTAACCTAAAGTGTAAACCTCGTAAAAACTACGTCCTACAAAATGCTTGTTAACAATGTTTGGTCCAGGTAGATTTGGTGCGAATTAGATGCTTGTATGAAATTGTGTGTGCGCCCTGAGTGAGATAAGTAGTCCCAAGAAGGCGATATTAGTCTAAGTTCCGGAGCACAAAGACTATAAGGCTAATGAAAATGCTGATCAGTTGGTCCGACAAGCCTCATAAAACATTACTAAGGCATAGATCCGGAGCCCTGCGAGTGGAAAAACAAGATAGTGGGTCCACTAACGGCATTGTAAGCTCTATAATTACACTGCATTTACCTTAAAAAATTGTGTGGACTACGACATACGTACACGTTACACAGGAGCAATAATATAAATATATATATAGTCAAATAGAATAACTTACTTATAAGCACATTACCAGTCCTTTATTAATTTTTAATAAGGTTGATAACCAGAGTTGGGATATCTTGCCGCGAGCTAGGTACGTATTGAGTACGCAGTGCCTCCACCAGTAAAATGTAATAAAACAAATGAAGTGAACGATTTATAACAAATTTACGACAATTATGAAGGTTTATTTGACTCCATAGAAAAATTTTGATGCACTGACTTGTCGTTAGTGGACTCCATGTAAATTGTGAACGATGTACACTCACAGCTATGTGTTACAAGTGACATAAAAATATGTGTGTTGTAGAAAAGATCGAGAGTGCATAAACAAAGACTTCGATTTCACCAGATTAAGACAAAGTTATGATGGTGCGTGTAAAGTTCGTTATCTATTTCCAAAGATTATTTCATTTATAGGTGTATTACATCGGTAGACGTCGAGCGGTCATTTTCTAAATATAAGAACATCTTTTCAGCACGGCGTACATTTTACGCTACGCAACAACTGCTGTGAATAGTGTGTTATTTATAAAACAAACCATAAGTCATATAAATAACGGAAGCACCGCACCACAAGGTCACCTGTTTGCTCAAACACTCGCTTTGTTACGGTCCTGGTCTGCGGAAAAAATATCCCAACTCAATCGATGACTATGACTTTTTATTTGCATATAAATATGCTTAAAAGTATATCAAAATTTGAAGATATTCACTGCACTCATATATTAACACAGTGATAGTCCGTAGTCAAAATATTATGCTCCATCATACTTTAAGCTGGAAATTCTTTTACGAATTTCCTTTCATTCCGTATTGTAATTGTA
Source organism: Dermolepida albohirtum (assembly GCA_031893035.1). Lineage (NCBI taxonomy): Eukaryota > Metazoa > Arthropoda > Insecta > Coleoptera > Scarabaeidae > Dermolepida > Dermolepida albohirtum. The sequence continues at coordinate 252,443 of JAVIWB010003251.1, read as the reverse complement.
AAAGGTTTTCCAATAGGGACTTGACAACTTTTAATTCAATTTGTGAACGCACCCTTTCACTAATCATCGAACTGACACTGTCAATTTATTCAGTAAACTTAACATTTTCATCATGGTGAAGTACATGAACGAACAACGTCTGCAAATTATAAAAATTTACTATAGAAATTCGGAGTCGGTGACCGCTACTTTAAGAGCGTTAACTCCGTTTTTCGGTCGTAATTCTCACCCTAGTAGACAGGCAGTAACAAGTTTAGTGCAAAAATTTGAGTGTACATATTCGTTGTGTGATGTTGCCGTACCAACGGGTTGGTCGAAGTGTTGAAAATATCGCTGCCGTTGAAACGTCCGTAGCAAATGATCCAAATCAGTCAATTCCACGGCGTTCTCAAGAGTTTGGCATCGCCCAGACCATTTTATGGCGAATTTTGCGTAAGGATCTTAGTTTACACCCATACAAGATCAAGCTGACTTAAGAAGTGAAGCCGATAGACCATTTGAAGCGACGTACGTTCTCCGATTGGGCTCCGGAAAAGATGCGCCAAGATGATCAATTTCATCGCAAAATCATTTTCAGTGACGAAGCTCATTTTTGGCTCAATGGGTTCGTCAATAAGCAAAATATGCGTTATTGGTCGGGTGAAAATCCACATGTGCTTCATGAAACACCACTTCATCCACAAAATATAACTGTTTGGTGCGGTTTGCATGCCGGCGGCGTATAGGGCCATATTTTTTCGTCGACGGTAATGATCGTCACGTTACTGTGAATGGTAATCGTTATCACGCCATGATTACCGATTTTTTTTGGCCCGAATTGGAAGATATGGACTTGGACAACATGTGGTTTCAGCAGGACGGTGCCACACAGCACACGTTACAATCGATTTATTGAAGAGTAAGTTTGATGAGCGTGTTATCTCAAGAAATGGACCAGTCGATTAGCCGCCTCGTTCGTGCGATTTAACGCCTCTAGACTTTTTTCTTTGGGGCTACGTCAAGTCATTGGTTTATGCCCACAAGCCGACAACGTTGGAAGAGCTCAGAGCCAACATTGAACGCGAAATAGCAGCCGTTTCGGTCGAATTGTGTGGCCGAGTCATCGAAAATTGGGTCCAACGAATCGACCGCTGCAAACGTGTCCGCGGTGGCCATATGAACGAAGTCGAGTTCCATTCATAAATGTTTTGATTGTACTTCAACCCGATAATAAAGTTTTTGAAATATCTCAAATGGTCTGCATTTTATTTTGAAAAAAAGTTGTCAAGTCCTTATTGGAAAACCCTTTAGTATATGATGTTTTTTTAAGAGCTTGAGAAATTTAAATGATAATACAAGACAGAAATATTGTTGGAATGAAATTTTTTTATTATAACCTCGTAGATAATTTCATGCCATTTATTTTTTAAATATGATTTTCGGCATATGTCCGCCGCGGCTAAGAGTTACATGATCCATTCAATCAGTTCAATTTTTCCAATAAATCTGACCGTATGGCGTCAATGGTGGCTTGAATATTGGCTTCCAATGCTTCAAGAGTTGCCAGTTTGTCGGCATAAACCAATGACTTAACATAGCCCCATAAAAAGTAATCCAGAGGCGTTAAATAGCACGAACAAGGGGGCCAGTGAACAGGACCACTTTTGGAAATTGCAAATTGATTTTGCAATAAATCGATTGTTGAGCGCGCTGTATGGCAAATTGCGCCTTCTTGTTGCAACCAAATGTCGATGTTTAGCTGATTAATTTTTGGAAACAAAAATTCAGTCAGCATGGCCTGATAGTGCTCGCCATACACCGTAACGGCAGCTCCTTCCTCAATTCGAAAGAAATAAGGACTGATGTCAGCGTGTAAACCGCACCAAACAGTCAATTTTAATGGATGTTATGGTGATTCGTTAACGGCTTGAAGATTGTCTTCGCTCCAAATACGGCAATTTTGCTTATTAACGTAGCCATTTAATCAGAAATGAGCTTCATCACTAAACACAATTCTTTAATAAAAACGCTCATCTTCGGCCAGTTTCAAATGAGCCCAATCAGTAAAAATGCGACGCAAACGATGGTCGTTTGCCTTCAATTTTTGCACGAGCTGTATTTTATAGGCACGTAAGCCGAGATCCTTACGAAAAATTTTCCACGTAGTCGAAGGACAAAGGCCAACAAGTTGAGAACGAATCGATATTTTGGCGTCTTCTTCAATATTTCGCGCTACAGCAGCAATACTCTCTTCGGCACGTATATTTCTTTGTCTTGTTGATGGTCTTGAATCGAGAAGAGTAAAATTAGTGCGAAAACGATCAACAATTGCATGAATTGCTTGCTCACTAGGCCATTATGTTGACCGTAAAATGGACGAAGTGAAGTATCGATATCGATAGTTCTCATGCAGCTGTAAAAACACCTATTACTACCACAACCTTTTGACACCATTACGCTACACACAAAAACAGCAATATAACAAATACCGTAATGTTCTCATCAAGCTGACCCGATGTACTAAATTCACTCTGTAAATTAATTAGGCGCACATGTTTCGACTCCCGGTGACTCTGATGCACCACCAACAACTAGTAGTTCTAGTTACGCTTATGCGTTTAGTTTTAATACTAATATGAAAAGTTGGGTGAAGGATCAATTACATAGGTAGAAACAAAAATTAGACCCTCGTCCCGGCCAAGAAACAGCTCCATTCAAATGAGAATTGCAGGTACATGGTTTTATGTATTTATGTTATATTTTTAAAGTATTGAGGTTCGTTTTGCAGTACTGTATTTAAACAAAGGCGGTTCTGAATTGGCGAAAATCAATTATTAAACACTTTCTTGCATTTTACTTTTTTACGAAGAATTTTGTTTTAGATTCACATTTTATGATCAATTCTAAGGTTGAGGAACATTTTCATTTACTTTATGTAATGTAGCTGCAGCAGATGACACATTTTTCCCCCTTATAATTTTTAAATGTTTATTTCATATAGCTGAATCAGCGAGGGTATTGTTCTCGTACTTCAGTTATAAGTTATTCACCACTAGTAAATTACATCACCACCTATCCTCCGTCAAATTATCCCCCAACTTCGCCCTATAATGCTCTGACCAAATTTTACCAAAAACACTTTAAACAAAAGCTAATCACGAGAAAGTTGTTAAAGACCTTGCTATATCCAGAATATATAGATAAAATTGATACTAGTAAAGTGAAAAGGCGGCAGCATAAGGTCGAATTTACTATTATAAAACGAGATTCCAAATACAGAGATAGTATTATCAAGTGTGATAGTGATTCAGATACAGATAGTTCGAATGAGGAGGATGGTGTCAATAAATTGTACAGACAGAATGCCCTCGACAAAAATGAGTCTTCATCGGACGATGATAGTCATTCTAGTGACGGGAGTAACCCGTTCGGTTACATTCGATATTATAATCCTAATACAGGAGAGGCCAGACAGCAAACTAAATACGAAAGTTTCATCGATTACGGGGAAGTAAGTACACCAAAATTGGTGCAAAGGCAATCGACGAAACCTAGTATAATATTAACGTCGACTGCTAAGGTTAAACTGACGAAACAATCTTCCGAAAACTCAGACGCGAGTAGTTCTAATTTTATACCGGAGAAATCTTACATGGCATGCGAGAATTTAGCTAATTTAGATAGTAGTTTTGAAATGGACACGTTGGAAATCCCCCAGGCTTATGTGCCGACGTCGCGACAAAGTTGCCCGACGAAAATGGTGGGGAACAAGTTCAGCAAATCAAGCTTAACAACGATATACATACCGACTTGGCAATCGAGCAGCGATAACAACTTGAGCGCTCAAACTTTTAATACAAGCGACAAGAAAAGTATCCTAACTTCAACGACGGAAAGCTCCAGTGGAGGAAGTACAACGCATTCTAGCAGTATTGATATACCGGTAAATATAGCACCGTTACCCGACGCAATGGTTGCGGAATTATTGTATAATTACGAAGATGATGAATGTCAAACTAAATATCAATTCGAAAAATCAGATTCGGTGGAAAGTGATAGAACGGAATTTTCAGCCCAGACTGTGATAAAACCACCTCCGATGTTTCAAAATGGGAATCGATTATTGTCGCATTCGAACGACGAATTAACTTCTAGTACGTCCGACTTGTTCAATTTAAATTTAGGTAATACACAATTCAAAAAGCACAGTATTAATTCTGACAAACCCAAACGCAAGTCGAGTATTCGAACGCTCGCTAAAGATGATTCAAATTTGCGAAGATGCGTTAGTTATAAGTATCTGGAGTTGGCAAAGAAGGAACCTCAAATTCCCGTCAGAGCATCTTGCTGCAGATGCTGTCCAGATACTTGTCACAGTCCTAGATCCTCGGATTCCGGCATGGCTGGAAGCTGTACTTTAAATTCGCCAGATCTGACACCAAACGAATTATACCCAGCACAAGGTCACTGCAGTGTTGACATGTCGGCGTTTTACCAAAAGTATAGGGATTTAACCAGATGCACTACCGATTCTGGAAACGTTTTATCTCTAAGTGAAATCGATGCCAGGACATTCGAGTCTCAATGTCAGTGTACATCTCCTTTCGGATCTACACCAAGAACATCATGCCAGCCGTCTACTTCAGAGAATATTTATTCCGGTTCGCAACAGGATTCCGCACGAACATCTGTGACGTCTAGTTTGGATTTGTGCAATTATCCAGCACCTCAACCTTGGGAAGCCGAGAATCAGATCCATTCCAAAATATCGAGTATCCGACCTAGTATTCCGGTACCGAAGGAAAGTGTTTTCACGCAACCCGCACAAAAATCCAAATCTCTCACGAACATATCCTTGCTCGGCAAATCAAAAATGAGCACTCTGGGCGAGGAGGACGTAGAGGGTAAAAAAGAGACGTACAAATCTGGCTTGTACGCGCACTGGTGGATGAAAGCCAAAATTCCGCCAGAAGTTATTAAGGGGATTTACCAGGATACGAGATCGACTGCAACAGGCAAGGGTGGGCACGTGTGGCGTATAGACAGTATTGTTTTTGGCTTTTATGTGCTTGAAAATTAACATAACCTTAGCTTAAGTGCAACCCTTGCCTGTTATTAATGTATTTATGTTAGTTTGTTTTTGTTTGTATATGTTTTAACAGCGGTAAATATAAATAATAGGATACCTTCTCTTCATCATACAGAGCAAATATTTTGAGTGTAAATAATATGTTTATTGGATCGTACAATATAAATTTAATTGGAAGAATCATCTATAATACGAGGGATGTTTCCAAAGTTCTGGGAATTACATATAATTTTTATAATTTTGTTAATTTTCGTCAATATTACAATGTCGTTTTTCAACATAATCTCCATTTAACTGAATACATTTATCCCAACGATAAACTAATTTTTTTAAGCTGTCCTCTAAGAAGTTTTTCGGTGTCTTGTCGATCCACCTATTTATGGCACGTTTTACGTCCGTTAAACTTTCAAATCGGACACCCCGTAAGGGTTTTTTGAAATCTGGGACAGATGGTAATCACTGGGTGGAAGATTCGGGGAATAAGGTGGGTGCGGCAGCAATTCCCATCGTAAATTGCTCAAAACATCCTTCGTTTTTCTTGCGGTGTGTGATCTTGCATTATCCTGTTGCAATAACGGACGCTTATGCAATTTTCCAGGCCGTTTTTTGACTAGTGCCTGTCGCAGTGGTCCGGATAATAAATTTGAATAATATTCTGCATTAACTGCAGTACCTCTCGGCAGATAATCCATGAAAATAATCCCTGCGCAATCCCAGAAGTAAAGTAAGTAAGTATTAACTTTTCAACATACGGAACTGCACGCACCTTAAATGGAGGCCCTTCTTCAGGTTTGCGAAATACTTTGGATTGACTTTTCGTCTCAGGATTGAAATAAGGAATCCATGTTTCGTCAGTGGTTATTATTCGTTGCCAAAATTTATCACCGTAACGGGCTAACAGCTCTTAAAGTTGACGACAAGTATCGGACCTTTGAGTTTCTGTTCTGGCCCCAACAGCCTTGGCACCCAGCGCGCCGAAACGTTGCTAACGCCCAAACAATCATGCAAGATGATCCACCGATAAACAGTACTTTTGGATTCTGTAGATTTATCAAATACTCCTTGCAGACGACTAATAATTTCTGATGTTTTCATATCTTCTTTCCACAAAAAGAAAATTATCGCTCTTTGAGATTTTGCCGCGTGTTCCATGGTTACAAAAACAGTACCACTAAAACGCGTCTACATCAGTCGAATGCCTGAATCAGACTGAACAATGTTGCACTAGATAGTTGCATAAACATGTCAAGACTTGTCTGGCATCAATAACATTGCGTATAAGTTCTGCGTTATTTAATTATAGCACCAATTCCCAGAATATTGGAAACACCCCTCCTAAAAGGTTTTCTCAATGCCTACAAATAGTATAAAATTAGCATGAATATTTAAAATATTTAGAGAAAATATCAGAGTTAAAGGATTTTATCATTTTTATCACATTATTTACACTCTGCATACAGTAAAAACAGCGTCCTTATGGTCAGCGGTTTGTTCGACGGATGTATTCGTTGAGAGACTAGTGGAGGTGTGCTCTACGTTCAATTCTTGGCACTATATAATCAATATTTGCCAACTTTGAATATTTCTGTGACTTTTCTAAATTGATAATACGGATTTCAAATATACAACAATTTTTAAGAAAAGTGAGGATGATGAAATCATTTTGAGAATTGGTTATGTTAATTATAAAATTAAAGGAAGTACTGTACTATACTATAAAATTAATTTAAAAAATAATTATTTCAATAATATCAATGATTATGAGTAAATAGACACGTGTATTTGACGATGAGGAGTGCTGCCACCTATAGTCGTCTACATAAGCTGTAGTTTCTTTTTTGCTGCACAATACATTTTCATCATCCTTTTCCCCCGTTTACAAACATTCCAATTTAACATTGCATTTAACTACATAGATCTAGATTATTTTATAATACTAAACAATGTATATAGTAGAATTTCTATAATGTATAATATTATAAATGAAGTAATAGGGGATTTACCCAAAAAAATCCCTAATACGTTCAAGCCTGTGAACAATTAAACTAAATATACAGTTGTGTAGAGACGAGCCTTTACTGACTACCCCATTACTGGATCAGTTAGTCAGTAGGTGACTGTACTACAATTCTGAACATTCCATGGTTGATGGGCTTTTGTATAAACGAGTACCTGGAGGTAATTCAGGAGCAATAATAGGGAATTAATTGGTAGAACTAAACACATTATTCTGATATACCAAATGGTCTTGATTGTAACACACCTGCCTTGTTAGGAATCAACAGGTCCTCAAGACCTGTTATTACTAAAATCGTGTGTACATTAAGATGTGTTTTAGTATTTTCATATAATTTATGTAAATTTTCCCAACGTTTCTTGTCGAAGCAAAACGTAGTCCGTGTAATTTACTTATTCCGATTAACACTCGACACTTGGGATACTTTCTACTAAATGAACAGCATATTCTGTTGAAGATCGTTACATTGTTCTAATGTGTTGAATCAGTTGCTTCAATTGGCACGTTTTCTTTTGTCTCGAGTTTATCTTCTGTAAGCTCCAAAGCGATTTGGTTCGAATTAAGTCAAACCAAAGCTGCGATGTTATTTTCATTCTTTTTATCGTTTGAAGCTGCTAGTTCTGATTTTTACTTCGATACCAATTTCTTGCAAATGGTGACAGATGTTTCGTTAGGCATCTGCTGTGACAAAATAATTAGCCGGATTCATATATAGAGAAACAAACACTTTTCAGCTCGTTTGGAGGCATTGTGAAGAAGTACATTAGCCTGGAGTAGATCATAAACGATTAATAGAACATCCCGACCAAAAAGGAGCATGTCAAAGAAGACGATGTTACTTCAATTCGCGCCCAATCGAACATTTCTCACGGAAGGTTGTAGTTTCATTGAAACTCGCTTTTCCCAAATTATTCCATCTAACTAGTATAATACGCTTTACATTTGGCAGGAGAAAATAGATTTTTTTTCTATAAACCAGGTCTTTTCTCGAGAATTTTTACGTTTAGCTGGTCCAAAAGATTACAATAATAATCTGAGTTAATTGTTTTACCAGTTTGGAGGTAATCCACGAACAAAATACCTTTTTTTTTTTGCTAACATCTTCTTGGCCAATTTCTGGACCCTAACTCGCTTTGGAGCTGAAGTGCTGGGTTCAAACCACTCCTTAGCCTCTTATTTTGATTAACGATTATGGTGGTAGATCCAAATCTCATCCATAGTAATGAAACGACGCACAAAATCGTTTTTATTCTTTCTAAAACGCTTCAAATGTTGCTGAGGTCGCATTCGGATGTGTTGCTGTTCCATCGTTAACGATGACACCAAAATCTTCAGCCAAAATATTGCTTGCACTGCCTAATGAGATGCCTGGGACTTCTACTAAATCTCTCTCGGTTAATCGACGATCTTCCAAAACCATAACCTGTATTTTTGCTACGATTTCCTTCGCGTAGATCGTCTACATAACTTGTACGACCACGTTTAAATTCAGCAACCTATTTTTCTACTGTTCTAATTGAAGGTGAAGAGTTCTTGTACACTTTTAACGATCGTTAATGAATTTGTTTTGGTGCTACACCTTCCAAAAATAAGAATTTTTTCACTGCACTATATTAAATTTTTTTCCATTGTAAAAAATACTCTGACACGTCAACTTTGAACACATGTAAATATACGATTGAGAAAGTATAAAATGAAAAAACTTCTCATGTGTCCATGAAAAAGTAGTACAATTTTTAGATGAACCTAATAGCGCCATGTGTTATCGTACGACCAAACTTATTGAACAACCTGTTAGTTTGATTTAGTGAAAAAACTTTCTAAAATATTCTAATTATGATTTAGCTCAATTTAATGGATTTATAGAGATACATTTTTCTATTTAAGAAAATTACGTTTCAAAAGTTAAATTAGCAGAACCCTTACATATTTCTTTGATAGCTAGTCTATTCATTGAGTATAATGTAGTTACTATGAAGAAGACTGTTGAAAGTCTTACAATAATAAAAAGCAATTTTTATTTTTTCTCAATTCTCTCTTTTATTCGTAGATGTCTCCACTGATGTCGGCCAGGGGTATGTCCACAAGCAGTCGGCAAGGCATTAGTCTTAATGAGTCACGTCTGACTCCCACGCCGCCTTCTCACGGAACCCTAAATAACAATAGAGGTTGGTCAGCTAGTTGCTTAAGACCAGCACCTCCTTTAAGCCCTTGTCTTGCCCTCGGATCCACACCGAATGGATCCCCCTTTCGTATTAATCGCAAATCGACTATGTATAAAGAAGACGCTTTAATACTTGAAGTTATTGAGGCGTACTGTTCTAGCGGAAAAAATAGGAGCACCGTCAGTTCAGGTAGGTTTGACTAGTAATAGTTTAGTGTGTGATGCGTGAGGAAATGGAAGTTTGTCGAAGGAAACTAGAAATAGCAATTTAACAGAAATCATTCAACAATTATTGTATACAGGGTGCGACGCGGCGATCATCCATTAGGATATTTCACAGACTACTTAGATTTCAATTTTGAAAATTTGGGCAATAATGTTTTAGAGCATGCCTTCCTCAAATAAAATAATGATGTCCTCGTAACATGGTTTTATTGGAAATTGACGTCACCTTGGTTATTTTGAATGAAACACCTTGTATATTATTGCATATTTTAAGTGGACATTTTTTCTTTTTCGTGAAATTAAACGCTTTTGAGATATTTAATAATAAATAAATAATAAAAAAATTAAGGAAAAACAGTAAATAGTTTAAAACTATGTGTATTTTATAGTAAAAAATTGCCTGAAGGGGGAGCTTAGCTGGTGATGGAAATTTAATGTCAAGTTTAGTTAACTTCAAACCATCGTAAGTTGATTCTTAGAAACGAAACACCCTGTATGTTTTTTTCCATATTCTTGTACACAATTTTATTCTTCTTCGACCGATACGATGATTCCTTATACCTATCTCTTCCACATTTTACGTTATTTAGTGAGGATGGCTTGAAATTCTTAGCAGAATTTCAAAACAAACAACTAATCTGTAGTGTTGACGGTCCATCAGAGCCGTTGGGCGTCTGAACGTGTATGCTTAGTTAATTCACAGAGTGAATTTAGTACATCGCGTCAGCTCGGTGAGAGTAGCTGTAAAAGTGCTACAACTAGTAAAAAACGTAATGTAAGGAAGTTTAAATTTCCAGATTTAATGTACGATGGTGTAAGAATAAAATGTCCAGTCTGCAATAAATCTTTGTTATTTCGGGACATATTTGTGTGTAAGAAATACATCACAACATAAATATGCAAAAACACTTTGTTGGCTTTGTTTTTGATTTAATTTTGATGTTTACTGTTCGTAATTTACCGTTTTATTTATTTGTTAAAAAAACAATTTAAATTATGTAAAACGAATCTACAGTGTCTGTTTGGCTTTTGACGGTGGAACTCCCATACGGACTTGTTTCTGTGCGGGTTTTGCTGTGAATCCAGGTGCGATGAATTATCTGCTGACGATGATAATTTAGTTGTCGAAATTATTGTGGAAAGAGGTTTGATTGGCGTTTTTTGATTAATTTAATCAACAAGTCAATCCGTTTAAAATAATTAAGGTGATATCTGCTTCTGGGCTGGAACCGCGTCACTAGTATATCTGCCGACGTTTCGTATCCATTTGTATGGGACATCTTCAGGGCTCAACTACTGCACTGAAACGTCGGCAGATATACAAGTGACGCGGTTCCAGCCCGGAAGCCCAGAAGCAGATAGCATAGACCACAACCGCGGAAGTCTACGTATCAGATTAATTAAGGTGATATTAACATCCGGTATAACCGGAAGTGTTAGGTGGACCTCATTGTTTTATTTGACGAGGACATGCCTGAACTACTACTGCGAAAGTTTTTAAAATTTAAATCGACCTTAATCTGTGAAATATTCCAATAAGTGGTCACTGTGAGATGCTCGGTATACGGTCTGAATGTAAAGGTATGGGGATGTAATTTTTTACTTAAACTATTGCAGTTTTATCGGTGGTAATTTTTTACCACTTTCTTCATATATAAATAAAAGTTTCCCTTGTTTCTATTATTAGTTTTTGGAGTAATATTCGTTTTCCATTGATAATTACTACAATTTGATACAAAGTAAGATACAAACTGGAAAATCCTAATTGTTATGTTATTCAGGTACACTATGTTCTTACACCATTAAAGTAAATACAATAATTAATTAAACACAATAATATATCGGTAAAAATTAAGATATATTTAACAGCTTTATTATCCGGCAGTAACTACTTACAGGACAGATTCGAAGTCATAAGTATGTACATACATACATACTTAAGACAAAAAAAAATACCTACTATACTCTGTTTCAAAAAGAGAGACACATTTCTGAACAGATCCCAAGCACAAATTACAACCCTACAAGTTCCTGAAATCAAGTTTACGCAGTAAAATTAAATTCCAGAATATGTGTAAAATATGAAACCGGTGCCTACTAATAATTAATTCTGTTGTAAGAATTACAAATGCAGTTGACAATGGAGAAAAGTAGAATACAAAAGTAAATAAATAACTAGTGTTGTTACATAATCCATGCATTAAAATTCTTGTTTTTATGTGTATATAGAAGATTATAAGTTTCGTTTCAAGGTAAGCAGTATGGGCTTGTGCTACGATATACACTAAAGTCTAGTGGAGAGAGGGGCGTAGTATCCGTCAGTATTTTAGTATAATATATACGCAGACTTTTTTGACAGAAACATGTACGAAATACGTGACGCAATCATCATGAATATATCAGGCATACTGTACTTAAAAAAAATCATCGCAAAAGAAAACCGGTCCAGGTGTTTCAGTTTAATTTACAAAGCAAACCATTTAATTAAACAATATCAAAAGATTTAGCTGCTGACGTAAGGCAGGGGAATACCAAATTAATTTTTTTTTGAAAAAACCGCATATTGAATGAGCGCAAATCAGATTTATACTCTTATGTTTCTAATGCAACGCAAATTGAGTCGACGCAGATCTAGACAACGTATATAATTGATTGATCTTTTTTTATATTAAAAATTACCTATGAAAACCATAGAATAAAGAAATACGTCTTGATTTTTTCGACAACCCTGTATGTAAATTGAGTTTGTCCTATATATGAACGCAATAGTTACTCGAAGTCAATTGACTTCCAATTTTTTAGTCCCCATATCTTTAACGTTAAACTGCTATGTTACAAAATTTAGCTTCTAGTATCCACATATTATTTATATGCTCAACATATCAATGATCGTGCCACTAATACTGTCCTAATTGTAACTTTGTTCCATTTTGGATGGTGATAAAACTGCAGTGGAGCTGTTAACTGGCGGTAACGTACAGATGCATGATAAACTTGCACGTTCGCACTTACACAGGTCTAGTATAGACTTGGGAAGTTCTTCCTCTCCCGTTTTCACTCCTCTGTTGCATCCTCGAAACTACAGACCCCATGCGCCAAGAGCGTCAACGTGGTGCTGTGGTTCGCTGGTTATACGACAATTACGAAAAACCCAACATTTAGAATAGTTTACTTAAGTCTTTATTTTTTTTTATTGAGAATCTAGACGTGATATACAAGTTAGTGAAAGAGTGCCTTTTCGAAATACGAACGTTTTTTTTTTTTAAATTTATTTTAGTATCTTCGTGTTACCCAGATAGTTATAAAGTATTTCATACGAGTAAGGAATGTAAAATGTTGGATAATATTAAATATTTTTATATAAAGAGTAAAGTTTGAAAACTGTGATTTAATACACACAATAAATGTTCAAATGGTCTTGTATTTCCCCATGGCAATAAAATGTTTTTCAATATATATATATTCATATACAGAATTAATAATGTTTATTAACCCATTTTTCTTTTTGTGAGAATTGTTTAATCACCTAACACGTTCTGTTTGCATATTGATCATACGTATTGTCCATAAAAAGTGTATTGAAAACGTTCTTGTTTTTCAAATTATATTGAATTAATTGGCAACGTAAGAAATAGTGTTGAAACATCAAATACCACAGGTTTCTAATTTCTTAATTAACCACAGATCGTTTTAAACAAATACAAAAAAAAACTGCTGCTACACTGGAAGAATGTAATATAAACGTGAATTTAAAAAATGTAACCTTCAATAATATGTAATTAAAAATAATAGAAAATTGACGTTTATTATGCGAGTTGGTATTGGCGGGAAACAACATGAACTGCAGATGTTATAATCGCAGGACCGTCAATCCAGCACTTACCTCGTTTGTACGATTGTTTTTATGTAAAAGTTCAATAAATTACGCAGCGTAAAAAGCAACCAATCTTCAATAAAATGAAATTCAAAGTTGACGTTTATTATGCGAGTTGTCATTGGCAGCGTTCAATCAACAGCACGTGCTTCGAAGAAGTGTCCGAGGTTTAGCAGATATTATAGTCGGGGAACCGTCAGTCAGCAATCCTTCTTCGGGCCGAGCATATACCTCGTTTGTATGATTGTTTTTATTGTGTTAGCAGTTTAGTGTGGTTTGCAATTACGAATGTCGAAAAAGCAACCATCAGTTTGCGAATTAAACAAGTTTATCAGTGAATTTTTAGATTTAATACATGCTAAAATAATTTGTAAAGCTTATGATGAAGCTTTCATGTTATGGAATAAATTTGAATATAAGAAACACGAGGATATTGCACAGCACAAAAATTTTTAAAAAATAGCGTTGAGTTGAGTAGATAATTTACATATATTCGAGTCGGACAACTTTCCGAAAAAGGTAACTGTTAGAAACCGTTATCCAGCGGTAGCTGATTCAATTACTCAAATTGTGTTTTTCTTAAATCTCCTAAACGAATTCGAGAAAGGGTTTCACAGTGAGAATTTCGGTGCCCAGGCATCCCTCAACCAATACAACCAATTCTTACAGGTTAGGAAACGTGGTTATACACAGCGTTTTATTATTCTTAATATTTTTGACTAATAAAAAGTTTAATTTTGGAATTTAATCTGAAAGAAGCGGCAGAACAAATATGAAAATTCTCAAGTATTTACAGATTTATAAACTGCTAGCAGTTACAAAGGAATACTTAAGGCAAATTAGAAAATCCTTCGTTTTTGTTAGTGGAGGCGATGCAAATGTTGGACGTTGTACATTCGCACGAAACGCTTTAGGTGGTACATAATTCGGATTGTTGAAGAAAAATGTGAACTTTTGAGCATGTAAATGGCTTTTCTCCAAAGTTTGACTGATTTTACTGTAAAAAGTAGAGAATTTGTATTCTGCAAGTCCAGAAATACTACATTATGTAATATGAAGGCTAAATTCTGAACTTTTTATTTTGACGAAAAATTATAATTTTTCAAAGGGGTACACTTGCAAAAATGGGAATTTTTGAAAAGTGATTGTATATTTACGAATGCCCGTGTGCTGACAGTCCTAAGAACGATTTTGATTTCTGAATTTGTCTAACTCTTTTGGTATAATCCAAGAAGAATGGAAACCTTGAAAAAACACGTGAAAGTGTGATCTTTTGATGGTATAAATGGATTTTCTTTAAAGTTTGAATGATTTTTTTGTAAAAAGTAGAGAAGTTGTATTCTGCTAGTACAGAACTATTAGTTTATGTAATATGAAGGCTAAATTCTGAACTTTTTATTTTGACGAAAAATTCGAATTTTTCAAAAATTGGAATTTTTGAAAAGTGATTGTACATTTACGAATGTCCGTGTGCTGACATTTTTGAAGATCCGAAGAACGATTTCGATTTCAGAATTTTTCTAGCTCTTTTGTTGTAATCCAAAAAGAATGAAAACCGTGAAAAAAACACGAGAAATGTGATCTTTTGAGGGTGTAAATGGATTTTCTTCTAAGTTTGAATGATTTTGCTGTAGAAAAGAGTGAGTTTGTATTCTGCTGGTTCATAACGACTACATTATGTAATATGTCCAGAAATACTACATTATGTAATATAAAGGCTAAATTCTGAACTATTTATTTTGACGAAAAATTCTAATTTTTCAAAGGAGTACACTCGCAAAAATGGGAATTTTTGAAAAGTGATTGCATATTTACGAATGCCCGTGTGCGGACATTTTCGAAGGTTCTAAGAACGATTTTGATTTCAGAATTTTTCTAATTCTTGTGGTGTAATCCAAGAAGAATGAAAAGCTTGAAAAAACAAGTGAAAATGTGATCTTTTGAGGGTGTAAATGGATTTTCTTCTAAGTTTGAATGACTTTGTTGTAAAAAGTAGAGAATTTGTATTCTGCTAGTCCAGAACAACTATGTTATGCAATATGAAGGTTAAATTCCGAACTTTTTTTTTTTACGCAAAATTCGAATTTTTCAAAGGGGTATACTCGTAAAAAGTGGAATTTTTGAAAAGTGATTATACATTTACGAATGTCCGTGTGCTGACATTTTTGAAGGTCCTAAGAACGATTTCGATTTCAGAATTTTTCTAACTCTTTTGTTGTAATCCAAAAAGAATGAAAATCTTGAAAAAACACGTGAAAATGTGATCTTTTGAGGGTATAAATGGATTTTCTTTAAAGTTTGAATGATTTTTTTGTAAAAAGTAGAGAATTTGTATTCTGCTAGTACAGAACTATTAGTTTATGTAATATGAAGGCTAAATTCTGAACTTTTTATTTTGACGAAAAATTCGGATTTTTCCAAAGGAGTATATTCGCAAAAATTAGAATTTTTGAAAAGCGATTGAACATTAACGAATGCTCGTGTGCTGACATCTTCCAAGGTCTTAAGAACGATTTTAATTTGAAAGTTTTTTTTAACTCTCTTGGTGTAATCCAAGAAGAATAAAAACCTTGAAAAAACACGTGAAATGTGATTTTTTGGGCGTGTAAATAGATTTTCTTCTAAATTTAAATGATTTTGCGGCAAAAGACGATGAGTTTGTATTCTGCTAGTCCAGAACAACTACGTTATGTAATATGAATGCTATATTCAGAACTTACTATATGGAGGGTGTAACAGGACCTTCCAATTCCGCTTTGCCGTTCAGAGTTTGATTTGACGTGTGGGGCCTTGCGCCATCGTGCAAAAATTGAACTCCGCGTAACCGTTCCGGTTCGTTTCTTCTAATGGCTAAGTAAAATTTCTGGAGAGTTTCTTAGTTTTTGTTTATTAGAAGAAAGACAAGAAATTGTAAATAGTCAACAACAATCTTAAAAACCCTTCTTCTAGATATGTTTCGATTCATTTCATGTTACCGAGCAGCGTTTGGTTTTCTAAGTATGACGTACCAAGTAAATATATCACATTAGCTGACTTAAATTCGGACATGGGTGTTATTCGACTCATCTGGCTAGATTGTAAATTGTCAACAGTAATTGTAGCAAGTGCAACGTTGAAGGAAATCTGGACACATCGTTTTTGAATGCAAGAAATATTTATAAGACACTCGTAACGTATACGATAGTATAGCGTTGAAGATAGAAAGAATATTTAACCTTCAACATGTGTTAACTATGAACAGAAATGATGTCCTAGACTGTTAAATAGTGTTTTTTAAAAATACGGGCGAGAAAATTTAATTTAGGGCTTGCGATCTTGTTGTATGATACCTTTGTGGGAATTACCTATATTCCCGTGACCCAGTGTTATAAATAGTCGCCTTGAAAAGTGTATACCTTTATCCATAGTTATGTCTTCCATAATCATTAGTGCCTGTCTGCATTAATAATCCGCAATGCCAAAAAAATATCACCTAATCGAATTTCAAATAAACTCACTTATTTAAAGTAAACAAAACCTACACAGCGTCACATAGGAACATAAACTGAAATACTCTTGATTGTTAACTACTAAATTATTATAATGCCCATTCACAATACTCTTAAAAAATGCTTCGTCCCTAACAGACAAGAGGATTCAGAAACACTGTTCTAAATTATTATAAAAATCTCATGTTAAGTACCCCAAATAGGCGAGTTGGGTTTAATAAAAATTCAGAAGTCCATATCCACCAGATTATTTAAATTTGATGTTTGTGATTGGTAATCAAATCCTGAAAGCCACCAATGCACTTGATTTAGCCGCTTGATTTTGTCATAACTATTTCTTACGTTTAGAAATTTACGAGAAATATGATCAATATGCGAAAACCTATTTGTTGAATTAACATTTTTTTGATGGACTCGCAAACTTATGTATATTCTATTATTAAACATATTATGTGTTACAGTTACTGTACATAATCACGGACAGCGGACTAGTGAGGTAGAGCGACACGTTTTAGAAATAGTACAAATCCTACAGGCGCAAATAAAGAACGTCGAGAATCAGTTGTCGAGTCTGAGCGCTCAACTGAAAGAAGAACAGTCTGCGAGATACACCCTGCAGAATATCGTTAAAGATTATGTGATAACCAGTTCAAAGGATGCTGAAAGAATCGAGTGGCCCGTATACGGAAGTAACATTATGACGTAAAACGTACAATTACATAGTGATCCTATCTGAAAGTATTAAAAGAATATATATTTTTAATTAATTCATATTGCAAAGATTACGTTTACATTTCACTAGCTATACACTATGTGTTCATTAATCAAAGTATTGTATATAACTTTCTAAACTAGGTACACGCAGAGTAATTTTTAAAAGGCTGACAATTTTATGACATAAAAAATAGTGATTTTGTTGTAATTTTTAAAAATATAAACAATAAAACATATATTTTAATTGTAGTTTATTCAATTTTTCCCCCATAAAACAGGCAAATATAATATAAAACTTAATTACAACCTTATAATAGTCAATAAATATTCGTGTCTTAATAGTACTGATAATGATCAATATTGCTATAGAAAGGAGAGTTACGATTAGTTGAAATACATCTAACATATGTGTTATGTACAAAGAAGTTAATGAAGAAATTTCCTTATAAATGCTCTCATAAAGTATGTACATGTTTAATATACAGTATGTCCAGTAAAGAACAGCTCAAGTAGTGCAAACAAAAGAATTAAACCACTATTAATTAAAATATATTCAGAATTCGATTTAAAAAATTAGATTTGTTTGGTAAATAAGGAATTTTGAGTGTTTTTAAAACTTAGAATAGGAAGAATAAAACGCTTAAATTGTAAGCAGTTATCACAGCAAGATTGTATTTATTTTAAACAGAAAAACAAACAGCGTGCAAAATGTGGTAGTAAAACAATTTGATTGTTAAAGCATTTGTTTTAATTTTAAAGGCTTTTGTATACAAGAAAAAAAGACGTTTTGAAGAAGAGTCATTTGATTCATGTACTTGTTTAAACACGAATTCAGCTGTGCGTATGTACGAAGGGTATCCAAAAAAGAAGTGAAGTTTCTCTATAAAAATTTGTATTTTTTTTTTTTTTACAAAACAACATTAATACCTCTAAATATACTCTCCATTTAACTTTATTAACTTGTCTAATCGATGATTCCATTGTTAGAACTATTGTTCAATCTTGTTTTTCTCTATGACTGCGAGCTGTTGTGTCATTTTTTCTTCACCTCTTCCACGTCGTTAAAATTATGTCCTTTTTTTATATCCCTCGTCATTGGAAACGAAAAAAAAGTCGCACAAAGCAAGATTAGGTGAATAGAGTGCGTGGAGCAAAGGACTGATGAGGTTGTGTGAGCAGGTGCATTGTCATGGTGGAAAAACCATTCCCCCGTCTGACACAAATCGGGCTTCTTTCTTTGCATACTGATACGTAGCCTTAGAATCTCCAAATAGGATACCTGATTAACTGTCTGACAGGGTGACACGCTGTTCACTTAAGTCCGACATTACCAAAGACGACGAGCAAATGAAAATGCTTTTACAAAAAAAAAAATGCACTGTAACGAGACACAACCTTATTCGGCGAAAGAACTGACTGCACCGAACGCAGAACGAGTTGTGTCACGCAAGTAACATGATCTTGACAGTATCGTCGTCGAACAGAATAATCGAAATTACCTATTTGAAATTTTTCGAAACATCTGCATGTTCTATCAGAAACTGTACCTTCACCAAACACTTTTAATAAATGTCTACACACTTCCGTGGCATTTCTTCCTTGTTGGAATTCGTACAAAATGCAGTGGCTTATATCAAACACTGGTTCAATTTTTCGCCTTTAGGAATAAAGCATTTTTTTTAAAACGGGATATACAAATTGCCATCACGCTGGCAAGAAGTCATAAATGATGATGGAAATTATATTATTCAAGAAATTTTATTCATCTTTGATGATGACAACTTCGTTGTCGAAATACGTATACAGAACACAATCAACTACAGGCTCCATGAAAAATTACCTTATTCAAGGCATAAAAAATTTATTATTTTGTTTTATTCTAAAACGAACAGAACTTTCCGGTAGTCCTGATACAATGTACATACGTATATATTAGGCAACAGTTAATTGTCAAAATCAGTAACATAATAAATAAACAAGACTATACAGACTAGAAATAAAAATTAATGGAAATAACAAAATGTCAACATCACATTAATGAATCGTAAAGTTAAAATACTAAAGTAACATTTCTCAATCTGGAAGTTCTGCTGATGATGTACATCTTTGTTATCGTTCATACGTACGTATATCTTTACATCTACAGTTGCCTTTATCTTCATTTTAACACATAAATCGTACTCACGATTCTATTTTTAATGCTATACTCTTTTGTATGTATTCTTTAGCTAGAAAGAAATAACTTTCACAGATAGAGAAGCATTCAAACTTGGATCACGAAGACGATTAACCACAGCAACATATTTAAGAGTCCAATAATTCGTCAGGCCAATAAAGTACGACTCACACACATCAGTAAACCGATCAGTCGAATAGATATTGAAGAAACGGGAAGTACGAACAGCGAAACGTCAATAGAAATTACAGCACGCTGAAACCTGCGAGATTATATTACATTTCACAAATGACCTTTCTTCCTTACCATCAATTAATCGACGCAAATACAATAGGTGAGCTGTACGTAAATAAACTATTTCAGATATGTAGAATTTTAAAACAAAGGAATTGACAAGCACTGTTTGTTTTTAGGCAAACTGATTGATAAACATCCACTATCTCGGTTTCTGCAAAATCATGTAACAGATATAAATTGGAGTTCGGTCTACTAGCCACATTTTTAATAGATTACTTGAATTATGCTTTACATGAACACACTCTTGTTTACTAACTAAATACGCAGACAATTTATGACTAACTAAAATTGATAAAATTACATTCTTGTGTAAAATTTTATTTTAGATTATTTAAATCACAAATTTTATTACATAAAAATTACCATTCCTTCACTTTCGACTTCGAATAATTTATTTTGATAATTTCGTTATTCATATATGTATACAGTATGCGAGCGAGAACTATGGTCATACCCATATATTTGTAAATAAACAAGTGGGAATGTTTCGCTGGTAATATACGTTATATTAAACACGAAAGTTTTTAGTTATTAACTAATAAATTGATTTATGAATTAATTTTCTTTTAGCTTTCGTTCAATATGAAAATGCGTAGTTAAAAATGTTAACAAATATTACAATATAATGCATAAATAATTTTATTATATAAATGTATATTCTACCTGTTCTTAAACGATTGTACTTGCTTTATGAGATTCGGAATCGCGTAGTTTCGAGTGGCCACAGAACCTGTTCGCATACTGTATGCAGTTAAAATGTTATAAATTTTTTTTCTGGAAAATACATAACCAATTTTCATTAAAAATAAACAATATTTACAAAATGCATTTTCTTTTTTCTCCTTCCTTTTTAAATAGAACTGTGATCGTAAAACCTACGATACTGATGACGAACTAGTCTGCCACCATTTTCAAATGTTTCATAGTATTTGGTTTTTGTTTTAGCTCATTTTAGAGTTTATTCATCTACGTGATTCCTACAAAACTGTCGTCTCGATCTTCAACTTCTAGATTCAGTATTTTTGGTTCTTCTATTATATCGCTTCTCTCTGTTTGCGTCGACAGCTCAGATTAGAAGAGGTCTAACACAGATGCTTAGATCTGTACTTCGTTTCTTTTCCGAGATAATTTTCTCCAATTTTTTTTTAAGGTAGCTTCCAATCCTCGCTGATTCGTAAACTGTATGTTCTAACTGCAGTTAGCTATTATTTCATATGTTAACTATTCTTTGTCTACTGTACAGTTTTATGATGTACACCCGATTTATCACTAATAGCGTCCTTGGAGATTCCCTTCGATTACAAAATAAATAATTGAATGCTGAAAGTAATAACGTATGCGTAAAGCTCTTTAAAGTTCGTAAATTTCTGTTATAACACTAATTCCCTAAACCGTACTTTTACTTTCTTCATAAGAAGCTAATTAGAAGAGGTACTTGAAAAATTTAAATAGCAACTTTAGAAATGCTATTTTTTGTAGTGTTTTAAGTACAGTTTTTATATTTCAGTCATGAATTATGTACACCGTGAGTATAAAGTAAGGAACGTTGATGTTATAGCCTTAAATATTGAGTTTATAAGAAAAAATTTCCATTCAAGTTGAATCAACCATAAAAAAAGAAAAAATACTTCTAATGAACCATGATTTCTCTGTCTGGAATAATATAGTATCAAAGTCGCCCCTGTATATCGGATTTTTCAATAAAAACATAAGAATTTTGTATTTAAATAAAACACAGAATAATAGAGATATTGGGCTGAAACTTGCTCCAGGTGCAGTACACATGATACATTTAACTAGCTTGCTCATATGACTACCGCAAGCACGTTTGCAACGATCGATTCTTTGGGGGCAACTTTCCACCACTTTTCCACATATATCGGCCGGAATGTTGGCAATTTCGCGTTCGATGTTGTTCCTGAGCTCCTTGTAACGTAGTTGGCTTGCTGATATTAACCAACGACTTAATGTAACCTCATAAAAGGAAATACAATGGCGTTAAATTTTTTTTTCTTGAGATTACCCGATTACCGAACTTCCCCTTCAATAGAGCAAATGTTTAACCAGCTGTGTGACTTGTGGTATCATTTTGTTGGAGCCACGCATTACTAATGTCAAGTCCATCCAATTCTGGCCAAAAATAGTCTTCCAACATGGCACGATCGCGAACTCCGTTGACCGTAACATTGTAATCGTTTTCATCAACGATAAAATATGGACCAATCACACTTTCGACATGAAATCCACATCACACGGTCACTTTTTGAAGTTGTAATGTAGTCTATTAAAGCACATGTGGGTTTGTTGCTGTCCAATAACGCATATTTTACTTATCGACAAAGCCATTAAGCCAAAAATGAGCTTCATCGCTAAAGAGATTTTTTTAGATGAAATTCGGGATTTTTTTCAAACTTTAGCAAATCCCAATCGGAGAAGTTTCGGCGCTTCAAATGATCAAGAGACTTCAGTTCTTGAATTAATTTGATCTTGTAAGGGTGGTTTGGGAGTTTCCCAACTCCTGTGAACGACGTCTTGGCTCATTTTCAACTGAAGCACTTACGGCTGCGATATTTTCGGTACTTCGACCGGTGCGTTGTCTCACTGGCACAGGAACATCCAATAGTGAATATTTAAATTCATATTTATGCTCTATAGCAGGTATGGGCAACCTTTGGCATGTTGTGGACCAAACTTTAATGTGCAAATACGTTCGCAGGCTGCTTTAAAAGTAGTGCATTTTAAAGTAATGTTCATAATTTTTAGCGATAGATATCAGACATGAAATTGGTTTACAACCATACAAGATCAAGCTGACTCAAGAATTGAAGCCGATGGACCATTTGAAGCGACATACGTTCTCCGATTGGGCTCTGGAAAAGATGCGCTAAGATGATCAATTTCGTCGCAAAATCATTTTCAGTGACGAAGCTCATTTTTGGCTCAATAGGTTCGTCAATAAGCAAAATATGCGTTATTGGTCGGGTGAAAATCCACATGTGTTTCATGAAACACCACTTCACCCACAAAAAATAACTGTTTGGTGCGGTTTGCAGGCCGGCGGCGTCAGGGCCATATTTTTCGTCGACGATAATGATCGTCACGTTACTGTGAATGGTAATCGTTATCGCGCCATGATTACCGATTATTTTTGGCCCGAATTGGAAGATATGGACTTGGACAACATGTGGTTTCAGCAGGACGATGCCACAAGCCACACAGCACACGTTACAATCGATTTATTGAAGAGTAAGTTTGATGAGCGTGTTATCTCAAGAAATGGACCAGTCGATTGGCCGCCTCGTTCGTGCGATTTAACGCCTCTAGACTTTTTTCTTTGGGGCTACGTCAAGTCATTGGTCTATGCTAACAAGCCGACAACGTTGGAAGAGCTCAGAGCCAACATTGAACGCGAAATAGCAGCCGTTTCGGCCGAGTCATCGAAAATTGGGTCCAACGAATCGACCGCTGTAAACGTGCCCGCGGTGGCCATATGAACGAAGTCGAGTTCCATTCATAAATGTTTTGATTGTACTTCAACCCGATAATAAAGTTTTTGAAATATCTCAAATGGTCTGCATTTTATTTTGAAAAAAAGTTGTCAAGTCCTTATTGGAAAACCCTTTACTTATAGGTAGAGTATTATTATGTCTCCTTAATGGTTTGTGAAATTTCATATTTACTTTTTATTGTAACACTTCTTAAACACATTTATGTGTCATATATGCACATATATTTGATTTTGTTTTAGTAATGGATGAAATTCTGTTGGGCAAACTATATATTAAAAAATTAAAATAAACAAAAACAAAAAAATAAATTGCGCATAAAAATTATATTACTAAAAAGTATTATTATTAATTTAAAATATTATTAAAAAAGAATATAAACTCGATATTTAAGATTACAACATCGACGTCCCTTACTTTATACCTCGTATATCTTACACAACGAAAACAATTCAGAAGAATACATGAAAAGCTGTAGTTTGTGTCTATATTTAAAAATACATTTTTAGGCCTTTTATACTACTTATTTTCTAAATTTCAATACACTTATGAAACATTTCAATGAAATTCAATTATTTACCCGAACAATTGTATAAAAAATTGCGTTTTATTTTGATAAGAAAGCTCCTGTATTGAGATATAATCTTAAGTTCTAAGTATGCTACTTTCTCACTCATTTTTTTACATTGTAATATATACAGCGGAATATCTCTCAATATTAAAGAGAATTTTATAAGAAAATTAAGTAGATTTAATCTTTTCCGAATCAAATATTTCTCACTAAACTGTCGGTTTGCCCCAATTTTTTATGAACTACCCGAAATTTAATGGATTGGTTATAGTTAATGACGATAAACAAGTAACAAATCATATACTATGAATAATTGTAAGATCGTTAAATGTTGGATTTTAAAGTCTAAAGGGCTTAAAAAGTTGATTGCTGAGATCGTTACTTTGTGAAATTCGATCTCACTAAGAAACAAATAAAACAATCTGGTACGCAGACTTCCGCGATCGTGGTCCATGCTATCTGCTTCTGGGCTTCCGGACTGGAACCGCGTCACTTGTATATCTGCCGACGTTTCGTACCCATTCGTATGGGACATCTTCAGGGCTGAAATACTGCACTGAAACTAGTAGCTCAGCCCTGAAGATGTCCCATACAAATGGGTACGAAACGTCGGCAGATATACAAGTGACGCGGTTCCAGTCCGGAAGCAGATAACAAATAAAACACTTTGTCTAGTGTTTTATTTATTCCTTAGGCTTAGAAAGAATTGAAATATTTAAAAAATCTGATGACCTAAAGGACGTAATGAGCGAATTTTAATGTCATAAATGCATTTTTAAGATAGCATTAGTAATAATAAGCTATGTCACCATCATATTCTTGTATTCGGAAAGCGTTCTTTTTAAATTTGTCGAAAGAGTTGATTATGTTGACTGAAAAGTTCCATAAACTTGAGTACCTTTGAAGTTTTTTTAAGTGTCGTTACCTAATTTAAAGCAGTAGTGGTTATTAAAGTGGAAGAATAATATTAACAGTCAGAAATTGAAACAAATATGTACGTTTGTATATTGTTATAACAAGTTTTGAAGTCAAAAAATATTCCTGCTAAAGTACGAAGTAGTATGTAAACTTTAATGGAGACTATAATGTACAGTGCACATTTTGGTTCTCAACGGTACAGATCGCGTACGGAGTTTGTTTTCGTACAGGTATATTTTTCGCCGTGGTTTACCAGGTGCGACACTTTGCAATTATCTGCTGATGATGACAATTTGGTTGTCGAGATGCGTATACAGAATTACGAAAGTTAATGTGGCAAGTGGTTATATATTAACCTTAGTGATTAAGTTAGTCAACCACAGGCTCCATCAAATTCAACTTATAGCTGATTAAATTAATCAATTAAGGTTAATATAACTCCTTTCCACAATAATTTTCGTGTGTGTTTGGCTTTCGACGGGGTAAATCTGGTACGGACATTATTTCTGTGCAAGTTTTGCGGTGGTTTCAGGTGTGATACTGATTAATTATTTGCTGATGATGACAACTTAGTTGTCGAAATACGTGTACGGAATACGAAAATGATTGTGGAAAGGGGTTACATTAACCTTAACTGATTAATATGGAACAGTACTCGAATGATCTTGAAATTTTATACATCAAATGTTGCTACGTGAAGTTGTGAATGCTGTTTATGATTTGATAGACCGAGCGGCGTCAAAACACAAGTTTAAAATAATGTCTTTACGATATATGAATACCCTTATTAATTTTGCTACCGGATTTATTTTTATGAGAAGTCTTTTTGTCACTTTAGATGTTCATTTGTCCTCATGTAAGGTACATATGCAATAACGGATTCTTGTGTAAGAGTGTAATATATTGACTCTAAATATACACAGTCAGTCCCAAAAGTAACCGTACACCTCGTAAATGTTGAATATTATCAAATGTGAACATCCGAATATGACGAAGAATATTTACTTCCATTTAACAACGTTAAAAAACTCTAAAAATCTCTAATAACAATATAAAAAGGCATTTTTTAAAAATAATCTAACATCGAAGGTTGCAAAAGTTTTTACTTCATCTTTATAAGATTATTGTAAATCATAAATTTTGAACGCATTCAATAAATTCTCTTCATAATATCATAGGTAAGTATTAACATCGCTAATGAGAGTTTTTTTACGTGGTACTCTTCCATTATATCCGGCTTTTCTTCAAATTCCAAACTTTTGTAAGATAAAACAGAATAATTTGTTATAATAATTATAATAATAAGTTGCTATACCGCGTCCACTTGTTGTCACAGATGCTTGCTTATAAAATTCGCTGCTTAAATTATCCGAGGTTATTCCCCGAGAAGTAGAGATTGGTTGCGCGACAATTTTGACATTTTTGTGGAAGCATTTTTTGCAATTTAACTTAGTTTTAGTATATTCTCTCATAGTAAAGGTGTCAATTGAATTAAGACAAACATCAGTTCAAGATTTCATAAAAAGTTTATTTTTAAAAAGGACGCCGTTCTGATACAAGTGAAATGTGGAGCATTTTGCCGATCTTCAATGCATCATGAGTGTATAATTATTGGGGAAAAAATAGAAATCATCATTAAAAAGATAAAAAAATAAATTGCGATCAATTAAGTACATCAATTTCTAAGTAGAAGTTCAGCTATGAGTAAATTTTTAAAAGAACGTGGTAAATTATAATTTATTTTTTCCCTTAAGTTACCACAAAAGATATTGGTGAAGTGTTAAGAAATATATAAACTGATAAAGCAGTAGGAGAAGATATTGTTGACACAAGGATGACAAAATAGATTGACAAAATGGAAAAAATGATTGATCAAATAATGTAAAGAAGAAAGTACCCGTAGTTTGTGAAAATAATCTGGTAATGCCAATACACAAGGTGTGAAAATATTAGACAAAATGTTTGTTCTTGAATATAAGGTATATATTGGAATAATGCAGAAATAACTAACACAACGATTAAATCAGAAATTAGAAGAGGAGTATGTTGTTTTTTTGAACAAAAAACAAACGAGTGGTAGCATAGCTGTCATACTTCAAAAACCTTAATATAGAAAATATCACCTACTTTAACTTAAGGACAGCGTTCGATTAGTAGAGAAGCAAATATGTATATCCGTCTATTGTTGACTTGTTCTTTAAAGGGTATTATGAATGGTCATTGTAATAATTCAGTGTCTAACACTCGATAGTATTTCGGTTTATGTTCCTGTGTGACACTGTGTAGGTTTTGTTTACTTTATATTAGCGCGTTTATTTATGAAACCATTATGCGATATGGGTTGGGCAAAAGACGTATCCCATGAAAAAAAAATGGTATTTCCACTTTGTTCCTAGTATAAGTAACGGACGCTCGTTTTGTGCCAGAATAACTACAACTCGGTTTGATCGACATATTGTAAAATTGGCTGAAGAAAATCGTAGATGACCAAGTAAAAGTATCAAAAAAAATTCTTTCTGAAGGACACACGAAAAATTCGTGGGCATTTATACAAGGGTGGGTTAAAGTGTAGACGTCCTGTTAAAAAGTTAAGTTTCTTTTTGATGGGCAACTTCTCAATTGATTCTTGAACTTCTAAATTGTATTCAGTGACGATTCAAAAGTAGAGGCGGTAAGAGAAAGGGTTATTTGTGAGATGACTAAGTTCTGAACTATATAGTGAAGCCTGCGTGATGAAAACTGTAAAACGTCTTTCGTCCATCTACATCAGAAGGTTCCAGGCACGAATATTTCAGTGAAGGTATAATGATGCAAAGACAATACAAACATGTGTTGGTGGATGTTCTGCTCCCATATTTAGAGAAAGAAAATTCTAATGAATATTAGGATTATATATACATTCAACCATGATGTGCCCTCGTTTTAAGGCAAAATCTGTGACAAACTTTTTGGCTTTTGGAATCAGTGAATTTGCCAGTGGAATATTCTCCGAACCTAAATCTAAACACTATTGAAAATGTTAGGAGCGTATTGAAATCGTTAGTCTATTCAAAAAAAAATATCACAATTCAAGGACTGAAGGCGAATATCCAAAATGTTTGGAAAAATTATCGCATGATAAGGATTCAATAAAAGCTGCATAGAAAATATGTCCCGGAGTGTACGAAGCAGTGATAGGAGCAAAAGGTGGAATTATGAAATAGTAATTTCTTCAAAAGTCTTACTTTTGTATTACCTGCAATTCTTTTGCTATACAAGGAAAAATGATATATTTACCGGCGGTGCTAATATTTTGATCAGGGATATTTGCATATTTTTTGCTAGTAAATTGCTATTTTCACTTCACACAAATTCAAATTCGGCAACGAAAGTAATGGTCAAAAGCCTAAAGGCAATGATTGGTCATAGTATCAAAGTGGTTGTAAGTAAACAAGTGACTTATAGAACTAAGTCGAAGTTATCGTATTCGCTGTTGAGGCATGTTGTATATTAGATCAAGTTGATGCATAAAGTCGTATAGTTTTTAGTTTCTAGGATGAGATTGTCTTAAAAAAACTTTTTCTTTCATAACTACACTATTTTGAAGTTATTATATTGTTTCTAAACTTTCCAACAGCAGTGTATATAAATAATATCCGATTTATTGAATAAAAAATATAATTAGTATTTAATAACTTTTAATTCATAATTACAAATTGCGTTTCTATTATTCTTTAAAAATCTCTGAGCAAATGTCTATTGTTCTCCCTTTTCAACACCTGTACACTACCGCGCAATTAAATTAGGGCCACTCGTATTTCTTAGAACCATTTAGAGCTATTTAGCAAGTAGAAAGACGACCAAATGTTCTGTTGTGAAAAGATGTTCTTTTATGGGATTGGCGATTTTTGTGTCGTGGGGAGTTTCTGATTTTTTAACAATGCGAAAACACAAACACATTACCCATGCCAGAAAGGTTTACAAGAGAGACTTTATTAAAAACTGGGAACTATTTTCATCGAGAAATAGCAAGATGAGAACGTGTTTCTAGTTAAGTTGCGGACATGCTGGCAAAACTAATTGCAGAAAACTTACCATCTACTTCGAGTGGCCGCATTCATTGTGGAAGGAAGAGAAAGGCAAGGGATCGTGGAGACAAATTAATTGTTAAAAGAGCATTACGGAAGAATTACAAAACAAAATCAAGGAAAAGAAACAAAGATGGATGAAATACTTAAAAACAAAACAGGAAGGAGACTATAACCAATATAAAACGACTAGTAATGAGGTTAAATACTTAGTAAAAGAAGTAAAGCAACACACGTGTACAGAATTTGAAATATTGAAAAGCACATTCTTTAAAAAGAGAAGTTCCTAAACGGATCAAAACCCACATATACAAAAGAGTTATAAGACCATCCTTGGTATACAGAAGTGAATCAAGGACGATAACGAAAAGAACTGCTAGCAAGATTAAAGCAATGGAAACGAGGAGGAAAATCAAAGGACTTACCAGAAAAGATAGAATATGGAACTCAACAGTGGTGGAAGAAATGGATATGGTACCCATGGAAAAAATAATTGAAGAAAAAACAGATGAGCTGGCTAGGACGCATATGTAGAACGGAAGACAGAATTGCCAGGGCGTTCGAAGTAAAAATGGCAGGAAAGAAAGGGTAGGGCGACCACGAAGGAGATGGAAAGAGCAACTTGGACAGATAACTGGATCCAGAAGAATTAGTTGGAAGGAAATAGATATAAGAGCGCAAAAGAGGAAAGTTTGGAAGAGGTTAATTAGAAATGAGGATGTAATATGATAAATAGTCTGACACCGAATACTACAAGGACGTCTGATTAAATAAATAAATAAATTGTTTGTATTATAATGTTATTAAGCGTCAAATCGTTGTTTGGTCTGACTTCTTATAAAAGTAAAACCAAAAACTTAAATTTATATGGTCGTCCTAATTCTATTGCGCGGCACTGTAAAACAGCACGAACTCATTAATTAAATAAAATATTTGAAATTAAGTGAGGAATGTTAATAGTTTAAAATTAATGAA
The DNA here is from genome assembly GCA_031893035.1 of Dermolepida albohirtum. Lineage (NCBI taxonomy): Eukaryota > Metazoa > Arthropoda > Insecta > Coleoptera > Scarabaeidae > Dermolepida > Dermolepida albohirtum. Next base: position 222,383 of record JAVIWB010003251.1, on the reverse strand, counting down.
ATAATTCAAAATGGTATTCTATTTTTTCCCTAATATTCTAACTCTAAAGTAAGCTTATGAAAGAGCCCGTATCACAGAAACAGAAAACAAAAAGTGAAAAGTAAATTAGCAATCCTCATTACGATGCACTACTTTCTTTTGAGCGGTCGTCTGTTGATTCATGTACCGCGCGTACATGCGCCTCGCTTGTATCAAAACCTTTGTGACGTTGTGCTTCCGAACCATCTTATCGAAATGCATCGCCATTTCATTATAGTCCATCCCCTTATTGATAATGTGATCTCTATGCTGTAACAGGACCGTAATGCAGAGGAACATCAGGAAAGGATTGCCACCGCCGAATTCATGCGGCGGCGGCAGAAGGCTCGACTTTCCCGTTTCCGTCACCTCTTCGCAAGAATTGGTCATTTGTTGTCCGTTCATTTGCGCTTTAATCAATTCTAGATCGTCCTGAACACGTTTGGGTGATTCAATGCAGTTTTCGATAATTTTTGAATCGGTTTCCTGCTCAGATTTACTCAGGTGCGTACTGTTTAATATTTTAATTGGTGTTATCGTGCGGGTACTCGAAGTTTCGTCCACGATGCCCATTTCAGAATCGTATTCTAGATCTGCTTGTTCGTCGGGTGTTTGTATTGTTTTATGTAGGCTCGGACTGAACTGGTGTAACGGATTCTCCCATAAAAACACGTCGTCGCCCTTGCTTTTCCGCTTTTCACCATCAGAATCCCTGGAATCCTCCTTTAATTTTAGATTTAAAACTGGCGTACTCGTTATTTCAGCCACTTGTGTGCTAGTATCCGTCGTAATCAATTCCGAAGTATCTTTGGATATCACGCAATTACATTCACTCTTCGAGTCTTTACCGTCGCTGCTTGCTGAATCCGATTCTATCAATTTCTCGTTGAATTTATTGCCGAAGACTTGTCTATCTAAGTTTTCTAATTCTATTCTCAATTCTCTCGTTACGGAAGTTGTCATCGGGATGTATTCTTGAGAATCGTCCGGACTACATTCATCAAACGTATCGTCATTCGAAGTCGACGAATTTCTCGTTTTCTCAACGTTGGAAAATGTCCTGTCGAAACCCGAAGATTCGGAATCGTCGAAACTGGATTTCGTCAAAGTAATCTTAGGCTTGTCGTTCTCCGATAAGCTTCCTATTTTCGCGAGTTTATCCGATATTTTATTTTTATTCACCGACGCGAAGTTTAAGAATTCGTTAAAGTTCTTCACCATTTTCCCCTTCGGTCGTTCCGACGGCTCCCTGGAATTATGCGTACCGTCCAGAGTGTCTAAGGAAGAAAATATACCGACTCGATTGCTACTGATTTTCTCTTTTAAATCCTTGAAGTGTCCGTTTCGTTTCGAGGTTTTAATCAAGTTAGTCATGCTGGAAGACAGACTGTTACTTCTCGACTTCGTGCGCAAATTATGATTATGCGAGTTGATCTTATTATTTAACAGTACGGAGTCGGATTTCTGTTCTAAGGGTGACACGGATCTAGGTCTGAGTTCCGATTTTGGAGAAATCTGATTCTTCGAGGACCTTAAATGATCATCATTGACGCAAATATCGATTTGTTTCGGCGATTTCGGCGGTGATTCGTATTTACTATTTCTGCGTAACAAACTAGTATCATCTAAACTTTGGTGTTTAATTTTTGACCCGAAAGTGTTACTCTTCGATCGTCCTATCGACTCGTCTAAACTATGATTTTGTCTTTTTACAATCGGTACCTTTTTCCCGGAATAACTCACTAGTGAAATAGAAGAGCTTTGCCTTCTTAACGCACAAACCTTGGTGTACGGGCTTTCCCTTGGAGTTTTCACCAAGGGACTTATCGGTGGTGTTGTCGCTTGCGTTAATTGAAATTTGGTATCGAATAGTTTTAGTTCCTTACTTGGAGGTTCTGCCGGTAGAGAACTCCAAAGGACTTCTAACATCCGAAGAGAATCATCGAAGGCGAATTCTCGTTTCATTTCTAATAACAACCATCGATAACAGAAGAGAAGATCGTCAGCCTAAAAAAAGTTTCACAATTTCATTTGTTTTTTTTTTATATAAAAGGTAGTAACTAATGTTGAACAAACCTCCGGGTTCGCAATAACGTACAGCCTAGCCGGTAAGGATGGGTAGGTGCGATTATAAATTTAATAATAGTTCCCGTATATTCTAACGGAGGAAAAACGATTTAGAAATTTTTTTACACCCGTATCAGTTAACAATCCACCTTCGCAAGATATTTTTGCGTCAAGATATCGGCAATCCTTGCACACGTTCGCCCTCTATGAGTTCCTGCCGCGAGTCACCCGGAGGATTGTCTAACCTTAATAATAACATGTACAAAGTGTACGTTTATTCTTTGTGAATACGTCATCAATTATATGCTACTATCTCAGACACTAAATCTACATTTTTTATTTGCCAGTTACTTGATATCTTAAAAATTGAAACGCATGTCAGTGGATAAACGACATACGTCTCTGAAATTTCTCCGTAACAAACACAAAGAAAAATGTTACTGATAATCAGAGTTGGGATATCTTCCCGCAGGTTAGGTTCGTACTGAGTACGCAGCGCCCTCAACAGTGTAATGTAACGAAACAGATGGAGTGTACAATTATAAGTTAGTACTGAGCGGATCTTTATACAAAGCGAACGTATAATTATTAAGTATAACGAACGTACGTAAGGGATAAACGAGACTATTGGTTGACGCAGTGTGAAAGTTGATTGATGAATTTCCAGAGTTATATTGCAATGGTGCTAAGAATACTGTAAAGTTTGTGATAAACCGTTGATGTGCTGGGACAAACGCGACTGTAAAAATCACATAAAGGGTGTACAACAACAAAATAAGAAAAATAAATATAAGGGTGCTAAGGCTACCGTGAAGTTTGTAATAAACCGTTGATGTGCAGGGACGAACACGACTGTAAAAATCACATAAAGAGTGTACCACAACAAAATAAGAAAAAGAACGTACCACCAACCACGCAATTTATGTTTCATTACTGTTCATGATTACTCAAATTAAACTCCAACTCTAGCTTGAATCAAATTGTTTTTGTATACGAAACATAGGTATTTTCCATTGGGGGAATGAACAAAGTCACGGCAAGACGATAGTTTCGGAAAAGTGTCCGGAAACTAGAGGAAAAGGCTTATTATTTTACAAGCTGGTACAGTGGAGGTGTTTACTGATGGTAGCAGTCATCTATTCCCATTTAAGTCAACTGGAGATTATCACGGTGATATGAGTAGTAAACTATTTAAGTACAAAATAGAAGATAAATTAATATCTAACATAGAAGGCCCTTCATTACATTGTTTTGAGTATATCCCGGAACATTTCGTGAAAAAAGTCAACTATCGAATGTTTACACTATAACGTCGACTATTCTCCAGCTATGGCTACATTTAAATTACTACAACAAGTGAGAAGAAATAAGGAAGTTTATGGAATCGATGAATTGTTAAGAGGTGCAGGACACAAAGTCCTTGGGTTATCTCCATACCATTATGACTTCAAAGTTATTTAACTAATTTAAGCAAAAGCCGAAACTTATCACAATACACACATTAAACTCTATTTTGTGTCGTCTGAATTCATAATAAATTGATAGTTTGTATGATTGAACGTCCATTACAGATGCTATAAAAAAAGTTTTATTTACCTGATGCAATTTTAAATACGCATAAAATTCTGCATCGTAATATTGGAGACCTTCTGCGAGATGTGTAAACTTTTGCGTCATAGCTATACCGTCTATCATAAAATTCGTGCTCAGTCTTGACATAAGTGCGCAAAAACAAATGTAAGCATGCGCCTCATCACCCATTGTTACCAGTAGCGGCGAGGCAATGTCACTCATACCCTGGCAATAGCTAACTTTCGGATGATTTAACGCGTATCTGAAACATTAGATGTACCTTAGATATTTACATTAACAAAGGAGTGAATCAAGTTACGTGGTAAGTATATTAAATAATGACGCTATATTTTGATTATCATCACTTCCGGCATAGAACGGATGATGCCTGTCAGTTCTAAGAACGTCTTTCCTAACCATCCCAGTCGTATACGCTAATTCCCCTACAACGGGTCCAGTTGCGATTGCGGTCTTCCAAGTTTCCTTAAGACTGACGTATTCGGCTGCTTTTTTTCTAATGTAGTCCATTCTCTCTTTTCCTGTCATACCATCGGGATATACGTTCAATATATGCTTCCAAACAACTTTCCTAGATCAGAAAATGTATGTAAATTTATAGTTTAATTTAAATTATAATCTTGCGTGGTCATGAAACTTTTAGCAGACGCTGTATGTGCTGACGTTGTCTGAGTGAACGTAAGGAAAGGGAACTTGAAGAATGTTATATATTCCCAGTGAATTCTAGACTATATAGGCTCATAAAGCGTGACCCAAATTGAACTTCAAGATTTGAATTGCGCGCCATATGTTTTGTGAGAATGTTGGAAATTTTCATTTACAAGTTTTAAATGTCCAAAGGATATAAACGCGTTGTAGTGTTGGTATGCATTTATACTTGTTTTCTTTATATTATAGGTTTTTCCTATTTTTATATTGTCTGTTTAAAAGAGTATTTATTTTATATAATCATTTAAGTGTAGTTTAGTATGGTTCTTTTATGTATGGTTATTGTATATATTATGTATATCACGTTAGTTTATTATGTGCACTTATAAAGAAATGAACCAGTATTACCTCCTCGTTTTTAATTAAAGTCATCCCAGTCCGGGTATAAAATGAGAATGAATATATGAATGTGTTTGAATGAGTGAAGGTTACTTCAATGTTAATGTAAGGAGTTAATAATTAGTAGTTGTGTACAATGAGCATCAAAAGTCCAGGACGTGTGCTAAGGTGTTTGCGTATATGTATATATCCTGGATCAGGAAGCTGTGTATTTCGCGCGTTCGCGAAAACAAACAGGTCACAAGAAGCGCGAATAAAGGTTCGCGGCACAAACACGTGAAAGACGCGTGTAGTCTGAATGACGACAGAAAAGCGAAGAGCGTTGTTCTCTTACGGCTATGGCTTTATAAGGAACCGACCCCATAACTGAGGGGGTATTGGTCATGTTTGAATTAACCAATAGCAAACAACAAGGACAGGCACGCTACCACCTGGCGGGAAACAAATTAGCTACATTAAAATTGTGATTTTAATTTCAATATAAGCATTAAGCAAATTATCTACACAGAATAGTAGACGTGTATTCTGTGTAAAAGAAATACCAAATCGGGATTGGTATTTGAATCGCGAATTGCATTTAGAAATCAATATAACTAAATTGATATCGAATTCAGTGAAAAGTTGGTAACTTCAAGTACAGTCTTTGGTACCTGATTTCGGTGTTTGTTGCAGCCTTGACCATTCGTACGTGACTAACACAAAAGGACTCTGCATCTGAATATATATACGAGGACCAGACAAAGAATGACAGTATAATAATTTAGGAATTCAAGATCGAATTGTATTTTAAATTAAATAAATTAATCTTAAAAACGATATAAGAAATTATTATATATAGAGAGTGTAATACCAGGTGAGAAGAGAATAATCCCTTTGTCTATAGAGTAGCTACACCTTGTCTCAGAATAAGAAGGAACGATTCAAATATTGCGCCAAAATAGTACATATTTTTAAGAGATTTCATTGGATCTTGAACAGGCAAATTTAATATGAATAAATGAATGCCAGATATCCGCCATTTTTCATAACCTGTAAACGTTTAATTTCATTTTTGCATAGTTTTATTTTAATAATATTTAATCTTAATTTTGGATAGGTTGTACATATTAATCCAAAAAGTAACGTTTGTACAATTATACTTCCATTAAAATGAATTTTTTTTATTTATTTTTATATAATAAAGAAAAAGTTAAATAATGTTGACAAATTACTACATTCACAACTGTTTGTTTCTAATTTATGGTAAGTGACATTTTTAAGCGTGTCCCGCGTTTTGGCGGGATATTTGAATCACTCTTTATTCTAAGACAAGATATAACAAAAAATTGCTATTTATATAAAACGTATAGGAAATATACAAATTTATTATGAAAACAAGCGATCAGTTACGAGGAGTGAACGCGATAATGTATCAAGTGAGCGTGCAATTCGTGATCTAGTACAAAAGTTTGAAACAGGTGGTGTTTTTATTGACAAATCAAGGATTAGATATCGGCGCAAAGGCCATTCCGAGGAAAATATTGTGCGGCTAAGTGATAGTTTGCTTGAGGAACACGTACTTTAAACCACGTCAATTCGTCGCCGTGCACAGCAATTGGCTAATTTACACTGTGCTACTTGACGAATTTTAAGAAAATATCCGCATTTAATGCTAAACGATTTCTTTTTTTAACGAAGTCAATGATTTGAATGTGAAACTTCAACAAGGTGAGGTCATGTTATCTTTCGGGGGGGGTCGTGTCGATTGATATTGATTCTGATCTTGCGATTTAACCCCACTAAAATGCTTTCTAGGGTTTCTGGCAATAAATGTGCCACGCTTCTGAGCTTAAACTTGCTAAAATAGCAATTATGTGAAAGTATTATGAATAATTTCAGTTAAAGGATGGTGTCATGTCAGCGTTGTCGTGGAAGGCTGTTTTCTATATCTAAGTGCACAGTTTGTACTTTATATTGATAGCAATAAAATTCTAATATCTCCGATACTTTGTTTTTATGTGGAAAGTAAACTCTGAAGTTCAATTTGGAAGCCTTTAGGATTCGTACGATAGGGATCCCTAATTCAATCTGTACTGACCCGTATCGATCGACATTCGTGTTTTGTCAATGTTAATTAAATTTTATGTAATTAATGATTGATAAAATTTGTTAATTCGACGTTTCATTTTACTTTCGCTAATGAATTCCGACTGTAACAGTATTATTCGATTTTTCGTGTCTAGAAAATGGTAGTAAAGAAAAGAAATAGATTCCAAATTATTTAAAAATTTAGAAGATGTAGAGAAGAGATAAAGTTTTATTTGTTTCTTCCAAGACAATAACCCCCCACCCCGTACAAACCTTATTCTATATTTAGCATACAGTTCTGAACTTACACTCTATGATGTCTACTTAAGTTATTAAAAGGATTTTGGGATGGGAAAAGAATCTATTCAAATGAAATTTTGCAAGAAGTTTAGAGCTGAATATGCAGCCAAACCAGCACAGTATCGGGAAACTCAAATCAATGATACAAGTACTAATTATACTTTTTTTGTTATTATAATTTTTGAGCACCCCTTGTATATTTAAATACTATTCATATTTTGTACATCAGCTCTAGTATCTACAAAATTTGCTTTAAAATGACGGTAAATGCGAATTTTTATCACAGGATGTTCTACTTTCAAAAACATGCTGATAATAAATGTGGGTCATGTAATAATTGTCCTCTATATTAGAAAATTCTGTACCTTAAACTGGGGTCAATACCACCACAATAAATTACAGATCGTAATTCTTTGGAGTGAAGTATTTGTCCCACGGGATCTAAAAATCTTCTAAATTCAGCATCTGACAAAGGAGGTCGTGGGGAATGAAACGATGCGCTACCTTCCTCGCTAAAATTCAATGCTCTTTGCACCATATTGAAAGTCTTACCCATCTAAAAGTACCAAACGTTCCTTTCAAAAATTTATACTGTATTTGAGGTTAATTAACCTGATTGAATATGCCATGGAGTCTGGGAGCAGTTTTACTTTCTTGACCGCTAGACTTAAATTGTGATATCACAGGCACTGTTGCTTTTATATCCCAATCATCTGAACATTCTTCAAACGATTTTAAATCGACTTGAAGACATAAACATGGTTCGGTATTACATGTTGATAGATTGTGGGCTCTAGATTACGTAAATATTTAAATCTAGTTAAATGAAAAGTAACTATATGTTAACACTTACTTTAAAAATGCTGCATCTAAATCCCAGTCTGATAGTAAAGGCAAATAGGTTTCACGATTATTTACATCTTCTACTCTATAACATATTGTGAATTCACCTTTTAAATCAAACGCCTTCGCTAAAATACTTTGTAGTACTTCAAATGATGTTATTTGAGGATCAACACTAAATTTTCTAAATTCTGGAGGCAGAGAACCTTCATATTTCTGCACATAAAAAAATGTAATTAAAATAGTAAGTAATATAGGAAATTATTATTACCTTGACTTTAACACGTACAGCCTCACGGCTGAAGCCGAACACTCCAGACATGTTTTTACTTCATAAAACTTAACATCCAATTTATTAACTAATACATACGCGTACTAAATTTTCTTGTTTTTGCGTTACCATATTGTTGCACTTTATCTTCATTTATTAACAGTTAATGGCTAACAAACTCGTTGAAAGTTTAAAATAATTTAAATTTTCTGAAAATAAACATAAACCTAATACATCTGACAATCAAATGTCAAATGCCAAGGTGGAAACTTTGAGCAACTAGGGAATTTAAGACCGGTGCTGTAGCTGATTTAGTTTTAATTATTACAATTAAATTCATATATATGCTTACACTGAAGGATATTCCTAAAATTTAAAGTGTCACCAAACCACAAGAGCGATAACGATATCCGCCAATATATTATGTTATCGCGGTTTTAAAAGAAACTTTTTTTTAATTAACAGATTTCCTTGTAAATTACTGAGGAGCACTGATGTGCAAATTTCAAGAGAAAGTGCTGCGGATAGCCAGACCGTATTCATTAGAGAATTAAGAAACAATTACCACATATTTACATATATATAGATGTATGAACGTGCATAAAAATGTAGAGCATTTAAATATTTGGATATCCATTATGTTAATTTTTGAGTCAATAAAATGTGTGTAAAAGTAAATATAAATGTGTAACACAATATAATTATGTATAACCTAGTAATAATTTGAAAAACTAAAGCCATAATAGAATACTTTTTACTTTTCGAGAGCAAAACAGAATGCTTACTGTAAAAATTTAGTTAAGTTATCATTTTAGAATTTTCACATAATTAGTTATTACTGATTAATTAGGCGAAGATGTTAACGTAAAAGAAAGTTAGTATTTTAAATTATATGTTATTATTTGATGTCACTATAGTGAGAAAAAGTTGCTGGTTGATTGTTTGCAAAACAGTAAATAGGAATCGTATTGAGGTGATTTAAAAGAAATAACGAAATAAAAATGCAGAATATCAAAGTAGAATACCGAAATTGTTACCAAAGCCAAAAAAACTATTCAAAGTAGCTAATTTATTTCGGAATGATGTGATTTATAATATATACATAGATATCATTTTTTAGTGTTTTTTTAATCAATGGAAATACATGCATGACAATACTTCTGCCTATTCAATACCGTATGCTTTAATCTAGTTGGATGTGATGTAATCGACACGTCCACACGGTCGTACAAGCAAAACAAGCAATGACAATTCAATTAATTTGTCCGAAGAGCACGATTCCGTGGTGAACATATGTTTGAAATAGTAGTTCAAACAAGTTTGTTTTTGGCTGTACTTACTGTACTTGTCGTAGACAGTGTGAACTATGGATTCTCCAATTACCGAAGTTTAGAAGCGCCTATCTTTGTGGGATAAAAGAAATTCACGCTGTAAGATAGTGTTTATCAATTGAAAAATAATGACAATGGTTTGCAGGCTATAAAATTGTATCGACCTTTATGCAATTACATGTGCATAATAGTAATTTTTCTCTTTAGTTTTTTAAAAAGCCTCTATTTCATGAAAGAATTTTGCGCACACAGCGTGTCCTAATACACCGTCCGTCAGGACGAAAAACACGCGGAAAAACTAAGAAACCATCATATATATCGGTAAAAGCGTCAACCATTCCAAGTTAATCAATTAACGTTAATATAACCCCTTTCCACAATAATTTTCGTATTCGGTATACGTTCGAGGGAGCGTTTTTATATTCGCGGAATGGGGGACAAGGGGTGGAAATAAAAAAACCTAATTATTTTTCTTTTTCAATATATTCACCTGCAAGACGGATACATTTTTCACATCTTTCAATTAATTTATTTATACCCTCATAAAAAAATGATTTCTCTTTATCTGCAAAATACGCCGAAACTGCCTCCTTGACTTCATCATCGGCAGTAAATTTTTTACCCCGCAGCTCTTTTTTCATTTTCGGAAACAGGTAATAATCACTCGGGGCCAGGTCTGGGCTGTAGGGTGGGTGATTCACAATTTCGAAGCCCACTTTATGCAGGGCAGCTAACGCAACGCGGCTCTTGTGGACGGGCGCGTTGTCGTGCAAAAGCAGAACACCTATTGTCAATTTTCCCCGTCTTTTCTCTTTAATGGCTTCTTTTAGTCGCTCTAATATTGAAGCGTAATATTCTCCGGTTATAGAAACACCTTTATCTTTATAATCAATCAACAATATTCCTTCCGAGTCCCAAAATACCGTTGCCATGAGTTTCCCAGCTGATTGTGACACTTTAAATTTCTTGGGAGGTGCTGTGCCCTTTTTATGCCACTGCATGGAGTCTTGTTTGGACTCAGGTTCATAATGATGAACCCAAGTTTCGTCTCCAGTAACAATTCCACTCAATATACCATCCTTGTCTTCATTACAGAGGTCCAAAAATGCACGCGAACACTCTACGCGCTGTTGTTTTTGCGGCGGCGTGAGCATTCTCGGCACCCATCTTGCGCTGACCTTAGACATGCCGAGATGATCGTGTAGGATTTTAAAAATTGTTGTATCGGATACTCCAACCATTTCTGCGAGTTGTTTCTTCTTTGGTCGAGCATCTTCGAGTACAATTTGTTCAACTTTTTGGATAAGTGCTGGCGTGGTCACCTCAATGCTCCTGCCCGGCCTCGGGTCGTCTTCAAGGGATTCCCTTCCTTGTTTAAATAAACTATGCCATTTGTACACTATGGTTTTTCCTGGATAAGAGTCGCCGTAAACCAATGACGTCTCATTCATTATGGTCGCAACTCTTTTTCCTTGCCTGGTAAGGAACTTTATAACGGCACGATATTCGATTTTTCCATATTTCACTTTCCACTCCTGATTATGTTACTTGGTTGACTATAGCTCAAAGACTAACTGTCTAATAACAATGAAACTTCGTATTTATACTAATCATGAGTCGCTGCACAGGCCACGCCCCCAATGCGCCTACTCACCCCTCTACAACCCGCTCATTCCGCGAATATAAAAACGCTCCCTCGTATTTCGACTCATATCTGTTTCGGTAAATAGAAAAGTAATATACGACCGACGAAAAGGTTCGCATATGCAAGTAGGTAGGGTTTAAAGCTAGAATAGAATTTGAATTATGTGAAACGAATCTTTAATCTGCGTTTGGCTTTCGACGCGTGTAAGTCTGGAATGAACTTTGATTCTGTGCGGTTTGGCCGTGGTTGCAGTTGCGACACTCTGATTAATTATCTGCCGATGATAACAGTTTAGTTGTCGAAAGATATACATATACAGAACACGAAAATTATTGTGGAAAGATGTTATATTAACACTTAATTGATTAATTGAATCAACCACAGTTTTCATGCAGTATGCGCGGTTTTCTAAAGTAGAATGACCACCTCTAGAAACAACCACTTTTTCTAGAACCATCGCTGGTTATCTTACACAGGTTTTACTGCACTTTTTCCGAATTAAAACTGGAAATTAATAATAAATTGTATAATTGAATAAAGTACTTATATACTATGAAAGAATTGTTACTTATATACATAAAAAATAAATTTCTTTTTGAGTAATTTAATATTTTCTTAACGTGGAATTAATTTTTCAAGATTCGCCTATGGTATGTTTACTTTTCCTCAAGTACCAAGAACAAAGTCTTTCGAATTAAAATAAAAAAGACCTAATATTGTACACAACTCGGGAATAATAAATTAAAACCTTTTTCACAATTAAATAGGTTTTAAAATCATAAAAATAATTAAAAGTTTCGACAAATTTTACCTGTTATAATTTATTTATTAATTCTATAAGTATTTATTAATAAATTTAGTTTCTAACAATGATAACAAACTATAACAATTTAATATTTAAATTTCGTAAACATTTTAAATATACTCAAACACAAGCAGCGAAAATATCAGGAAAAGAAAATGTAGATAATCCGATTTCATTCATGCTTTCTATTCATATACATATATCCCACATTCTATGCGACTATTCAATATTATACTCTCCCCCAAAAGGTTTCGGAATTGTGAGAATTACGTATTAATACGGTTTCATAAATAAACTCGCAAAGTTCATATATATAACAGTAGCAAAACCCTTATCAAAAACACATCAATGTTACTTAAATTTCAAGCAATGGATGCATACATATGTACATATATAAAAACTAGCGGCCTTATTTGACAGTGATGATTGAAGTAGCCAAATTGAGGTATAGTATGTATATAAAAGAACTACAACCATGCTCAAATGTATTAGACACCTTACGAATTTATGTACATACATACATATATAGTTTATATAGTTTAGTCAAAAGAGAGGTGGGGAAAATAAAACTGTTGTGAAAATTATATACAAAGCGTTATTTAGTAACATAGTACAATTTATCAATATTTTGTCGCTCCGCCGTTGACCTTAATGACAGCTCGCACTCGTCGAGGCATACTTGCTACTAAATTGTAACACTCTGCCGGTGGTATTGCAGCCCATATTTCGCGAATTTTTGTTGATAATTCTGCTTTTGACAGGCATTTATATGATCTTAGTTTTTAAGATACGCCACAAATTTTCAATGGGCGACAATCGGAATTTTGTGGCGGCCAATCCAATACCTCCACTGTGTTTTCCTCGAACCAACGCATAACAGCTCCCGATTTGTGGCAGGGCGCATTACGTTGCTGAAAAATGTATTGTGGAATATCCTGGTCGAATAATTTTAGCACAGACGGTTCTAATATTTCCTCCAACATGGCTAAATAGCGTTGGCTATTCATCCGTCCATCGCACAGGTACACTTCTCCAACACCGTATGCAGACATACAACCCCAAATCATGATACTACCACCTCCAAATTTTACTGTGGGAATGATACATTGCGGTTCATAAGCTTCCCCTTGCCTACGCCGAACGTATAGCATCCCAGGCAGTCCCCAAAGCTGCCAGGCAAAAGAAGAAAGTTAGCACTTAGACAGGATTAATTTTGTTTAATGTTACATGTAGACGGAATTGCATACAACGATAAGAATATTAGTCATGAAGATGACTTCGACCACTTCTCGATTGTCCAATTTTCATGTTGTTTGGCCCATAAATACCGCTTCTTTTCATGAGCGTCAGTTAAAAGCGGTTTACGTCGCGCTTTACACCCTCGTAAACCAGTACGCTGGAGACGGCTTCTCACTGTTTGTGCAGAAACTGTTACGCGATAACGCTGTTTCAGGTCACTGGCGAGCTGTTTCGAGGATTTTTTCCTATCACTGAGAGCTAGTCTTCGTAAAATTCTGTCTTCTCTAATCGAGGTACAGGGTTTTCTGCCACTTTTTGGTCTGTTAACAAACGACCTACTCTCCTGATAGCGACTAATGGTTGTACGGACTGCACATCGCGAACATTTTTTTTTTGCAATTGCAGCTATTGATAACTTCTGGGAATGCAGTAGCACTATTTGGGCGCGTTCCCCTATCGACAACTCGCGTGTTTTAGGCATTTTTTTCAACAAATAACTGACACAACGTGAAAAAATAGGATAATCTAATTGATCTCTACCACAAACTCACAAACGCACGTTGCTCACATTGCTAGAATGACACTAAATTTCTAAAATCCACAATTTCCCCTTTCCACCTATTCTTTTCAATAGGGGATTAACTAGGGTATTCAAAAACGCATTTCGGTTAATTTCCGTCAGACTTGGATAATACCAAGAATAAGGGTTTTTACCTGGGGTGTCTTAATACATTTGAGCGTGGTTGTATGTTGTAATTTTATAACACTTACCGTTTTAAACATCTTCTGTGAAGTCACAAAGTGTCTGTCCGTCTATGGTTTGCTAGTTTTTTTCTATTGCTTTGATTGCTAAATCTATGAGTATATTGGTATATAGCGGTGTTATATCTACACCAACAAGTTTGTAATTATGCAGGATTTTTAGGTTTTTAATAATAGTCGTTAATATAAGTATTTTATTAACCCAACGGTCGAAACTCCCAATAGAAAGAATAAAGATTATATTTCGAACAAAACGACCAACATATTAAAAAAGGAAATAATACAATATGTGCAATATTAACATTCATATTATTTAATGTAGTTTTACAAAATAATAGAAAATGTTGCAGGAAATATTGTTGTTTTTACTGTATTATTGTTGTTTATACTGCATCTGAAGAAGAGACACGTTTCTGCACAGTCCCCAAGCCAAATTATAACCTATAAAATTTGTGAAAATTTGAATAGAAAGGTAAATAAATCGGTAATATCGTTATGTAATCCAAAAAATATTGTTTTTATGTATGTATATAAGATATTTGTTTAGAAAACACATGTAATTTTATTTATTTGTCTAAAACAGTTCTAGTAGTACGTGTTTATAGATACAATTACAAAGGGTACTAGGAAAGTTTTGCAATACAGTTTTGTTTATTTAATTTTTTCAAAGTAATTTCCTCTACACTCAATACACCTCTCCATCCTCCGAAACCAATCTAACCAGTTCTGCTAATTTTCACTAGGGAGTAAAGCACACTCGTTGTCCCAAGGCCCGCAGAAGGTACTCATCACTGGTAAACTGACTCCCTCTAAGCTTAATTTTCACATACGAGAACAGTGCAAAGTCGCAGGAAGCAAGATCTGGACTGTAGGGAGGGTGCTCGAGAAGTTTCAATCCTATCGTGGTCAAATATTCGGTGCAGGTTTTGGCGCGGTGAGCTGGAGCATTATCGTGATGGAGGAACCAGGTGTTCATTCTTGATTTTGGCCGCAGGTTCTTCATAGATGCAATGGCTTTAGGCAGGCACTGTTCAGTATACCACTTAGATGTGACTTTCTTCTGTGTGTCCAAAACGACGCGTTCCACAATTCCACTAGATTTGAAAAAATACAGCTATCATTTTCTTTTACAGATCGAGATCTTTTGACAACTACAGGTATGTCCTCATCATCAAAGACCCAAACTTTGTTTTGAGCTTTGGTCGGCACATCGTAATAGTACAGCCAAGTCTCGTCATCTGTCACGATGTTGTTCACATACCGAGATTGTCCCATATTAAACTTTTTTAGCATCTCCCGCCACCAAGTCACACGTCGTGTCATCTGCTCTTCAGTCAGTCGATGCGGCACCCCGAGAGAACAAAGTTTCTTCACGTGCAAATGATCATGCAGAATCGAACGAATTGTTGGTGCATTTAGGCCTGAACTACCCTCTATCTGTTGATAAGTCACTCGCCTGTCCTTGCCAAGCATTTTCCTCACAGTAGTAACGTTTTCCTCTGTAACTGTCGTTCGTGGCCTTCCCGGCCTCTCAGCATCCTCCACAGTTAAATTTCCTCCTTGGAATTCTCTATACCACCTGAATATCGTTATGCGATGTGGGCAAACATCACCTAGTGCAAGAGTCATTTCTTCGAAGCACTTGTCTATGTTGAAACCACGCATGCAATTATAACGCAAAACTGTCCTTATCTCATTTCGTGACCACGATGCCATTGCAAGCACTTCACACTCTCACTGCTAGTGAATAAGTGAGCCCATCTACATGGCGCGGCGGCTACTATGCACGTATGAACATGTCTCAACATGCAGCAACAAGCAGCTTCCTACGATTCATTGTTGCGTCATATTGGAAAACTTTCCTAGTACCCTTTGTATGTCTTTAATAGAAGTAAGTGACAAGAAACATTATCATATACTACGTAAATATTTATATTTCTGCTAGCATTAATTCTATCTCCCTCACTGTTTTCTCTCTCTAATGTTGAAGTAAATTCTTTCTATAGTCCTTGACACATATGCGCCGTCTGTACCATATTATTGTATATATCCATGATTTTGTATTGCCACTTGCACTGTTCTTTCACTCTCTAATATTAGGATATCATAACAAGAATACGAAAAGAAAAAGAACGATGTTAAAATTATATTTAGGATTTTGAAGATGTGGACATCTGACATTATGCAAGAATTAACTAATTTAATTTTAACTAGTTCATCGACCTATTCACTTGCTATAAACACAAGTCTAAATAAGGTTATGTTTTTGTTATTTTTATGCAAGATGACAGTTGACAGTTAACGAAATAGAAGTGATTTCAAATGTTAGTAGAAAATTAGTGCTTTATAATTTCCATTTATAGTTGGCAGCAAGTGAAAAAATTCCTAAATTTATTTGGTTCTTTATTGAATAATCCAGGAATTAATTTAAGTTTTCCACGATTTCTTCAAGAATAATTCTTTGTGGAATATGTTTATTGCAGACAAATTAAATCATATGGCATTGATGAATTTTCGTGAGGAAACATTTCGATTACTTCTGAACAATTCCATTTTTAAATAGATATAATATTAAGAAATTACTTACTTTATTTTAATGTACATTAACGTATGCATGTCTACCAATGTAATACGTTAAAATGAAACCAAATATATTCTCCTCAAACAAGGTGTTACCATCCATATGTATGTGTTTGCCGAACAAGCGCGCGCATTTTACAAAGAAGTAACTTTGAAATGGCGCGTATATAAGTGTAGAGAAAGCTCATGAGCTTTCAGTAGAAGTCGTGACGGGTATTTGTGAGCTTATTCGAACGCGCGTTCTTTAGTTTCAGCACTACACGGAAGCGACAACGTGTGACTTCAATTTCTGGAAATTCGCCTGCATATTCTCCTTGTATGTCTTAACATTAATTTACCATGTAGAAATTGATGTTGTTTTAATGTTTCTAAGTTTTTTAATCCCTGAATGGTATACATAATATAAAAATAAAAATTATTTTCTTAAGAGAATGCTTTTAGTTTTATTTATACTTTTTACTTTACTGTTTTTTTTTGTAATGCAAGAAAATTATTTTTTTTCAACATTCCATTGTGTAAAATTGTATTATAGTTTGTAATGAAGAATGATAAGAAATGAAAACGAGTAAATTTGCAATCAAATTTCTTCCCTTTCTTTTTTTTTTAATGTTCGTAGATGTAGACTGTTCTTTCGCGTGATCGATTCTTTAAATACGTGGACAGACTACACAAATCCTTCGTTGACTTTAAATTCGGGAGAAAATAAATTATAATTAATTTTTTATAATGATTGCCGATTGGAATTAATATTTCAGCTATTCATGGCGATAGAAACTGAAAAAGGTTTAAAATATAAAACGAAAAGTAATTCAATTCAGTACACGAATTGTTTGAAATCTATTACCTTTGCATGTCGGTTATTGCATGGGTTACTGTGTTTTAGATATGCTTTTCTTATGTTAGATACAAAGGTATTATTAATTGCATAATTTTTATTTTTTCGTTAAGTAAAAATAGTATATGCAAGCACAAAAATGGTTCAATAAAATTGATTCTTGGCACATGTAATTTAAAGTTTAAATTAATGTATTTGTTGAATTCAAAGATTTTTAAAAATCATACGCGCTATTATCTTATTTTTGCCATTTATATAGTAGCGATTACATTAATTAATAAATTAAATATATTTAATAGTTGTTTTTTCCACTAATCTCTTGCATACCACTTATACTTCAATCTAGGCAAATTATTGATGATTTGCAGACAATTAGATCGTTAAATGTTAAAAAGATATTAAAATACAAGTCGAATTTGTGGGAAAAACTGTTAATAGCTCTATATTAATGATCTAAACTAATATTAATGGATATTAACCGACAAAATTATAAATTGGCATTACTATACATACACACTTTGTGAAACTAAAGCCAGTAATATAATCTAACCACCCCAAAGTTTTAAAAGGAAATTTAAAAAAATCTACATTGAAATTCAGAGCAAGTTAAAAATGAATTTTATGAAGAAGGTTAAGAATATCTTAAATTATTTTTGACAACTAATATTCATGCCATCATGTTTGTCAAAAAAATACTATATGCAATTTCTAACCTAAGTTTAGACTACTGAATTATAAAATCTTTCACGTTTACTATAATTGTATTCATATTTACCATCCAATCATTTGCAGATTGTGTTCTATCAATTGTAATTATATAATCGTCGAGAATTAACAGTTACAGGTAATTATTCTATGAGAGTAATTACTTCCGTCTAATTTACTAATCTATTACCAATTTGACAATTACGAAATACCAATCACACATAACATATTCATATTTATAAATCCGTCTAACCACTAATTCAATTCATTTAAAACTAAATTAACCTCGCATAAAATTTTAAGCAGCAGAATATATTCCATCTTCCTCCTACAACTAAATCTATGGCGAAAATAAGAATTTATATTACAAGTTGGTGTATTTCACATGAAATTTATATCCCGACAAACTTTTATTTTAAAAATTATCAACAATTAGCTTGGACGACCAATACCAACTTAAAGTGGAAATTTAGAAAAACGAAAAATTTAAATTATAAATAGAATTGAGTAGTAAATAACAAAATTTGAATAAAAATAAGTGGCTGTTAGGTAACTCTATTAAATTGGCAAAAAATTTAATTAATAATTAAATTTTGAATTACTACTATTATTAAATAGAGTTAAAACAGTTCTAGTGAATATTAAACATTTAGGTTAGATAGGATGAAAAATTTTTATTATTCACTCGCGTAGTTTGAAATTTTATTTAGTAGTTCTAATTCTCCTCCGTCCTTTTCTCTCTTTCTCTCTCAATTAAACTCTATTTTCGTTATTTATTATAATACTAATATTTCACGGAAATTTCAAAATAATTAAAAATGTCCTTTGCTTCAAATTATATTTCTTGATATTAAAATTGTTATATTCTATTCAATTCTATTTAAAATATTAGTCTTTCAATTTAATTAGCTACTTTAATTAAGGTTGGTAATAGTGATGGAGTGTATTGAAGATTCCTAGTTTGTAATTAATATAAGTACATATTTGTTTAACATTAGCAATTTTGAATGAGAATTTTAGAGAGAAAATATGTATTTACCTAGAGTGTAAATTAATTGCCTTGTGATATTTACTTTGAATATAGAGAAATATAATTTCGATGATTTAAATGTTGAGTGCGAAGCCGTAATTCCAAGAACGAGTGTCCTGATACTTAAATGATTCTACGAAGCACCTTACAAAGGCCATGCTATCTTTTTTTCAATTTATGTATGTACCTAATAATTTTAATACCAATTATCATTTAAAATCTTATTTGCAGTAAGATGTGATGTGTATATGAAATTTCGACATTGAAAAATAATATTTTTAAAGTAAAATACTTTAACAGTTGGCACATAGTATGTTTCAATGTTTGTAAGTTTACATGGAACTCGTAGGTTACTCTAAATAAGAATTTCATTGGAGGGGGTGTATTTATAATTCATTTGCTATTTAATTAATCCGTGTTTTAATGTTGCATTCCTGAAATTGGGTCTTTAATTTATTTAGCTTTAAATTTATCAACAATAATTTCGAAAGTTGGAATACATCTAACCGAACCTAAATTTTTAATATTCACCCACATAGTTTGCAATTTTATTTAGTAGATTTAATTCACTATTTGATTATCAATTATATTAACGCTTCCCTTTCTCTCTCTCTCTCTCGCAATTAAACAGTATTGTTTTCCTTATTTACTTTAATATTATATCACAGAAACTTCAAAATAATTAAAAATATACTCTACTTTCAAATTACGCTTTTTGATATTGAAATTGTTATATTCACTTATATTTGAAATATCAAGCTGTCATTCTTTTATAATTCGCTACTTTAATTAAGGTTGGCATTAGTGATTGGTTGTCTAAAAAATTTACAGTTTGTAATTAATGCAAGTCTATACTTGTTTAAAACTGTAGCAATTTTGAATGTGAATTATACGGAAAGAATATGTATTTACCTCAAGTGTATGTGTAGTTTAAATGCGTTTTGATATTTACGCGATTTTTTGGTACTGAGAAATATAGTTTCCACGATTTAAATGTTGAGTGAGAAGCTGCAGTTCCAAGAACGACTCTGCTGATATTTAAATGATGAAGCATCTTACAAAGGCAAGTCTCTTTTTGTTTCCAAATAATGCTTTATAGCAATTTTGATACAATTCTTCAATTAAATTCTTATTTGGAGTAAGATGTGATTTGCATACGAAGTTTCGAATTGAAAAGTAATATTTTTGAAGTAAAAAATTTTGACAGTTGGCATAGTATTTTTTAATGTTCGTTTTTTTACATTAAAATCATAGATTACTCCAAATAAAAATTTTATTGAAGGGACTGTATTTATAATTCATCTATTATTTAATTAATCCAAGTTTTAATGTCTGAATTTAATAAAAAAATATTTTTATATTCAAAATTAGTATGATGATAAGAGTACATCCTCGTAGGAGTTAAAAGAGCTTACACGTTACTTTTGTTTGCCTATTTTTATATCGTTCTTTCTCAGGGCTAACAAATAATCAATATTTCCCTTTCGCGAATATCATAGCATGTAAAATCTATTTAAAGATACGTGCTTTTCTCGTAAAATTTAGCGAACATATGTATGTACATACCCTGGTACAGAGTATAGAATCGATAGGAATGTTTAAACGAATGTTTACATTATATATAAAGAATAGTTTTCGCTCGTTCTGTTATTTATTTTCTGTAAAAACAGTTTTAAAATGATTCAAACTGGAGAAATAATCCAATTCTACATTCATAAGTATGGTTTTACAAGTCTTTTTATTCGCTCAGGTTTGAACTAAAATAGTTAGATAAATTTTGACATTAAAATCGTTTTTAGAATCTTCGAAAATGCCAGCACGTTAGTGTTCGTTAATGTACGACTATGTTTGCGAGTATACTCATTTGAAGAAATTTAGATTCTCGTCAAAATAAAAATAACTTTTTCAGCATCCTCTGTTAAATTCAAAAATATTTAGATTTGCAGTAACCCATTAGTTTATGAAATTGATGTAAACAATAAAGAGCATATTTTATCTATACAATGAAGCTGTTTATTCTTTAAATAAAATTATATTATATGTACACTACAGGCCATAAGTGAGGGATCAGTAGATGAAATTTAGAAAAAAACATGCACGCTTAGTGAAACAAAACGTATATTTCTACAAAACTATATCTACGAGACAAATGAACAGTTTTCCTTATACGAGGGAGCGTTTTTATATTCGCGGAATGGGGGACAAGGGGTGGAAATAAAAAAACCAAATTATTTTTCTTTTTCAATATATTCACCTGCAAGACGGATACATTTTTCACATCTTTCAATTAATTTATTTATACCCTCATAAAAAAATGATTTCTCTTTATCTGCAAAATACGCCGAAACTGCCTCCTTGACTTTTTACCTCGCAGCTCTTGTGAACAGATGAGTCAAAGTTCCAAGTGTTTGGTAGTAATCGACGAGTTTTCGTTCGAAGACAAGCGGGTGAAAGGATGTTCCCCGAATGTGTAGTGCCAACTGTTAAACACGGGGGAGGTTCTGTGCTTGTTTGGGGATCCTTTTCCTTTGATGGTGTCGGAGATTTGTACCGCATTGAAGGCATTTTAAAAAAAGAAGGGTACCTGAAGATTTTGGAGGAACATGCAATTCCGTCTGGATTAAGGTTAATTGGTGAAGGTTTTCACCTACAACAAGATAATGATCCCAAACACACTTTCCAACTTTGTAAAAACTAACTAATCAAAAAGAGGAGGAAGGGGTATTGATAAATATGATTTGGCCACCACAATCAACCGATCTCAACCCTATCGAATTACTGTCGGATGAATTAGATAGAAACGTGAGAGAAAGCTGTCCATTATCGCAGAAACAACTTTGGGAGCAACTTACAAGGGTGTGGAATAATTTACCAATGGATACGCTCCAGAAACTTATATCGCGGTTGCCTAATATTTGCAAAGAAATCATTAAGGGCAGAGGTGGATACTTCGACAAAAGTCGAATATGATAAGAAATTCTACAGAATATGTTGAAATTATTTTATTTTACGAGGGAGCGTTTTTATATTCGCGGAATGAGCGGGTTGTAGAGGGGTGAGTAGGCGCATTGGTGGTGTGGCCTGTGCAGCGACTCATGATTAGTATAAATACGAAGTTTCATTGTTATTAGACAGTTAGTCTTTGAGCTATCGTCAACCAAGTAACATAATCAGGAGTGAAATATGGAAAAAATCGAATATCGTGCCGTTATAAAGTTCCTTACCAGGCAAGGAAAATCAGTCGCGATCATAATGAATGAGATGTCATTGGTTTACGGCGACTCTTGTCCAGGAAAAACCATGGTGTACAAGTGGCATAGTTTATTTAAACAAGGAAGGGAATCCCTTGAAGACGACCCGAGGCCGGGCAGGAGCATTGAGGTGACCACGCCAGCACTTATCCAAAAAGTTGAACAAATTGTACTCGAAGATGCTCGACTAAAGAAGAACCAACTCGCAGAAATGGTTGGAGTATCCGATACAACAATTTTTAAAATCCTACACGATCATCTCGGCATGTCTAAGGTCAGCGCAAGATGGATGCCGAGAATGCTCACGCCGCCGCAAAAACAACAGCGCGTAGAGTGTTGGCGTGCATTTTTGGACCTCTGTAATGAAGACAAGGATGGTGTATTGAGTGGAATTGTTACTGGAGACGAAACTTGGGTTCATCATTATGAACCTGAGTCCAAACAAGACTCCATGCAGTGGCATAAAAAGGGCACAGCACCTCCCAAGAAATTTAAAGTGTCACAATCAGCTGGGAAACTCATGGCAACGGTATTTTGGGACTCGGAAGGAATATTGTTGATTGATTATAAAGATAAAGGTGTTTCTATAACCGGAGAATATTACGCTTCAATATTAGAGCGACTAAAAGAAGCCATTAAAGAGAAAAGACGGGGAAAATTGACAAAAGGTGTTCTGCTTTTGCACGACAACGCGCCCGTCCACAAGAGCCGCGTTGCGTTATCTGCCCTGCATAAGGTGGGCTTCGAAATTGTGAATCACCCACCCTACAGCCCAGACCTGGCCCCGAGTGATTATTACCTGTTTCCGAAAATGAAAAAAGAGCTGCGGGGTAAAAAATTTACTGCCGATGATGAAGTCAAGGAGGCAGTTTCGGCGTATTTTGCAGATAAAGAGAAATCATTTTTTTATGAGGGTATAAATAAATTAATTGAAAGATGTGAAAAATGTATCCGTCTTGCAGGTGAATATATTGAAAAAGAAAAATAATTTGGTTTTTTTATTTCCACCCCTTGGCCCCCATTCCGCGAATATAAAAACGCTTCCTCGTATATATACACGAGCCAGTGATCACCTCCGTCGTCCTTACATAATATCTTGTATTAGGTCTGATAAACTTTTCTCTTTAGTAGATTGTTTGTCATACGTTTCGAGTAGGACATTTGCTATATTTTTCTTGAAAATTATTATCGAGAAACATTGTTTATGTTTAGGATGGACCTTAGCTTAGTAGCTCAGTATTTGTCGAAATATCTAAAAGATTACTAAAAAATGGGTCATCATCACTTCCTTTGCCTCATTCTGGTGTGATAAACGCCAATTAATTAGTCTATTTTATTGATACCTCCCATATATTTATTGTAGTGTGCAAGTAGGTTCAACTGAGGAATGTCAAATTTACTTTTTAGTTCTTTGGATCATCTTCACACCTGCCTTCAGCCAACGAATTAAAATTTGTAGCATAAATGACGACTTTATTATAATTCCGCCTACCTAAACATACCTTACTTTCGTCATCTGTTCTATAATAATAAACTCCCGTTTCCCGCTTTTCCAAAAGATATTTTTTGATTCTTACTTCTCGAATTATCTCTGTCGCAGCATAACTGTTGTCCGTGAGGTATTGAAACGAATGGAAGAATAATAATGATTAAAAAATGCTTTGAATTTCTGGTTTCTTGGATCATTAGCTGCTCGAATTAAAGAAAGTACAATGTCAGCTCCTATGCGATATTTCTTTTTTTTTGTAACTTTTCGTGTTTAAACATAAAACCCAATTATATAGCTGAGGCAGGTGTGTAGGGCCCATTTCTTGAATCTAAATATAAAAAGAATCAACGTTTAAATCTCCACATAATATTACATAAGCGTAAGAGCGTGTCAAGCAGACCAATAACTTTCCAAAGTAATTCATAAAGACGCTGTAGTTGCCGCTTGGAGGACCGTAGATTGCTGCAATACATAACTCGGAGACAACAGAGACCGCTGAACACTCAAAATGCATCTCTACAATGTATTCATTAAGATAATGTAATGGTTTACATTTCTCAACAATATCCAGTCTAACATAAATGGCAGTTCCACTATGCATACGTGATTCACAACAGTAAATATCCGCAAATATTTTCAGCCTTAGATGTGCTTAACCAATGTTCCGAGACACAAAAAAATTAATGGACCATACTGATGTAAAAGAAATTCAACTAAATTTATTTTAACTGACTGATGTGGCCTTTGCTTGATGAAAATCTGTAATAAAATTAAACATAAAAGCTCAGATGTGTGATTTTCACAAAATAGCTTTGTTAAAAAATAGTAACAATTGTTTCGCCAACACTGTGACTTCTTCAAACTAAAGGTCTGGAAATTTTAGTCCGAATAAGTCACAGTGTTGGCGAAATAATTGTTAGTATTTTTCAATGGAGATGTTTTGTGAATATCACACGACTGAATTTTTGTTTTAATTTTTTAAAATTTATTTTATTGAATAAGCTTTGAATATTAATATGTATTAGTGAAGTTGTTCTTTTCTTTTTAGCCCTAGTCATAGGACAATTTTTTTCTTTTACAAAAAATTATTTAATTCATTTACTCAATTATTTTTTCTTCTTTTATTCCATTTGCTCCATGAGGGTATCGAATTTTTCCTCTGGCTAGTATTTTCATTTAAACTAGTGTTTTTCCGTTTCGCTTTTCCATTTCATTTTTATTCTATATCCATGTCTTTCTTGGTCTTCCTCTCCTCCTTGTTCTTTCTGTCTTTGTTTCCATTCCTCTTTTTGCCAGTCAGTTGCTATTTATATTTGTAGTACGCGTCCAAACCAGTCCAATATTGCTTTTCATCCTTTCTATATTCTCTTGATTTAGCTGTTGTGTGATGTCGTCATTTCTTCTCTTATCCATATTCGTCTTTCCTGCTATTTTCTCAATTGTTTCATCTTTGCTGCTGTGATTGCACTCTCGTGTTTACTTGTTTTCACCCGGGACTCACTCGCATCTGATAACAGCGTTGGCACTGTTAGTTTGTTGTATACCTGGAGTTTCACTCGTTTTTCGATCTCTTTATTCCCAAATATTGTATTATTCAGAGCATAATATATTGTGTTATTCAATAAGGACATAACAATTTTGTATTTAAATAAAACACAGAATAACTGAGATATTGGGCTGAAATTTATTATAAGTGCAGTACGAATGTTACATATAGCTATGGAATTCGATCTCATTCACATGATAACTGCGAGCACGTTTGCAGCGATCGATTCTTTGGAGACAATTTTCCACCACTCTTTCACGCATATCGGTCGAAACGTTAGCAATTTCACGTTCGATATTGTTCCTGAGCTCCTCTAACGTTATTGACATAAACCAACGACTTAACCCCATAAAAAGAAATCCATTGGGGTTAAATTGCATGGACGAGATGGCCACTCGACCGGACCATTTCTCGAGATTACATGATTACCGAACTTCCCCTCAACAGATCAATTGTTTGACCTCCAGTGTGGCATGTGGCACCATCTTGTTGGAACCACATATCACTGATGTCAAGTTCATACAATTCATGCCAAAAATGGCCTTCCAGAATGGCACGATCGCGAACTCCATTGACCGTAACATGACGATCATTTCCATCGACGAAAAAATATGGTCTAATTACACCTCTGACATAAAATCCACACCACACGGTCAGTTTTTGTGGTTGTAATGGAGTCTTTTGAAGCACATATGGATTTGCTGCTGTCCAATGACATATATTTTGCTTATTGAAATGAACTTCATCGCTGACGATGAGTTTTCGACGAAATTCAAAATTTTCTTCAGCAGAACTCAATCGGAAAAGCTTCGGCGCTTCAAATGAGGCTTCAGTTCTTGAGTTAATTTGATCTCATAGGGGTGTAACCCATAGTCTTTACGAGTAAATGCTTTTAAACTTGCGACCACCAATTCAGAATTGTGGCTTTCCATACTCTGCTTGCTATCTCTAGGTCTATCTTCTCATCTTTCGATAATATAACACCTAGGTATTCATATGTTGTTATTTGCTCTATTTGTTGTCCCTTGCAATTTATCCCCCGTGCATATACTGGTGTTTTCTGATTCATTATCATATATTTAGTTTTTTCTATATTAACTTCTATTTTAATTTTTTCTACCTCTTCTGTCCATATGTCGACTAAAGTCTCTATTTTTCTTTTTGTATCCGTGACTAGCATCATCTGTGTATAGCACTTCATCGAGTTGGATTGGTAGCATCTACCTGTATCCTATGGTTGTCTAGAGTCTTGCTATTCGTTTCTTTGTGTTTTTCATTATCTTGTTCATTATCATTACAAATAGTAGGAGGTTAAGGCTGTCTCCTTGCTTTATTTCTCTTCTTACTTCGAACTTTCCAGATATCTCTCCATTCAGTATCACTATGCCATAAACTGTGTTGTATGTACTTTCTTGGGAATCCCATTTCTTCCATTATTTCTCATAATACCGAGCTTTCCACCGTGTCAAATTCTGCTTTCAACTATAAGCATAATAAAGCATAATAAACAATTCTTCGTTTACCTTGTTACCTTGTATCAGGTTTTTTAGTATAAAGATATTATTCGCTGTTCTTCCCCCTCTTCTAAATGCTACCTATCTGTCGCCTAGTTTATATTCCACGAGTTTTCCAATTCTTTCTTCTACTAGTTCGGTGCATACTTTAAATGCCTAAGACGCCAGACAAATCACTCCGTAATTTTCACATTGCAGTTCGTCTCATTTATTGTATATGGGAACTATTAAGTTTTGTTCCTATTTCTCACGGATTTTTCGTTGTTTCATGCTGTTCTACATACCTCCAAAAACCACGTTTTACCCTCGTCATACAACCATTTGACTTCTTACTCAATTATTATTATAATATTTTATTAATCACGTTAGCCATTTACATACATTGATGTGAAACGTCATAAAAATAACGTAGTATGTAAATAGAAATATTGCAAAAGTTCAAAACTGTCAAAAATAAAACATAAAAAATAATAATATTGCAGAAGTTCAAAATTTTCAAAAATAAACCACATAAAAATACAAATAAATTTCAATCAATAAAAAAAAACTAATAGACCGAAAACAAGTCTCCTACCGTGTAATATGGTTTTGAAATTAAATAAAGTTTTAATTCTTTTTGAAGATTTGGTAATTACTGACATTATAGTATCCGGAACAAGGTTGTATAAACGACCATCGATATGCATATGGGAACTTTTGTAACCCGTGAACGTGTGCGCCGCAATAACAAAGTTGCTCTTGGTTCTGGTATTATATCCCTGCAAGTCACTATCAACTTTAATTTAATAAAAAAGTTTAAAGATCTTTAAAACATTCCTTCGACTGATGGAATGATTGTTTATATTACACACAAAAAGTAGGCTGAAATAGTCATTAATTTCTAATACATACACTGTCATTAAAAAAAAATCGAACTCGTATTCGACATTAGCTAAACTATACCGTTAATCAATTCAAATATTGAGAGGATTAGTTAGGATTGCAGCAGAGCAATTGGTGGCAATGGATTCGTAATTAGGGTAATGGAGAATATGAATTCAGCTTTCGCTCGAAGACTTTTTTGGACATTTCCTGCAATAATTGTAGATAGAAAAAGTAATTAATAGTTTTAGACGGTTTATAGATATTAAGTACTGCTTCATAGTCTGTTCAGGTGAGATTTAAAACAGTAATTTACGTCTGTTTCAGTTAGTATCAGTTCACCGTATATAACACGTAGATATGTAACTGTTTGAAATTGCTGTGTTTAGTCGAACATGCCCTGAACAGAACGTGATTAAATTTCACCTATAGATAGAATCTTTTTTCAACATCCCGTCCGTTCAAAATTACGCTTTGGGTAAATATTGAATTAGCAACTCTTGTTTAATTGTGTGCATTGCGAAGCGATAGTCAATTACCGATATATTGAAAACACTCCGTGCATTATGTATGAATTGATTGATCAATTATCTACGTTGTATGTGTAATGGATATTTGTGTACGTAGTATTTGTATCTAGGTGGCGTATTTTATTGACTAATTTGATAAAAGTACCTTAACAAATAAATATCAGCCAACAAAAATTTTGTTAAAGCAAAGTGTTACGGCCCGTAACTAAATGAAAGTTGTTCGGTTTATATACAGAACCCAGGGTTTGTAAAAATTATTTTTCATTTTTTATTAAATGGGTTTAGGGGAGGTGACATTGGTCGTTCGAAATCTAAATAATTTTTTCGGTTCATTAATTTAAAATAGGTCCAGGAGGTGGAAGCAAAACCAATTTTAAGTGGATTATTCAAAATAAGAAGTGAATAAATTCTAATTACAAAAACAAAAATTCTAATTTTAACCGCTTTATATCTACATCGTATATGTAATGTACAAATTCTTGAAAGAATTTCTGTTTTCTGCGTGAGACTCGAACCCACAATGTCATTCTCACCGGGGGTGTGCCCTAACCCTTAGACCACGGAGACATTTAATTGGAGTCCATTTAATGTGCTATAAATTGTATTATGGAAGCAGTTATTACAAGAACGTGGCTCTCTGCCTCCCGGAGAGAATGAAATCGTAGGTTCGAGTCCCACGTGAAGATCAGAAATTTTTAAAAAATTTCTGTATTACATATACTATGTATAAAGCGGTCAAAATTAAAATTTGTCAGTCCATTATGATGTTTTTATTACGTAAAGTTTAGTGAAATTATTGGGATCAATAAAGCGGTATATTATTGGCAATTCGACGGCGGAAATATCTGAAATAAATTGCAGAGAAAGCATTTAAACAACATATTTATAGTTACTAATCAAAAAACGGTAAATAAAACCCATTACTGCATTAATGTTCGTATTCTGTATATGTATTTCGATAACTAAGTTGTCATCATCAGTCAGATTAGTCGTCGAAATACGTATACAGAATACACAGGAGTCTTATTTACCTTTTTTAATTATGAGAACAGTTGCTAAATGAAAACATACGGCAGGTTGTTAATTGCAATTCAAAACGCGGTTAAAATGAGAATTTTTCAGTTTAACATCGTAAAAGCGTATAAGTACATACAATTAATAACCTACTGTGGATTTTCATTTAATAACTGTTTCTGTAACACACTTTATGGCACACCAGAAGGACTCGAATTCACCGTCTCCGTGGTTTAATGGTGATGGCGCACTCGTGGAGAGAAGGAGATCGCGGGTTCAAGTCTCCCGCGGAGAATAGAAATTTTTTCAAAAATATCCGCATTACATACACGATGTATAGAGCGGTTAAAATTAGAATTTTTCAGTTTAACATCGTAAAAGCGCATAATTACATGCTACAATTTTTTAAAGATTATTAAAGAAATTAATAACGTAAACTAGCAATTTTACGCTGTCATCTTCAGGTGGAAGTTTTGCTATTCATCGCAGAGTGAATCGAACTAATGGAATTGTAGCATTGAACAAATCACACTGCGCTCACAATAAATTTTCGTGCGTTTAAGTTATGGATTGGGTTAGATGTAGATCACAGATCATACTGGAAATAGAGGGACGGTCCCATGAAAATAGTTTATGTATTATGTAATCTACGTACAATCAACATAATAGGAACGGAGACTAACTGTAGGCCCGCTACGAATAACTGATTTATGCTAATGATATTACAAAAGTACTCTTCATAAATTTGAAGCAGGATATCAAAATGTGGTGTACTGGCGGCGTTTAGTTGAATTTCAATATATTTAATACAATGTCCTTTTCATAATTAACGAATTGTGATTTTGATGGATGTATGTTCCTTGTATACGTGTATATATACACATGTATATACACAATTACGCGTATTTCACGATATAAATTAATGAAAACTCCTGCCCATTCCACCTCTTTAATTAAGGCAGAAACTAACGAAAAAATCATGCCCTCGGAGAGTAATTGAACCCCTGTCCACTGCTTACCGGGAGGGTGCTCTACAATTAAGGGTATGTACGGATCCCTGTATATATCTTTCAACTTTTCGTTTGATCTTCTTATCCATAGCCTCATTTATTTATCCTATCTTCTTTTGCGTAATCGATTCCTCCAGGTTTCGCAGTGTTTTTCTGTTTTTGCTGGCTATATGCACTTGAATCCTAATTCTTTCAATATCGTCCTCCCATTTAATCTGTGGACGTCTTCTGCTTCTTTTTCCACTCCATGGTCTCCACTTGCAAGTAATGTTGTTCCATCTTTTATCTGTGTATTTCTCATCGTAGCCTGCCCATTATCATTTTTACCTTGTTACTTCCTCTTTAATGTCCTATATTCTAGCAATATTTCTTATACTTTCACTTGTTATCCTATTTGATAGCGTGAACCCTAATTTTTTTTTTCAGTTTTCATTAAAGCATGTTTTTTCTGGGCAACTCTTTTGTTGTTCTGCTTCTAATTCTCTCTTTTAAATAACTGTGTTAATATTGTTTTAGAATTGTTATGTATTCTTGGACTAATTCATTCTCGTACTACTACGCGTTTCGTTTATTGAGAACTCGTTAGATAGTCTTCGTTTCGTCGATTTATGTAACTTACGTAGTCAACACCAACTAAATGAGCTACATACAGTCGACAAACTGAAAACTACCTATCGAGTTCTTAGCTAACGAAACGTGTTGTAATTAGTGCTTTGTTGACTGTAACTCTTCAATAATTAAGATGTTACGTTTGGCAATGGCCCTTTATAAGTTAGTACGGTCGCTATTTGCATTGGTAATAGATGCTCTCGCCATTTATGATTTAAATATTACTCTTAGCTGTATTTTTACTTGTCGGATAGTTTTCATTTCTGTCTTATAGATGGAAGTATAGTTTTTCCCATTTTCTTTCTCTAATTTATTGTAATTACATTTCGATAGTGTTGGAATTTATTTCAATGTTGACAGGAACAAGGTTCGTCGTCCTAGTTTAATTTATATATCTTAAATTTTGTGAATAATCATCGCTCTGTATTTACACTGTAAAAATTCTATACAAACCCCAATGCAACAAAGGTTTTCTTCCCAAATTCGTATAATAAACAGTTTTTGAAATGAATTTTATCGACAAGCATTTTTCTGGTTTGCAGACACAGCACATATTAGTGGCTGCATTATGAATTTTACGTATATTGTATGCTTACGAACTTGTATGACAACGACTGATAATGCTTGCTTTCTAGGAAACTATATCGTACATTATACACTATCTCAAACAATTTTAGATTGAGTTAAGAAGAACTTATTCGAATACTTACGCTGTTCTTGATGCTTTGAAATTAATATTATAGAGAGTTTGCTCATTTAGCCGCCATAAAGGAACTATATAGATAGTTGTTCAGTCTGGCACTTACATACGTTGTCATTAGAAGTTATTTAAAACTAACATAATGTAATTAAAAATAACTCGGTAAGTGCTTTGCATGTCTAAGTTTTAAAAGGGTTTTGATATTAAAATGCACATCGGAGGTTTCTGTAGTCGCTGTTGCAAATAAGTATTTTAATGTGATGTCATGTCATGCGAACGTTATTTTGAACTCCCTATTTGAGTATGTCTAGTCCTGTATGTGCATACATACATATATTTTAAGTTTGTATGGGTGATAATGAAATAATTGTAAGTATCATTGTTTCTATTTATGTTTTTATTAAGAAAATTGAAAAATTAAGGTGCATATAGGGCGATAGTTATAGGATTACTTAAAAACTAATTGCATTTTTTCAGTATAATGAATGAATGCAATTTTTTTATTCAATGAAAAACTGGGTTAAACAAAGCAATCAATTTTATTTTATTCTTTTTTGCCAATTTCATAATTTAGTTCTGATATAAGTTGCTATATGCTCATTTCATTTTTTATTCATATTTTATGAACCCCTCCGTATATTGTATGTCGCAATTCGCGTGTTACTGAAATTAATTTGATTCGTTTGGTGTTAATATCGCCAGTTGGGATGCGTTAGCGAAGGGTTATTATAAATGCTACTTTAGTTCGGTTAGTGGGTTCATCTCCTGGATAAGTCGTCTTTAATTGGAGTTATTCCAAGTCATTTGTAATTAATTGTTGTAATAATGAGCCTGTAATTTGCATTTTCTTCCATTCTTTACGATCGAAAGTAATGACGGTAGGCATAAATATACTGTCCCGGTGCACTCATTCCTCTGTTCCGTTTCCACCTTTAGAGAAGGAAGCCTGCGCCTGTTAAACAGTAGATTTCAATCTTGTAGTAGATCGTGCATACAATTAAGAAAGTAACGTGTTTTACAACGTGTTGTTTGAATAATATGCTGATCGATTAATCGACTTGGGACTTACGTGTTTTGGATTGTATCAGAGAAAGTCGAGCACAGTGCGATTACGTCGAATCAAGTTATCACCTTGTCTTTATTTTGACGAATTACTATAAGGAAGAAAAATTTAGTTAATATCCTCAGCACTAACTCGAGATAGAATAATTTTAATCATTATATTATACAATACCCAAATTTCCTTCTTTTTCTTCTCTTTGCTGACGTTAGAGTCTTTATTAGAGTCTAAAATCGTGACCTTAGTGAAGAGTACATTTCCATCTAATAGGAAAAGTAATGTTATATCCACCTTATTGCAGCCACCTTGCCGTAGGAGCACTTAGGCATATTATTTCTATCGTCGCCATTCACGTCAAGAATTTTTTTGTCTCCCTGCAGACTAATTAGTAATTTCAGTTCTACAAGCTTTTCTTATCTAACAAAAGTGAAAGAAACTCTTTTTAGGGTAATTAAATATCGAACCTATTTTGTGGATCCCCTGTGCTTCAGTATTGGCAAACTGTTTTCAGTGTAACGGTACTGTGGCGCCGACTTTTTAAAATCTATACGCAGGTGAATCCATCTACTCTACAATTTTTTTTGAGTTAGATTTAGCACCCTGAATGTTAAGGAAAGGATGGTTTAAGGTAAGAATATGGGCGTGTATTTATTGTGTCAATCACACTGATCTGGGCCAAAGTTTTTGGTTTTTTCTTTTATAAGAAAGGAGAGTTCCAAAAATTGTGAATTAGACTAATTTATTTAAACATCGCCTAGTGAAACTCTTGCAAATGTATCGTATGAACAGTCGGTTTCATAATGGGATAGCAAATATTCCACTATATTTAATGATTGTAATATAAAACCAGAAGTTACAGTGAATATAACATAGAACAAGACAACATGGTAGATATATGCAGGCATTGTCACAAGATATTAGAAACAACTGAACTCTAATTTTGTACGTAGACTTCCGCGGTCGTGGTCCATGTTATCTGCTTCTGGGTTTCCGGGATGGAACCCCCAAAAATCCCAAAATCTCACAACCTAATACACAGCTTACATCATTTCTCCCCCTCTCTAAAGCCCATCTACCCTATATACAAGGTGTTACTGACCGCATCAGTAGGGTTCTTCTCAAAAACAACATCAAAACCATCTTCAAACCCCATTCCAAATTATCTGACCCTTTTTCCGTAACAGACCATATTTATTTAGAATCACCTGGTGTGTTCAAGTTTCCTTTTTCATACGGCAGGGCATATATTGGTGAAACAAAGCGGTCTGTCCGCACTCGTGTTTCTGAACATGAGCATTGTACCAGGTTACTGCGCATAGCCGGTTCTGCACTTGCCGAGCATAGGCTGGAAACCGGGCACCATATTCCGTTTAATTCGACCAAGATCCTATCCCGCACTAACCATTTCTATGGTCGCAAAATCCGTGAAACTATAGAGATCTTTAAGCACCCCAATAAACTTAACCGCGATGATGGCTACCTCCTACATAACGCTTGGCAATCCTGCATCTCTAATCTACCCAACCGCAACCGTAACGCTCCATTGACCCATGACCCATTATCTATATATAAACGCGTCCCCCATCGACTTAAACCAGTTTCAGTGCAGTAGTTCAGCCCTGAAGATGTCCCATACAAATGGGTACGAAACGTCAGCAGATATAATAGTGACGTGGTTCCATCCCGGAAACCCAGAAGAAGATAACTGAACTCTAATTTGCATGTACAAATTTAGTACAGACAGCATTTAAATATAACGCGACATGAAAATATATATATATAAAATAATACATAGAGATCTTGTAAAAAATATAAACAAGCAGACACAATTAAGGCATTAAAAACACATTATTTCAAAATCGCAAGTAAATGTATTTGCTTTAGACACATACTAATCAACGTCAACTATCAAATTCTATAATATTTGTAATAAATTTTTGTTGAGTGTAAGGTAGCTTAATAGCAACCAATCGTATACACCTTAAATGCCGGGGCGTTTCAAAATTTCTCTATTTATAAAATTTAGTATTGCTACATGTTAAGGTAGTTTGAAAAGTTAACTGAAGTCATTCAACTAGAAAAATACGGGTATTTGTTTTAGTGAAATATTTGTCCTTTTACAGATACTTCATACTACCTAACAAGTGAATAAATTTGTAATATTCGACAGGAAATATAGCCAACGTTTGCAGTTCCTGTTTTCAGAGAAAAATTCTTGTTCCGCTATGTTTCATCGGCTTCTGTATATGTCACAGAATATATTCATACTTCCTAAATCCAAATTGCAAAATTTCTCAACTGGAAATATACATAGAGCGTAAATACATCTAATACTGTGGAAAATGGATGGTTTTGTGTCTGACGTGAATCCATGCATTATGTATTTGAATCGTTTTCATAATAGAATTTTGTGATTTTATCGGGGAGTAGCAAATGCATTAACATTATTACGTATTGAATGATGAAAATTTAAAGAAAACGCATTTATAATTTAATCAAACAAAGTATTACGTACCTAGTGCGTTATGTGAGCAAAAATAATAAAAGATGAACTGTGGTAATTCCACGAATAGCTTCGTAATGTGATGGAGTAATTGTTTCGAATTTTATATATGTTATTATATGTTTAAAATAATATATGTGCGAATTACAAACTTTTAGAGAAAAATGCGCCACTGAAACTTGACAACTGCGTGAGTGAAATATTGGAAATTTTATGAAAGACTCGAGTATAGAGTTGGCACTGGAAATATTCAGTTAGCGGCGCGTGCTTGGAAGAAATGCTAAAAGTTTAACAGGCAATAAACATAAATAAACACTTACTCTTTTAAGCAGCGCTTTAAGTTGGCAGAAGCAGAAAGTGGATAAGTTCGGTTAAATATTTGCAGCATCTGGAATGTTTCAACAATTTCTTTATATAAGCATGTTTGCCGTGAGGAATAGATGTTCTTATATGCAGAGAACGACCACTCGATATTTATTCAAGATTTTACGTTGTATATGTAACGCAGAAATTTGTGAAAAAAATGAACTGTTTCCGTGGTCTAATGGTGATAGCACATTCCCGGAGACATGTAAAAAGCGGTTACTATTAGATTTTTTCACGAAAATATTTTCTTTATGCATTTTTCGAAATTACAGTTCACATTTTGACCCTGGAGAAACCCAGAAACTTAATGGGTGAAATATTGGCGAAAAACTGAAGAACTTAATTTAAAAAAATTCGAAAATTAGTTTCATTGTGGGATTCCCCAATATGATTACTGTATAAATTTGTCCTAACAACAGCGACAACATAATCTTCAGTCATATATATATCCACAGCACGTTCCTGCATGCTGTGGACGTACGAAACAAAACTATTACGTCGACACTAGCATAACATGTCATCACAACAGAACATTCAATAGATTTACAAAATACAAGGACAATAGCATCTATAGAAAATTCCCGAGCAAGAACATACAGAGAGATTGAAAAACGAGGAAACACCTTAAATACTAGGAACGACGGTTTACGCATTTCTTCCGCCTGGAGACCTATCATAAAACAATATTGTCAAACATCCGCAAACAAACAACCCATAAACATTAATCCATTGTTAGTGACACCTAATTATAGTCCCATTAAACCTGGACAGATTCTTCCAGAACGCAATATAAACTCATTAAAATCCCAATACACTGACACCAAAATCGAAGTAACCCGAAGAGTTACGAGGAGCCAGTATATAAAGCAGCGGGAGAAGCAGTCATAGCCAGTTTCAGATTGACGCTTCACTACGAAACAGTTGAAGAAGATGATTGAGATGTCATCGAAACGTCAAGACGCCGATTATTTCGAGAACTTCTGTCCAACATCGCGGGGGGCCCGAGAATCTAATATTACCCATACTTACAACCGCGAGAACCATCGTTCCAATATATATATACTATCGGATTCCCCTTGTACCGTTAGGTGTCGTAGTTGTAGGCTCTGCAAAAAGAGTTTCCAGTGCTTTCTGTCTTTCGCCCTGCATTGGGCCTCTCTTCATGCGATCTTTACTATTTCTCTAATCTCCTGATTTCAATTCTTTTTTGGTCTTCCTCCTTTTTTACTTCCCACCAGTTTCCCAGATTTGTATCAGTAAATTGCCTTCATCCATCCTTGATAAATGTCTAAATTGTGGTTCTACAAATAAATATTTTAAGCCTAGTTGTTACGTATTTCGTTTAGCCCCGTCACATCATCAATTTTTCGTCATATTCTCATTTTTGTGGTCTTTAATTTTTGGTTTAATACTAATAATTCATGATTCATAGCCATACATCGAAGTGGGGACGAAGATGATTTTATACATATTTAGTTTTGTATTTTTATTTCGTTCTCATTTATTTAAGAAAACAGACTTTAAAAAGGTTGAATAAGCTTGTCGTTGCCGTTACTTTATGATATTTATATCTAACTCTACATTTTCAGTGATTTCCAGTATTGTTCCCGGGTACTTTAAGCTTACTGTTGCCTTTAAATTGTGACCGTCAATGATTATTATTCGCCAGTGCCCATTGGTATTTTCAGTCGCTAAATGCTTGTGAATAGCCCAATTAGTAACAAATCACCCTTACTGGCAACATGAAATTTGTTCGTTAACAATAATTCTGTATAACAATCATTTGACAAACATCTAAATATTTAGTGCTCGAAAACAGTTCTTTTTAAGTTTTGTCTTTAATTTTAATAATCTTCTAGAAATTTCGCAAGAATCTACAAGCAATATATGTTTAGCATAGCTTTAGAAATTACTGTATTTAGAATTTAATTTTCATCGTGACTTGGGTTATAAAATAAAATAATAATTTATTTAATATTCATCATTTAATATTTTAAAACTCAAAACTGCTATTTTATAAAATAATTTTCTATAAAAACGAAGTATTTTTATCCGTCTCCACACTCTCATTAAATGTTAGAGAAACGTAACCCTGCGGAAACTCGGTCTTGCATTTCCTATTGGAATAGATCGCGAACTTTCAGTGCAATTCTGCACGGTTAGCGTCTAAACAGCTTTGAGACATAAATTTCGTAGATGTGAAACCAATGATTCACTCGTCTACCTCTTACCTGCTACCTCTATGCCCGTTGGGGTATAATTTCTTCACCGAAAAATAAACGAAGAAAAGAAAAAATCGGAAAAAACTCGATGACAGCATACAATTCTTTCGGGGTTCGAGGTGAATAGTGTGACTGTAAGTGATAAAGTTGTGCTCGCCTTTCGTGCATTGTAGTTTTCTCGAAAATGTTGGTATTTCCTTATTATATTATGCTGAAATATATATATATATATATATATATATATATATATATATTTTAATTAAATAAGAATTTGAAGAATTAGTAGTTTAAATAAATACAAAAATATTATTTAAAAAATAACAAAGTTGTCCTTGAAATCTTATTTATACAAATTTGAAAAAAAAATTTAATTTTAAACTAATAAGTGAAACAATGTGTAATCAAAGAAAATTAATTAATCGCGAAGGCTGTAATAAAATATTTAATTAAGCTGCGAGAATAATATGTATAGGGTTTGGTGAAAAAGCAATCATGGAATTATACGTGTACGTATCCCTGGACAGGGTTTGTTGCAATCACAAACATGATGTATGCTGAACACGTGAACACGGAACACGTACTGCATTATAGGATATATTTAGATCTTGTGTTGAGGGTCTTATTGAATCATGAAATTGGAATATGTCAGCACATTAGTTTGATTCGCCTCCTTATCTACGATAGGTTTCGATCTTAGTAATAGATTTCGAATTCACGCATCGTACAAAGTTTGATTCCATTTCTTTAAATTTTTGCTCAACAACTTGTAGCAAACGATGACATCTTATGAAATTCTCCATGAATACAGAATAATAATAGCTAATAACTCTTAAAAAGATTAGATTTAAATTTTGTCAAAAAAATTTGGATTGCAAAGTTTGTATACAAAGAAACTCGTCTTTGAATGTAAAAATGAAATCAAATTAAGTATATATATATATATACATGTACTCACTCCTCATAATCATGGCCATCGTCGATCTACTCATATAACTTGTAATTTGATATATTTATATTTTCAACAATACAAACATAAATTTTGAATAAAATCCAGTAATTATAATCCAAAATAAATTAAAAATTTGATTTCGTATTTGTCTTTAAAATAAAATAATAGATAATACTAAATGCGTCAGTTGTTTGGTACACCTATGGCTTTCATCCGCCTCATTGTACCCGTCCATAACTTTATGATTATTGGAAAATTAAAAAATATGATTTTAATTTAATGCGATACTAATAGACCTAAACATCCAAAGTTACATGGCCATCGTCGACCTACTTAGCTTTGAGTCCCGATCTGTGTCTCTTTAATCAAAATTATTGAATCCAATACAAACAAAAATTAATTTAAATTCGAAATTCGAATTAAATTATCGAAATTAAATTAACTAAAATATTTTCAAAGCGGTAATGCCCGAAACGAAGCGTAAGAACCTTGAGCAATGAAACAATTTTTATGAGAACAAATATTTTCAAATGCTAACACGTGAGATTGTTTTGAAGTGCAGACGAATACTTTCTAAATCAACCGTATCTCTGCTTTATACATCCAGCGTTGCATCTTTCGGAGTCCTCTGCAGCAATCAAAGCCAAAGAACTAGCCAGTACTGTTTTTTTCATTCACATCATCCGTCCAATAATTTTGTTTCCCTTTTTAATATGTCTCACATTGATTTCTTAATTCTTTCCAATTTCATTTCTCATTTGAAATTTAATTTTACATTAGATTTTTACTTTTTAATATTTTTAAATAAAATTCTGAATTCGCTCATGTCGTCTATCGAATATTTTTCTTACTACATTTAGTAGTATTTTTAAAGATTTCTGTAATATGATTGCTTATGATTTTTTAACCTCTATTGTATTGTAGTTGATATTTTATCTATAAATAAGTTGGTTATTTACAAAATTACGCAGAGTTTGAATGTTAATGAATTCATATCTCCAATCATCGTATTATTTAAATATATAATATTTTTTCATCGTCTCGTTAATATAATATGTATCTTTTACAATGTTGTAATTTAGTTATATATTTATTTTTAAACTGTTGTCGAAACGTATATTGGTTCTAATGGATTTAAACTATTATGAATTGGCTAAAATGCATTGGTATAAGTTGATATTTTAATTCAACTTGAATTACCTTCGTGCATTTTTAGAATTCCTAGAAATTATTTACATTAGAATTATTAACAATGAAAATATTTTGCTTCATTGAAGTTGCGGAATATAAGGCTCACATAATGATAAAAATCTAGTAGTTTTTGAGATACATGAAACTGTCTTTAATATATTTTTATCTATTAAAAATGACGATTGTAAAGTATACTAATGTTGGACGTTAATTAATATACCAATTCAGTCGTCTAAAATCGATGCATCGTAAAACTAGTTGAGTTACGATACGAACTACTTCATCATCCGACGTGTTTTCTAAATAAGTCGCTGTAATTTGTTTTCGTTTTCAAACTCGAAGAAGTGACTTGGTGGGAATAGGCTTACGTTAAACAAAGAAATCGTCGCCGAAACAGAAAGCGCTTTCATTTCGCTCGATAAGTCACACTTCTTGGATGATTTGAAAAAAGAGCGGTGGACTAAATGTATCCTAAAAAATGACTGTATTTGGAAATAAACAAGGAAAAATTAATACATTTTCTTTCTTGACACGGACACACTGCCCTCATAAACGCTAACGCATATCATCCGCAAAATCAGTTCCGTATTTCGCTTCAAAGTATTACATTAGCTATTTTCAATTACGTTACTTTCGCTAGAAATGATTCGTTCGAATTTCAATTGCGCAGCAGGTAATCCAGCTCGAAGAGCGGAATCTGAAATTCTCCAACAAAGCTTCTCAACAGCAGAAAATTCGAAGGAGTCTTTGATGTAAATAAAGAGATTTCTGCTCCACTACAGACAGAGAGAATTAAAGTATTTCAATTCGTGCAATCGTTGAACTAACTTCGATGAAGTTAATCTGTAACACAAATATTAACTCGTACGTTCTGTAAAATTTGAAAGCAAATTTCGTTTTATGAAACTCTTAATTAAGTTGTTATGTGTAATCTTGCGAAAGTTAAATTAAAAAGTAACTAGATAATAATTAGATATTTAAATATATCAGTGTGAAGTCCGTAGAGTCGTAATACATATAAAATTCCTTATACTAAGTATAAAAGTTGGAAGAAGTACATATCAATAGGGATAGAAGAAATATGGGAGGAAGCACAAAATATAATATTAGAAACAAATCAAGTGATCATGGTTCGGCGATGAAATAATACTCTTGCAGAAAGGATTAAAAAATTTAGTCAAAAATACTTATTAATAAAAAATATTACATTATGAAGGTAAATGGTTTTCCAATAGGGACTTGACAACTTTTAATTCAATTTGTGAACGCACCCTTTCACTAATCATCGAACTGTCACTGTCACTTTATTCAGTAAACTTAACATTTTCATCATGGTAAAAAGTACACGAACGAACAACGTCTGCAAATTATAAAAATTTACTACAGAAATTCGGAGTCGGTGATCGCTACTTTAAAAGCGTTAACTCCGATTTTCGGTCGTAAATCAGTCAATTCCACGGCGTCCTCAAGAGTTGGGCATCGCCCAGACCACTTTATGGCGAATTTTGCGTAAGGATCTTGATTTACACCCATACAAGATCAAGCTGACTCAAGAATTGAAGCCGATGGACCATTTGAAGCGACGTACGTTCTCGCGCCAAGATGATCAATTTCATCGCAAAATTATTTTCAGTGAGGAAGCTCATTTTTGGCTCAATGGGTTCGTCAATAAGCAAAATATGCGTTATTGGTCGGGTGAAAATCCACATGTGCTTCATGAAACACCACTTCATCCACAAAAAATATCTGTTTGGTGCGGTTTGCATGCCGGCGGCGTCATAGGGCCATATTTTTCGTCGACGATAATGGTCGTCACGTTACCGTGAATGATAATCGTTATCGCGCCATGATTACCGATTATTTTTGGCCCGAATTAGAAGATATGGACTTGGACAACATGTGGTTTCAGCAGGACGGTGCCACAAGCCACACAGCACACGTTACAATCGATTTATTGAAGACTAATTTTGATGAGCGTGTTATCTCAAGAAATGGACCAGTCGATTGGCCGCCTCGTTCGTGCGATTTAACGCCTCTAGACTTTTTTCTTTGGGACTACGTCAAGTCATTGGTCTATGCCAACAAGCCGACAACGTTGAAAGAGCTCAGAGCCAACATTGAACGCGAAATAGCAGCCGTTTCGGTCGAATTGTGTGGCCGAGTCATCGAAAATTGGATCCAACGAATCGACCGCTGCAAATGTGCCCGCGGTGGCCATATGAACGAAGTCGAGTTCCATTCATAAATGTTTTGATTGTACTTCAACCCGATAATAAAGTTTTTGAAATATCTCAAATGGTCTGCATTTTATTTTGAAAAAAGTTGTCAAGTCCCTATTGGTAAACCCTTTATAAGAAAAAGCGGAAGGCTTTGAAAAAATTGTGCAAAAGAAAGAAAAAAAGGAAAACGGCTGGCAAAAGAAGAGTTATATACAATTGAAGAATAGTGAATCAGGGAGACTAGTGGAAATTTGGAAACAATTTTCAAAAGTTATTAAATGGAGAAGATGAGAAAGAATCAAATACCAGCTATAGAACAAGAATATAATATCTGTTGATCCCTGCAAATAGCGACGTATGCATATAAACGACAATTGTTTGTTGTAACCTGACCTTTGTACGGACAAAGCGAGTGCTTCCACTTCTACTTGTATCTACAGTAGCTTCATTACTATTCGAGAGATGGAGGCATAATTCGTTTTCATTACTTTCTGATGGGATTTGGACTAAGCGAAATGATTGTCATATTCGGAAATACTTGCGTCATTACGATTAGAGAAAAGGTAAATCCAATTTTCTGGGATCTATGACCTTCGGTGGCGAAGAGATCTCTATGGTTATAGTGAAAGACCTTCGTCAGAGCGTTACCGGTTCGATTAACTTGTGTGCTGATCGGATTAGAAGATTAATTCTATAAGCGCTGTTCTTTTATTCGTAAAGATTAAAACACTTATTCTTTTGAAAAGGTATGCTTGTATTTCTAAGTAAAAGCCTTGTAAAGCTTTAGTACATATATTAAAATAAAAACCAATCTTATCCGACACGACTGGAGTTTGATTGTGAGGAATCAAACCCCAGTCGTTTGCTTTCCGGGTGGCTGCTTTATGATTGAGCTATTAACGACTTTCGATTTAGCACCGAATGGGCAGGATTTTTTCATTAATTTTTGTCATAATTATAACAATGTAATGAGCAGAAATTTTCGAGTTTTCATTAATTTACGTACGTAATTGTGCATATACACCTGTAATATATATGCAATTGCATATGTATTTAATAATAATACCACCATACATCAATGACTCTCTTTATGTCTTCATATTCTTCACACAAACAAACCGAATGGCCTATTGGGACTACACCAAATAAATTTGTGAAGGATGACAAACTTTAAACTCCGCTTGAACTATCGATGAACAGTCGCCATTCCTCCA
The DNA here is from genome assembly GCA_031893035.1 of Dermolepida albohirtum. Classification (NCBI taxonomy): domain Eukaryota; kingdom Metazoa; phylum Arthropoda; class Insecta; order Coleoptera; family Scarabaeidae; genus Dermolepida; species Dermolepida albohirtum. The sequence goes on along the minus strand of JAVIWB010003251.1, from coordinate 179,000 downwards.
TTAAAAATGCATTACTTCGAAAGTATTGTAGAAATGCCCTATCTTTTGATCGAAAATAGGAAACTTTAGCTCCTTCTTCTAGTAAGTTTTTCTCATACAGTCTTGATGCTAAGAGTTCTGAGGTTTTTTCTTAGATGGTCCAAATCTCGTGCCAAATCATTTAACTCACGTTGATCAAATCTCTTACGAACGAAGTCATCTTCATTTTCGAATATTTCATCGTTGGGGTAGCAGAGAGAAATTCTTTGAAAACTGGCACCGGGATTTATGCCGAACGAGGCACTGGGCGTCTAGCTGATGGTACACTAGGATACTATTCTTCACATTTGTTTTTCTTGTTATATCCTGACGTTTTCACTAATCAAAAGTAAAAGTCACTCGAATGGTCTTGCGGCTCTCGCCAAATCACAGGTATACCAAATAGCAATTTATCGCATGTTCACTTCGTTCACATCCGTAAATTCTCGACACACTACGCGAAGACCTTGTAAGGGACTCTGACTCGACTTTGGAATGCGCTTTACCATAAAGAGTGACGCACAACGTCTCATTACACTGTCGTAGGTGTAACTGAATAGTCTAGATAAGTATGAACCTGTCACTGGTCTCTTATGGTGTCATTCACCCCTGTCCAATCGGAGAAGGTTTGCTTCAGCCAATAGGAGAGCGTTAGTGCTTTGTATAACCCACGTTCCATCCAGCGGAGAGTGGTCACATTAATGTAAGCTATATAGAAAAGACTGACGATATAGAAGAAAACTAACTACAGTTTTGAATTCAGCATGCCTATTTAACTTTAAAACAAATGAAGAATCGAACTCAACAGAAATTGTGTTAAAAATTGTTTCCCAATGTAATTTTTGAATTGAGCACCACGCAACTAGAACTGAACCGTTATTACGACTGTAATAATTGTTTAACCAACTTCAAAAATAAATTCGAATCGAAATATTCCAACAGGCACTCCAAAGTACAAACAACAAGCTAGCGTTCGTGCTCTCTCCAAAACGTACATAATTATTATAACAAGAACAAAGGAACTTCTGACTTCCATTCTGATGATATTAAATGTGTCAAAGAGAGTAATGTTAAACGAGGAGCGTAGGTACTTCTGTGTACATTCTTGCTGACGTCATGTTCCTTATAATTAATACATAACGTGTAATCATCATACTATATGTATATATATATATATATATATATATATATATATATATATGTATGACGTTCAACGTTGGAAATGTAAATTGTGTATGCATTTCAAGTTAATTTACAGTTTTAAGGCAGGCTACGTAAGTACATATCTCTTCACTATCCAGTGAATCGAAACTAATCTACTACATTTATTCAAGCGAAATGCAACGAACGCCATCTATTAATTACTAAGTGTAATATACACAAACTAAGAACATAGTTGAACGTTATCATAGTTACAAGTTAAAACAAGCATTTAAACTACATCTAACAACACTGTTCTTCAAATAAAAAAAAATTAAATTGAAAAACAATTAAGTGTAGGTAAATATTGTTCGAGCTTGTCGCTAATTGAATTAATCAAAAAATGGCAACAAAACCCGCACCACATCAATGTTCGTACTCTGTATTTCGACAACTACGTTGTCATCATCTTTTGGCTGGATGAGTGTGTGGCTTTTTTTTCGGTCTGAGCTTTACCATGGATCCATGTGCGACACTGTAGTTAATAATCTGCTGATGATGACAACTTAGTTGTCGAAACAAGTATACAGAGTACGAATATTGATGTGGTAAGGGTTTTTTTAGCCATTTTTGATAAATACAACTAAGTGTACTTAAAACTGGTTGCTATACCGAACCTTACAATGAAATGATACATTTTTAATTGCGATTTTGCGAAAAATCGAAAAATTCTATTTACTGTTATCAGCGTAATAATTTTTACGCGAGTTGACGTTTACATTTATTGAAAATTAAATTCATTTATTTCATTTCTGGTATAAAATATGCTTAAAGTACGTCGGAATAATACTAAATTTAAATTCATTCTGCTTAATTTTCAGTCAATTGAGTATAGTAATTCCATTTTTTTATTATGGCGAATTTAACTCAAATATTCAACATAATTTTCGTATAGTTTCCATATTGTCATAACGTTTGCCTTACAGCCGGTAGGAGTGCGTATATTTAACCAGGCGATTGATCTAACTTATCGAAAATCGTTGTATTGTAAAACTGGACTTGCGCTTGAAGCCTAGAGTCACTTGTAGTTTAATAAAGGCACTGAATAGTAGTATCCTCGAATCAAGTAGAGCTGTTTTAATTTCCATTTGAAATCACCAGAATTAAACATCTTGAAGTGGAAGAATATTTCAGCACCATCTAAGGTCTCATAGTTTCATCTTTGTTATTATTATGGTTAATAAAATTTTGTTTTCTTCATTGTTGCAGCAATTAGGGCATTGCTTCTTCTTGGTAGTAGTTGGATATTTGGTTCAAGAATCAGTTTCATTATGTTTGCTTGATTAGTAAGATTGAACAATCCTCTGGGTAACCAGCGATAGGAACACGTCATATAACTTATGATAATAGTCGATATTTGGTTCTCTGTATTCAATCACATAATCACAGGAGGCCAAGATTCGAAAGTTAACAGAAAAACTTAGGATTTAGCACAGAAGTCATTGTATGCTATTTTCCTGATTAGACCGCGTGTTATAAAGTCTTGGGTTCGAGTTTTGGACTGTCTCCAAACGTTGTTTTAGATTTGAAATGTGATTAAGAAATTTAAAGGCTTAGGATTTAACAAAGAAAGACATATGCACACTTCCTGACTGAATTATAGGGTACAAAGTTCCGGGTTCGAGTTTAAGACCATCTCTAAACGATGGTGTTTTTCGGGCCTAGTTTCACTCAGACTATTGTAGGTTCGAGTCTTGGATTACTTGTTTATAATTTCACAATTTCATGATAACATTATTCGGCATCTGCAAATTAAAAACACAAGACTTGTTCTATATTTGAAGCTTAAAAACTGAGGGTTTAACACAGAAGACTTTAAATGCTGCTCTCCTGACTGGATTATAAGACACAAAGTTCCAGGTTCGATTTTAAGACTATCTCCGAACGTAAATGGTGTTTTTCGGGTCTAGTTTCGCTCAAGCTACTCTAGGTCCGAGTCCTGGGTTGCTTGTTTATAATTTTTCAATTTAAAAAATTCAGCGTCTGGAGATTAAAAACATGAGACTTGTTCTAGACTTGAAACCTAATTGAGAAATTTAAAAGCTTCGAATTTAACACAGAAAACATTATATGCTACCCTCCTGACTGGATTATAGGATAAAAAGTTTCGGCTCGGAACATAGATGACGTTTTTCGGGCCTGACTTCGCTCGGGCTACTGTAGGTTCGCGTCTTGGATTACTTGTTAATAATTTCATAAATTCGGCGTCTAGAAATTAAGAACAGGAAGATTGATCTTGATTTGAAACCAAATTGAGAAACTTGAAAACTCCGAATTGATCACAGAAGGCATTATATGTTACCCTCTTGACTGAATTATAAGACACAAAGTTCCGAGTTCGAGTTTAAGGCCATCTCCGAACATAGATGGCCTTTCGGGCTTCGTTTTGCTCAGATTGCTGTAGGTTCGAGTCTTGGATTACTTGTTTGTAGTTCCTCAATTGCATAGTAACAGTTTGTAATTCGGCGTTTATAAACTAAGAACAGGAGATTTGTTCTAGATTTGAAACGTAAATTGGAAGCTTAAAAGCTTCGGATTTAACACTAAAGTCATTATATTCTACTTACTTGATTATATTATAAAGACCTGGGTTTGAGACTCAGACCATCTTTAGGTAGCAGCATGTTATATTTTTTGTATATTAACTGGTATGCATTCAGTAGTATATATTGTTTTATACCAACTAGTTTTGAAGGAAGTCTAAATTGCAGTAAAATTGAAACACCACGAAACAGGGAATTCCACAATCTATGCACTTCAATTTTATTTTGTGTTTATGCAATTGAGTCATACAAGAGACAAATTTCAAATATTTCTTGGCGTTATGGTAATCTTAAAGTAAATTGCTTTTAGATTCGACGACATTTTTTACAAATCTTTTTTTTTGCAACAACGCACACGCATTATCATCGCAGGTGATAAATAACACATATTAATTCGGAAAGATGGCCACCAGACGATATTCCACTAAATTTTCGTGTTCCAAACACGACCATCTAGATAACGTCCCTTTCTTGAGGCTATAAATCTCTCCAACAAAAATAAGCCAAATAGCAGTTCAGACATGAGCGTACATATTTTAAGATAAAGAATAGGAATCCGGATGTTATGATAAAAAAGAAAAATTTTCCGAGTCAACGCAGGTACAAAAACATCAAAATCAAACAGTTTTCCGCTATCGACTTTTATCTCAGTCGCGCCATTAATTTTCTTTATAGGTTTTTCCCCCGAACGTAATTTAGAGAAAAAAAAAAGAAACAGTCAATCTTCATAATTATTATCGGGGGTTATAAGCGTTGAAGTACACAGGAATGAAATATGCTGAATAATATAAATATCTTGCTTATGTTAGCCGCTGAAAAAGAAACAGATGCGAACTATAAATTTCTTATATTACACATTTCTCTAGCAGTTATTCACAATATTTACATAGATATAATATTTGATTAAGCTTATACCAGAGCATTAGTATAAAATGGAATGATTATAATTTGGTACGTAGACTTCCGCGGTCGTGGTCCATGCTATCTGCTTCTGGGTTTCCGGGCTGGAAAATGCGTTTCAGTGCAGTAGTTCAGCCCTGAAGATGTCCCATACAAATGGGTACGAAACGTCGGCAGATATACTAGTGACGCGGTTCCAGCCCGGAAACCCAGAAGCAGATAGCATGGAATGATTATATTTTCTGCACTTTTTATTTTTAAGACTTTTCCCAAGGCAAGACTAAATGTACAGTAGCGAGCATAAAAAATGCAAAGCTTATTAACATAGTGTGAAGGTGTGATTCTTTAAAAACATTACTAATCAATTTATATTTTTGTATGATTTTTAGTTCGCTACAGTTGTGATCGACTAGGTGGAGTTGCTATGTCTTCATAAGTTTACTTAATACTTTTTTTTTAAATTTAATGCGAAATTTACGTATTCTTTGCGAGCAAAAAGAATTGCAACTGTTTATAGTTTAACATATTTATTTAAATTCAAACATATTTTCTTGGTAAATTTAACTTAAATCTAATATTTAGTAGCGTAGCCATTATTTTTTATCACTGCCTTTAATCTGGAAGGCATAGAATCGACTAGTGCTATTATGGTATTTAAGGGCATTTTACCCCACTCTTCTTTTAAAATTGATTCCAATTCTTTTGTATTGGATGGATTTTTCTTCTTTACTTCCCGATCTAAAAGATCACATAGATTTTCTGTGGGGTTTAGATCGGGAGATTGTGATGGCCAGTCCAAAACTTGCACATCATTACCGCTTAAGAAGTTTCAAATTAAGCGACTTGAGTACTTGGGATCGTTATCGTGCCGAAATATGCTGCCAGGCGCCATTTTTTCACGAAGGTGGGGTACCATGTGCTGTGCAAGTATATCACAGTATTTATTTTCATTGTCCTTTCAATTTTAATTAACGGACCGACTCCATTACGGGAGAACGCACCTAGAAAGAGCTATCATATGTTCAGTGCTTTAATTTTAAATATCTTGCTTCTTACCCCACACCATTATTGATCCCCCACCATATTTGACTGTTGGTAGCTGAAATTTAGGACGATATCTTTGATTAGGCGATCTACGAATGTAATTTATTCCATCCGAGCCGAATAAATTAAATTTACTCTTTACACTGCTCACTTGACCAATGCTGATACCGTTTAGCAAAGTCAAGACGTTTCTTTTTGTTAACTCTACTTATCATGGGCTTTTTTGCTGGTCGTCTAGCATGCAAATTGGCTTCGCAGAGCCGTCGACGTGCAGTGTGTACTCCCATTTGCTCATTAGCGAAACTGGCAACGTCTACTGCCGTCTTTCGTTGATCGTTTTTTACTAATTTTAACATTCGACACTATATGCGAGCTGTAGTTTTACGAGGGCGACCACTGCCTGATTTGCTTTCAACACTTTTGTTCGCGCTAAAACGAGAAGCTACACGACTTATTGTAGATTTGTTAACTCCAAAAAGAAGTCCAATTTCTCGCATGCTTTTCCCTTCGTCTAATAATTTAATAATGGTTTTTTTGCTATGTGTTGATAGCTGTTTCTATTACAAAGTAAACATTGACAAAATAAATATAGCAATTTTTATTTAAAAAGCAAACTCAACTTACTTTAACGGTTGCTCCTTTGCGTTGCATTTTTTTTGCTCGCTGAAATTATTTACTTCTGACCTTAAAGTTGGAATTTAAAACTTTGTGTATGAACAATTTAAACAGAATGTTTTAGAATTGCTTACTCACAAACAAACGAATATACTACCCAAAGAAGAGATGAATTAGTTACCGTTATTTTAAAAGAGATTCGTTGTAAAGTTGTGTATTACAGAGTTGCATTTTTTAGTTGAGACTATTAATGGAAGTTTTTTCGCCAATAGCAGTTCAAAATGGTGTTGTTTAAATAAACCAAGACATCTTTTTTACACAGTTTATCGCAGAGTAAAACGAACTTTTTTAAATAGTAATTTTTAGTAGCGCTACATGGCACCACTAAAAATATACGTCGGTAAGGTAGATCTTTCACCAATGTTATGTCAAAATATTGTGACATTTGCATCATTAGAAGCAGAGAAATTGCATATAAAGTATCAGTGTATATTTGGCATTGGTCGAAAAATTAATTTAGAACAAAGAGCAAGTATTAAGTTCTGTTTTAAACTCGGTAAATTGTTTACTGAAACGTTTAATTTGATGAAACAAGTGTATGGTGATGCGTGTTTATCACGTACGAGTGTGTATGAGTGGTATAAACGGACATAAATGACGACGGTATGCTATTGTAATTGGTGATGAGACGTGGTGTTTTCAATATGTTCAAGAGACTAAGTGTCAAAGCTCTGAATGGACGCATCCAAGTCAAGAAAGAGCGAAAAAAAGCCGTTTGGACAAGTCAAGTTACTGCGGGGAAAATGTTTACTCCTTCAGCGGTTATCGGATCTCGCTGTACCTAAATTTAATTTCGTTGGATTAGTTTTTTAGTGGAAAAATCCTTTGTCGAAATCATGTGTGTGTATCCACAGACGTCTTTTATGGAAAATTTCTTTTACAACCCTCCACTATAACTGAAGTAGAATTATTGAATACAATTATTTTATTTGTATAGTTGCTATCGTTTTCCGTAAAATTTTTAGTATTCCATGTAACAGCTGAAATTTTTTGTGTTTTTTCGCCTTAAAATTGAGTGAGCTGTGTTAGTTTGAGAAACTGTACTTTCATATTAGGGACTACCACCAAATACAATGTAGATTATCGTTTGCATATGAGCACGTACAATGAGATGAAAAAGGAGGCGTAATGTACTGTGATCCGATAAATCGAAAATAATTTTATTTAATTCCGGTGCATGCCAACAACAAATACGAAGACCACCATTGACAGCATTTCAAGTACACCAATAGACGATAAAATTCGAAAGCTTAAGCATCATGCTGTGGGAATGTTTTTTGTGGTATGGCGTAGGCCCTTTACATAAGATAGAAGGCATAGTGAACGTTGATGTCTACGTGAACATATTACAAACTGTTCTTCTACCATATACAGAGGAAGAAATGCTACTAAGATGGTTGTATATGTAGTACATATCTGAAGTACGTTTCTCGCAAAGCGAAAACATGGTTTCGAAATAATAATGTTCGCGTTTTGGGTTGTTCGGCACAATCGCCAGACACTTAAACCCCATTGAAAATTTATGGGTGGAGCTGAAAAAAACTGTATCTGCTGCTAAGCCGCAAAAATTGATCTGTGAAGAATATGCCATGCCGAATAGCAATCAATTTCAGCAGTGGCATGTAGGCAACTGATGAACTCGTTGCCTCGCAAGTGTCAAGAGATGATAAACAATAAAGGTCTAGCAACAAAATATTAAGTGTTTCAATCCAATTAACTAAGTAAAAATGACATTTGGTTAGTATTTTGACATGACTACTATTTTAATGCACAATTATTTTGTTTGTCCTAGAATATAAACAGTTTTTTTTTTCTCTTTGGTATTAAGAAACTTATTTATTTACTGTTATAGTTATGTAACATATTGGAATAAAGAGTTCAATAAACTTGTATATTTTTTTTATTTACCGTATAAATTGATATTTTAACAAATTTAAAACCACGGCTATGTAACCGAAATTTCTTTATAAAAACCTGTATTTTATTTTTTTTACAAAACAATCTTAACACCTTCAATATACACTTCATTCAACTTCTTCAACTTTATACGCTTGTCTAATCGATGATTCCATTGTTAGAAGCATAGTTCGAACTCGTTTTTCTGTAAAGCAAAAGCTGCTGTGTCTCTCTCCATTCGTGGAAACAAAACAAAGTTGCACGGAACAAAATCGGATGAGTAGGGGCCGTGGAGCAAAGGAGTCTTTTATTAGCCAATAACTAGCGCATGCGTTGTCGTCTCCAATTCTACCGAGAAAATTCATTGCACTGAGCTCCAAGATATTCCACATAACTCCGCAATTCAATCGAGAAAATTTGTTGCACTGCGCTCCAAGTTATTCCAGATAACTCCACAATTGCTTCAATGGTTCGTCGTCGGTCTTCAAGCACAACTGCACGAACTTTCTCGACATTTCCATCCGCTTTGGAAGTTGATGGACTTTCTAAACGAGGCTTGTTAACAGTTGACCTTTTTTAAGAAAGCCATTCGTAGACTTGAGCTTTTCTGATAGCGTCATCATTGCTACAGCAACATCAAAGCTGTTGCTGTAGCTTTTTTTCACTTTTTATATGTACTATAATAATTTTAGATCTGACACGGCAGTATCATTCATTTGATATTAACAATCAGCTGCAATGTATACAAATAACTTTGCTATCTTAGTTGCCATAATCGTCTTTTTTCCTATAGTGATTATTTGTTAGAAAAATTTCATTAGTAATTTTGAGATCTCGTATACCAGGGTTGATCATTTATTCCTGCTATATTTGAGAGTAATTATTCACTAGATCGGCATGAGTTGACTATTAGCAGTTGATTACGAGTTTCCCATTCCACGCTGGCGTTTTATTTTACTTTTTTTGTATTGCCCAAACTTTATTATTTTTATTTAATGTAAGACGAAATAATAAACACTCTCAATTAACATAATTAACGATTAATATCACGATGAATAATAAATAATTGATGAAACACAACCACCCTGACTTTTTAATAACGAAATCAACAGCGGTATGTAATACCTGCATTAGCAGGATTGCCCAAAACTTTAAATGCTTGTAGGTGGTCAGTTACGATAAAGTTTAAGGCATATGTTCATTAGACATTTTTAACCTGTTATTGTTTCAGTAACACATCCTTAAGCTATGTCAATCATGTCACAGAACACCCGGTATATCCGTGAAATTACCAACGTAAAACAAGTAGAATAAATAAATTTCTTTATTGATCAAAATGTTAGTACTGGTACGTGTGTACGTGCTTCTATAGAATTTCTCTAGAGTAGGAATGAATGTAATATCATACTGACATTGTCTAACACGTCTGATTATTCTGTTGGAATATGCAAATATGTATGTACACATGTACATAGATACAACGTAAACGTATCATTACTGCATTGAGACTTGAATTCCGTTCCGCCGTTACGTCTTGAGCAACATCGAAAACAATTTAACAGTTATCTTATTTGTGTATAATTTATGTTACATGTTAACGCAACAGCCGTTACGTTTTAGTTGCCTAGGAAACAAGATCCGTCAGTTGCATGTTTGCTGCACATTTGATGGAAAATGGACCCTCTCGTACAAGGGCACCTACCTTAAATTAGTTATGGGGACGATAGTTCGATAACTTTCTCCCCCTCTTGTTTGAGTAAGTGAGTATGTATTTTATTCGACTTGCGATATTTTCTCTTTGTCTGCGTTGCATAGTGGTGGGTTATTTCAAGGAGGAAGAAAAAGAAATCAATAAATTTTAATACGTTTTTATTTCTTCGTAGGAAATATCTGTGTTCTTCCGGTTAAATCTCAGAGGAGACGGTTTTAAAAGTATTAAAATTTAATTCTCCAGACAAATCAAACATGTCTGACAGCATCTTTTAAAGAAACATCAGTTAAAGTAGACGAATTTGATGATGTCGGGAACGCTGAGAAGTGCTTTTACAGTTTTATTGAATTTAATGGTTATTAAATGCGAAATACACAAGTAAATCCCGTTTTTGAAAATAGAATTTAAGTACATTATGCGAGTGTCGCATATGCAAAAAGGTCTAATTTTAACCGTATACATCGTATATATAATGCAGAAATTAAAAAAAAAATTTCTGTTTTTCGCGTGAGCGACACTTGAACCCACGATCTCGTCTTTCCAGGAATGTGCTCTTACTATTAGACCGCGGAGACGGTTAATTCGAATCCTTTTAGTATGCCATAAATTGCATTATGGAAACAGTTATTAAATAAAAATCCATAGGTCATAAGGTGTTAATTGCATATACATAATTATGCGCTTTCACGATGTTAAACTGAAAAATTGTAATTTGAACTACTTTATAAGGGGTGGCGCAAAAGTAATGTCATAATTTGAACCGGCTGCCATTTTGTTATAAATGAAAAAAAGAGCTCTGTTTTCATAAAAAGTTTGTTTGAAAGTGTAAAATTGATGACATTAATTGGAAAAAATTATACCGGTGAAATGGCCACCTCCCGAGTTGATGCATAATTGCGCTTGTTGTACGGCATTTTGAATTGTTGCTCGCAAAACATCTGGATCCAAAATGGCGATTTCTTCTTCAATGTTAACTTTCAAGACTTGCAAGGTGGTTTGTTGTGGTAAACGCGAGATTTTAAAAAGCCCCAAAGGAAGAAGTCTGGTGCTGTTAGATCTGGCGATCTGGACGGCCAGTTCAAATCTCCAAAACGGGAGATCACTCGACCTGGAAATTGGTGTCTTAAAATCTCCATCGTTGCCCGAGCTGTGTGAGCGGTTGCTCCGTCGTGTTGAAACCAACAATGATAGAGACCCAATGCAGCAACTTGCGGCTAAAAAACCTCGTTTAACATCTGCCTGTAACGCTCGCCATTTACGGTTACGGTGGTGCCATCGGCGTCTTCAAAAAAATAAGAGCCAAACACTTTTTCACGGCAAACGCCACACCAAAGAGTCACTTTGAGGGTATGCAATGGCTCTTCATGAATTTCATGTGGATTCTTTGTGCCAGAGAAACGCAAATTTTGTTTCTTAACATAACCACTTAAGTGGAACTGGGCTTCGTCGCTCATTATGATTTCTGATACGAAATCATTCTCCTCTTGCTACAAATTTAACAGAGTATGGCAGTAAGTTAACCTTGTCCGACAGTCAGCAGGCAGCAATTCGTGAACAGTCTGCACCTTGTAGGGGAACATTTTCAATTCTTTTACCAAAATTCGTTGCAACGAACGTCTGCTGATGCCTAATTGTGTGCATCGTCGTCTCGTTGATGCTCGTGAATTTTCTCTGACGTCGTCGGCAACAGTAGCGATGTTCTCCGCCGAACGAGCAATACGAGGCTGGCCACTTCTTGCGACATCTATAGCGGACCCAGTTTGCACGAGACACTCAGCCAAACGCTTAATTGTTAGACCACATGGAACACGACGACGAAATTCACGCTGCTCTAAAACAACAGGCTGAAAATTTGTTAAATAAGCGGTAACAATAATTTCACGTTCTTGAGGTGTGTATCGCTCCATGGCTTGTTGACAAATGTCTGGTACGGATTCGTTTTTGAGCGATTTTTACCGCAGGTCCAGAAGCGACGTAATTTTAACTGATGCTGATGACAACTTAGTTATCGAAAAGCGTTTACAGAATACGAGCATTATTTTGTAAAGGGGTTTTATTTACCTTTTTTCATTGATTGTACATAAGTGTTCAATAAATAGTTTTATTTTAGTATTACTGTTTCCTCATGCTATTATTATTAACTGTCATCAATCAATTCAACAATACCTTGCGATTTACGACCACAATTAGGGTGGTAAACGTTGACTTAGTGTCTTAAAGTGTAATGTGTTAGGTTCCAACAGCACACTTGGAACAAACAATGACTGGTCAGATTTCATATGTAATTTATTAAAGACAATATTGTCTTCCTCGAAAAGTTAATTTTACTTTTCAATTCATTAATACATCCAGTTCCAAACCCTCATTCAATATTTTGAGTGCCGAATTTAAATATGAAATAGTTTTTCAGTAGAAATGTTCCTGTAGTGAGTAAGAGAATGAATGGAAGAGCCTTCGATTGGTTATTTAAGATGCACCCTCCGGTAAATAAAAAGAATTGTGGAGTTTCAATCAGATAAGGACGGAAATATAGGATTGGAGGAGCTCGATGTAAATAACACCGAAAATTCATCGTAGTTGCGCGTTTGTTAAGAAAAAATATGTTTACGTTTTAAACGAGTGTGGAAAATAAAACGTTATTGCTGGATATAAATATTTGGAATGTTGACAACGGAACGGCCGTTGCAAGTATTTATGGAGGCGTTAAATTAAAAGAATGCATGTAAAATAAAAATAAGAGCCTCGCCTCTGTGTATGCGGAAATATATAGATAATATAAAACATTTCATATTCTGTAAACAAATGGGTTAAAGTTTATTTTTATTACAAGTAAAATTACATTCAAAGTTTACTCATAATATTTTTCGTGTTTTTGAATATTCACCTGTACTTGTGATAAAATTACCAACAATATTTATAACAACCATTTCGAACGGTACAGCAATTTGTTACAAGACATTTCTAAATGAGAAATACCTGTCTATTGTTTCACATATCTTTTTTATACAGGCTGCGGCTAAAGTAACTACACGATTTGTTTTTTAAATAAACATCGAATGGAAAGAAAAAACAAAAAATTGAATGATAAAAATAAAGTTTATTTTATGTTATTTTTTTTACATTAATTATTAGGTGCGCAACTAAGTTCTCGCTGTTTTTTTTATGAAAATTTTTTGGCAACGTGAGGCCGAGCGTTGTCATGCTGTAGAATCACTTTTTCGTGCCTCTGCTCGTATTGTGGCCGCTTTTCGCGCAGTGCTCGGCTCAATCGCATCAATTGAGTTCGATACCGTTCCCCAGTGATGGTTTCGTTCGGTTTCAACAGCTCATAATAAATAACACCGCCCTCGTCCCACCAAATACACAGCAAAACCTTCTCAGCGTGAATATTCGGCCAAACCGACCACGTAGAAGCATGACCGGACAGTCCCCATGATTTTGTTCTCTTTAGGTTGCTGTAATGAATCCATTTTTCATCACCCGTAACAATGCGATGAAGAAAACCCTTCCTTTTTTGCCGCTGCAGCAGTTGCTCACGACGCTCAACGTCTCTTGGCTTTAAATCCTAAGGAACCCAAGTTCCTTGTTTTTGAATCATTCCCAACGCATGCAATCGCTGGGAAATGGTTTGGCGGGTAACTCCTAATGCTGAAGCAAGCTCTTTTTGCGTTTAGCACGGATCCTCATCGAGCAATGCCTCCAAATCAGCGTCTTCGAAGGTTTTTGGTCTTCCTTCACGCAAACGGTCATCAACATCGATATCAGCAACGGAACCAATCACGGCACGTTGTTTCACTTAGAGCAGCATCTTCGTAAACTTTTTGGAGTTTTCGATGCGCCTCAGCCGCCGTTTTTTTCGAATATAAGAAGAAAAGCAACACTTCCCGCAAATGACGATTATTTGGCACAAAATCAGACATTTTCACACAACCAAAAGTATATAATGCAAAAACAAAATCACTAATGTGTCAAAGCGGTTTGTTTACCATATGTCTAAGCTTGGTTCATGACGTTTTGGTTATGTCACAATCGATCAGCGCTTACTACTGGAGCCATCTCTTGAAAAACAGCGAGAACTTAGTTGCGCACCTAATATGAAAAATAATGTCAGTTAAATGAGAACCGTTTTCTCCAACGCAAAAATGTGCTCTTTTTATAGCATTTTCCACAACTTTGTTGGGTGTTTCTTGTGGTATACGATCAATTTCTTCTTGAATGTTGTCCTTTAGTTGCTGCAAGGTTTGGAGCTTATTCACATAAACTTTGTCTTTGAGATAGCCCCACAAGAAAAAATCGGGTGCAGTCAAATCAGGCGATCGTGGTGGCCATCCCAAATCGCCGTTTTTAGAAATTATCCGATTTGGAAATTGTTGTCTCAATACCCCCATCGTTGCACGGGCTGTACGCGGTGTTGCACCATCTTGTTGAAACTATATGTTTGCGTTTGGTGGCAATTGCGGAAATAAAAAATTTTGAAGCATTACTCTGTAAAGTTTTCCATTTATTGTTTGACTTAGACCTTGATCGTTTTCAAAAAAAAATGGACCGTAAATTTTTTCGGCTATAATGCCACACCACATATACAGGGTGCGGCGCTTAAATCCGGACAAATTTAATTTTTCATTTAAAAACAAATTTATTGACACAAAATATGAACAAAATTGAAAATTCATTTACAGAAATATAGTTGTACCTGCCGAGAGTAAATTACTCTATATAACCTCCTTCAGCCCTAATGACCGCCTCTATCCTTGTCCTAAAACGGTCGCATGCTCTCTTTAAAACAGCGCTGTCCATATTGGTGAATGCTGCTTCGATAGCGGTGCGTAGAGATGCGACATTAGGGTGCCTGGACTTGTTAGTAACCCTTTCGACTACGCTCCAAACATAATAGTCCAGGGGGTTCAAATCCGGGCTATTCGGGGGCCAGAACGCTTTGCTCCAGAACATGTCCGCGTTATCCGATAGCCAGTTTTGGACTAAATGGCTCGTGTGGGCCGGTGCACCGTCCTGCTGAAAGACATATTGTCTCCCCGCGGCCACAGTTACCATCCACGGTTTCACAACATTTGTCAAAACTTGCAGATAAACTTCTTTATTGATAGTTTGTCCTTTTTCGAAGAAATGCGGCGGCACGACATCACCTTCACTGGACACAACACCTAGGACGTGAACACTAGCCGGAAATTTTGTTCGAGCAACAATCGGGACGTCTTCGGGGTCGTGGGCGAGCCAGCGATCATTTTTCCGGTTGACCTTCGCGTCAACAGTGAAAATTTTTTCATCAGAAAAGAATCTGATTCGTCCTACCGCCTCATTTTTTAATAACAGGTTGCAGCGAGCAAGCCGTTTTATTCTGGCAGCCTATACAGCATACCTTTATTGTGTATTGTATCCTCCTCTGCAATCCGATGCATGGTTCGCTCGCTGACACCCAATACTGATGCCAATTTCCGCAACGATTGTCCCGGGTCCTCCAAAATCAGCGCCTGAGCCTTTTCCACGACTGCCGGAATTCGTGAAATGCGTTCCCTCGAATGAGTTCTCCTCGCTGGGTTAGAGGAACCTTCCCTTGACTCTGCAGAAGCATTGTACTTGGATGTAATATCGTATACAGTTGATCTCGGGTACCCGAAGAATCGAATTATTTCTGTCGGCGAACGCCCAGCGCGAAGACTTTCGATAATCGCGGCTCTTCGGTTGTACTCCGCAGTTGTACGTAACATCCCGGCCATTTGTAGATTATGACTATTTACTAGATGCCCATGGCTTACAAGAACGCCAATAGCGATCTCTGGCGGAATGACTATGTGACGGGAAATTCAAATTGAAATTTGTCCGGATTTAAGCGCCGCACCCTGTATATGAATATATGTGATGCATAACTGTGCCTCATGTTGACTAGCTAATTGTTATGAATATACATATGTGATGTAAATGTGTATTCATGTATTTAACTGTGTGATTAACAGTGTTATATCACAGGTCTGCAAAAAATACTTTTTAAAAATTGTTTTAACTTTAGTTATATATATATATATATATGTGTTTGTGTGTGTGTGTGTGTGTGTGTGTGTGTGTGTGCGCGCGCGCGCGCGCGTGCGTGTGTGTGTGTGTGTTCAACAAGTAAATAAATGATGGTGAAATATCAAACTTCAATAATGATCAATTACATCAATCCAATTACTACCATATAAACAATAATTCACTAATCACTGCTAATAGATCAGACTTCAATACTGAGGCATTTGTCGGCTGTTTTCAAAAACTTCTAGAACATTGCAATAATCGTATTAATGCCAGTGGACGTTGCTTTGAATAAATATCAAATATTTTTTACATTAATTGAATTGCGTGTACTTATATTTTGTAATTAATTTGCCACATCGTACGCGAAACAATCACGTTATCCAAAATAAGCGGTTATCTTAGTTTTGATTCATAATTTTAAGTGAATTTTCGTCAAGCGAACCATTTCGTTGGATTTCGGAAGAGGTAGTAACCGCCGGAAGCCAAATCCGTCCAATATAGCGAAAATGGAGGCATTTCGAAGCGGAGGTCTTTAATAATTTTTCCATATTTCTGTAACCGAGCGGTAGTTCTTTTTTTACGTTTTCTTTAATTTCTTTTATTACATATTCAATATTATACAAACGAATTTAGTTCACCACTCTTCTCTTGGGTCGAATACATTAACAAAATGTATTATCTTTTCTATTTACGGTATTTCAAAGCAAATTTTTTCTTTTATTTTTAACTTGTGTGGAAGCGTAGATTCGTTATGTTACCTTTGATGAATGAGCCATGAATATATATGAGTTTATATGTGTGTGTGTCCTAATTCATTTACTCGTTCTTCCGGATGGCAGTGCAATCAATCAAGTTCAAATGAGTTCCAGATATCATCTAATAAAATATTAAAAGGCATTCGATTAGGAAATTTCTCCTTTTTTCCCAGGTCGGACCGTCTACAAGAATTTCATTAATGATAGGATAATTACACGGGGCGGGCGAGAAAATTATTCACCATGGTTCACAAAAGATTAATGAATAAGATCGCTTTCGATTTAAAACGCTTAATAAAAGAGCCGGGGAGATGATCGTTTTCGCTTCTTGAACGATACTAACAACGATCGATTAGAGCAGAGCTTTTAAGTTTTCACGATCACCTACTTCCTTTTGAAAAGACGAAATTCCTAAACTTCGAATATTAAAATCGTGCAGCATTTTAAGGAGTCATGAAATATTAAAACGGATAAATGTCAGCCAAAATCAAAATTAAATATTCAGAAGGAGAGACTTTTTCAATTTGTGTTTGTAGTAGCCTCTTAGATTTCTTTATTGACTTTTTTCGAGAATTGCTTCTAATGGTGGCGTTGGAAGGAAGATAGGAATGAAACTAAATGAACTTACTGAAAATAAAAGCACAGAATATTTGCTAAAAATATCCAACACTAAGATTTAAGAAACCAAATTTCTTTACGAAACTTCTTGAAATCTTGCTTCCTCTGTGATGGTCAGACACTGCGAGAGAACCCGCGAGTTTTAAGTGTTCCCTTGACTCCCATTAACTTATGTTCCTTTAAGTAGAGAAATAATATTAGAGCAGAGATTCTCAACCTCTGGGGTCGCTCCCTAGGAGGGCGCGATAACATTAAATAAAGAGCGCGAGTATATCAAAAAAATAAGAAAAGATATTAATTTTTTTTAAATTGTACTGATCGAAAAGCTATGAATTACATTCTGACAAATTACACATAAATTTAATAATTATCAGTGACTTCTTGGGCGTGTCTTTCAAAGAAAAGTTTTTAGAAATTGAAATTGACACTATTGTATTTTTTTAATTTAATTTTATTGTTTATCTGATAAGAAAACCCCGTTTCGCAAAGGTAGGATGTTGAAAACGCTGATAGTATACGAAATGCTTTTATTTTCAGTGCAAAAAATTCATCATCCATCCCTGCCCAAAATGCAAACAGTGATTTCGTAATTATATATAAATATATAAATTAGTTTCACGATGGGAAATTTAATGAAAATTATATTATTTTCTGCTACTCCATCGTTAATTAAATACACAGAAATTAATTAAAATTTTCTGCGCTGGAGAAGGACTCGAACCTCTATCTGCCGTTTTCTAGACGACTGCTTTACCAATTAAGCCACCAGGCAGCAAACAGTGATTGATTACTAAATTGTCTTTTGATTTCACCACTTGCAGTGAAGTCTATGAATATTTTCTCTTCGACAATTGTGTATATTTTGAAATAAGTCCCTAATAGAATCTACACGTAACCTGCTATGATGTTGTCATTGGCAAAAAAATACTAAAAAAATACTTCTTACAATTCTTTGGTAGAATGGCTAAATGATTTTCAGTGATTACAACTTTAATATGTTACTCTTCGGCTTCGTAAGTTTCAATAAATTCATCTTCATTTGCAAACATTTCTAGGTTTCCTTTATATTTATGCTCCACAATTCCTATTTTCTAGAAAAAGCATTATCTTTATCACTCATATCTAAGGTATGTGCATTTGCTCTTTGAAGTTTAAGATACAAAATATTTAATTTCTCGACTGTGTCACCTAAGTAGCTCAACTTCATCACAAATAATTTATTTCGAAACTTCTTTCGATCTGTTTTCTTCTTCTAGAAAAATTGCGATTTCTTCTCTTAATTCATAAACATGTTGCAAATCTTTCCCGTGTGATAATCATCTTGCCTCGCTATAAAAGAACAATGCCGAATGTGCTGCACTCATGTCTTTACAAAGTGCTACCAAGATTTTAGATTTAAAGAACTTTATTTTGATATAACTTATTACAGCTATAACTGTCGTAAGGACAATAATAACCCAGACTAAGATTTTGGAAAGCATAGGTTTTCTGTGATTCATACAAAGTATCCAGACACACTGAAAATTTCTGTTTCACCAATGCTTGCAAACTTTGTAGTCTTCTAGACATTGTAAGAGCACCATCGGTGTATATTCCGAGGCAATTTTTTCACTCTATGACAAAGTCATTTAATATATTAAATAATGCAAGTGATGTTGCTCTGAGTTCTATCGTTTTGCAGAAAAGTAGTTCTTCTACTGTTGACATACCTTCACAAAACCGAACATAAGCAATTAAATGAACACCTTTGTTGCCATCTGTTATCCATATACGCGCATATACATGTATACACACACACACACACACACACACACACACATATATATATATATATATATATATATATATATATACTTGTAAGAAAATAGAAAGAAGTGGTGATTTCGATGTGCAAGACAAAGAACGTTCTGGTAGATTGAAAAAGTTTGACGGTGCAAAACTGCAGGAGTTATTGGATGAAGACCCAACCCAAATTAAAAAACAATTGACAGAGGCGTTAAATGTGGCCCAAGACACGATTATTTATTTACTTATATTTATATTTTGCCCAACAGAATTTTTTCCATTAACAGGACAAAATCAATTACACATACACACAAATGTTCAAGAAGAACAAAAAGCAAATATAAAATTTCCTAAATAATAACTGAACATAATAATTCTTTACATGTAAGTACCGGACTAAAGAAAAAAAAATACATATAAAAGTACAGAAACAAGCAAAGAAAAAGTGAAACTTAGCAATTCCCCCTACTAGTCCTCAATTGCTAGTCTGAGTAATGCTCCTATGAAGTCATTATGTATGTCTCCCGCACAAAATATTTTATTAAAATTACTGCACATTACATATAGAGGCGACTTTAATATTACATTAGTTATTAGCGATCGATTACGAGCAATGGGAAAAATCCAAAAGATGAGAATCAATTGATTGACGGGCTTGGAATTGTGATGGGTGATGGAAAATGAATTTATCTCGAAAACCCTAAGTGCAAAAAATCATGGTTGTCACCTGGCGAAGGCCAAATCGTTTTGGTCGCACGACAATGCTCTGTGTTTGGTGTGACCAGAGCGTGGTGTATTACAAACTATTGAAATTCGGTGAAATAGTTAATATTAATCGTTACCGACAACAAATTATCATTTCGAACCATGCATTGATAAAAAAACGTCCAGAATGGGCTCGAAGATACGGACTATCACCTTTTCGCATCAGTGGGACAGCGCTTGCAGAGCAGCACTTCGCCAATTTGGAAGAAATTAGAAAATAGCTCGACGAATGGCTTTGCTCAAAGGACAAACAGTTTTTTTTGGGATGGCATCCATAAATTGCCTGAAAGACGGGCAAGATGTGTACACTCCGCGCAACATGAATAGGACCACCCGACTTGTTGCAAGCTTTCGGTGGTTTGAAAAACAATTCATTTACTAAAAATACAATGCAAGTTTGTAATGGTATGATATGGCAAATAATACGCATTATTGCGCAATAGTGCCTAACGTTATGCATTGGGTGACGTAAGTACCACATACATATAAAATGCACCGCGCCGGTTGGATACGACCAGTATTTAATAGTAAGCTACCGGATGAGTGTCGAGTTACAACGTGTATCCGGATAAACAAACATCTGTAATTAAGGGTATTGTGCAACGATGGGACGACAGAAGTGCTTAAGTATGGAAGAAATTGGAAAAATTAAAGCGTTCCATCAAGAAGGGTATTCCTCAAGGGCTACTGCAAAGAAAATAAGTCGATCACACCAGGTTGTGAACAATTTTATTAGGGATCCCGAGAATTATGGAAAACGTTTTAAAGGGCGAACAACATCCGTTACAACTAAGAGAGAACGTCGAGCCATATTACGCGAAGCATCGAATTCGGCATTAACGGCAAGACAAATCGCGAATAACGTTGGAACGAATGCATCGGTAAGAACTGTACAGAAGTTACTGAAGACCTGTCCGCATTTAAAACGTTTGAAAATTAAACGACGGCCTCCTTTAAGGGAATTTCAGCGCACTGCACGTCTTCAGTTTGCTTGAGCAAAAATGGGGTGGACAAGAGAATGGCAAACTGTTATTTTCAGTGACAAGAAGAAGTTTAATTTAGATGGCCCGGATGGGTTTTCTTATTATTTCCACGATTTACGTAAAGATGAAGTGATTCAGTCACGAAGGCGAGCCGATGTTGGTTCAGTCATGGTATGGGGAGCTGTTTCCTATAACGGACCTGTTGATTTAGTAATAGTGAAGGGCAGACAGAATTCGGAAAAGTATGTCCAGCTGCTGCAACAGGTGAAAGACTAATTTTCCAACGTTATGGCAGGTGGGCCATTTATTTTCCAACAGGATAATGCCAGTATTCACACCGCGCGCATTGTTCGACGCTGGTTTCAAGAACAAGGCATGGAGGTTCTCGATTGGCCATCGCTCTCCCCCGACCTGAACATCATAGAAAATGTTTGGGGATGGTTGTCGCGTAAATTGTACTCCAATGCTACCCAATTCAGTTGCGCTGACGAACTAGAGCAGGCGCTGAAACGAAGTTGGGCGGAACTTCCCGTTGACTACTTGAGAACCCTGTATAATTCCATTCCATCCCGACTATTTGAGGTTATAAGAAATAATGGCAAAAGTACTCATTATTGAACAATAAAGTATTTTGTTATTGCAAACGAATCTTTTATTTTGTAGATTGGTCGTATTCAAGTGGCGTTTAATTACTCTACTTATTGTCATTAGTAACGTACATTTGCACTGACTTTTACAAAAATTATATTTGGTACCTACATACATCTTTTTATCAACCCTCTTATTTTTGAAAATAACAATTCCAGCGCGCTACCATGTTTATACCAACTACAAATGTCATATATGCAGTTGGTCCTATTCATGTTGCGCGGAGTGTAGAATCACATGGCAAAAACTTTTAATAAATAAATTTTTCCATTTTCTTGAAAATTATGTAGTTTTTTTACGAAAAAACCGATAATGACTTTCCGGTACACCTGGTATATGTAGCATGTAAGAAACGTATTTTTAATCTTCAACTTTTGTTTACTTGAAAATAAAGCAACTGTAAAGGTGAATGCTTCGGAATATCTTTGCACTTGGATTAGAGGAAAGAGGATAATTTATTCAAGAAATTTCTCTTAGTATTTAGTCGAATTTTACGATTGTAATGAATTGACATTTAATTTAAGGCGAGGTCTTATATAATCTCCTTGCTTTCAGAAGATAAACCTAACTTATGCGATGGCATTCCACCAACGAAAATGTAGGCCGAAGACTTTATTAATCCAAATTTTAGCCTACGACCACAGACACCACTGCTGCCCGAATTACTTATGTATAATTGGGGTTTAAATTGAAAATCGATGTCACTAAAACGTCCCTTTCTCATCCCTTCCATTCAGAAAACCACGAGTCTTCCCTCTTTACGTTTAACTTTTATGTACGCGCGATGACGTCACAGTTGTATAAGAGAAGTGTATTGTGGAATTAGACTAAATGAGAACGACGACGGTCGAAAGTGGGCGAATATTTTGATGGTATTATCTAGTGTCTTCCCCTCATTTTGTACAACACTCACATGCGTGAGGTCACAAATTCCATGACAAAAATTGCCGCGCCAACATTGTGTTCCCCTTTATTAAATTATAGTATAAATTGACGATCAATAACGACATTTCGTTATTCAACTAGCTTAGAAAATGAACAGGAAGTATAAAAAGTTCATTACATGTCAACTAACAAATAATTTTAGAAATAAAGGTAAATACACATTTGGAGGCAAATATTGTTGGAATTTGGTGTTAATTAAATTATTTAAAAAAACGTACTGTTTGTACTTGGTGTACATATTTCGACAACTAAGTTATCATCATCAGCAAATTATTAATCGCAGTGTCGTACCTGCGCTCACAAAACACCTGTAAATCAACATTTTTTAGTCTTAAAACACATGTCCTAATGTACATCCTGCAATCACTTATGGACCTTTTTAATGGTCGTGTTTTCCAGAAACTCATAGAGGCCACGATATGGTGTAGGTAATTTGTTAGTGTGAACACATTTCATTTTTTACGCTCTCTCTCGTAACTGCCCATTATATTTTTGATTAAATGTAGACAATCCGCGGCTACACTATGATTATTATCTATCACGTGTTTCGCTAAATTAGATTTCCCAGGCCGCATAAATTTAATGTGTTTAATATGTTATATGTTGATATATTTTTTATCACAATCTTGACGATTTATACAGTCTATCGCAGACAAAATCGAAATTTTTTAAAATAAAAACAAAAGCTCACTATTTTAGTAAAATTCATTTATTTTATTCAAAGTAGTCGCCTTGGGCTTCAATACAACGTTTTGCATGGTTATTTAACATATTGAATGAATTTTTAAGTTAATCTTTAGAGATGGCTTCCAAGATCGCTGTCGACGGCTTTTTAATGGTTTCGACGTCGGCATAACTCTGTCCTTTCATCGGCAGATGTAGTTTGGAGAATAGATAGAAATCACAGGGGGTCAAATCCAGTGAATACAGTGAATGGTTAAAATGCCATTTGTAGATTTGTAGTTAGAAAATCAGTGATAAGCGTCGAGTGATGAGATGGTACATTACCATGTAACCAACACCAGCTATCATTTTTACGATACTGACTGCGCACATGACAAATACGCGCCAAAAGACGGTTCATAGGAACAAGCCAATATACAGCATTGACTGACTAATTGCTACAAACTCTTTGTGCACTGTGCCTTTCGAATCATAAAAACAAATCAACACTGTCTACACTTTGGACTTCTCCAAACAGCTTTTCAGTCTTTCTTCGCTTGGATGCTTCCATTCAGAACTTTGACACTTCATCTTTGGATCATATTGAAAACACCGCGTCTCATCGCCAGCTTCTATAGAATACCTGAAGTTTTCGTCCTTTTTTGAGTCTTTAATCAAGTCTGTACAATGTTGAAGTCACTTAGCTTGTGTGTTACAAACCTTACACAAATCTTTCTCAGTCCCAAATGCTGTGTTAAAATGCGATGAACTGAATCTTTAGAAATCTTTAATTCCATTTCCACGTATCGCAGTGGGGATTTCGGCTCATTTCTGATAAATTCACGCACAAGTTCGATGTTACTTTCCGTAACCACAGATTTTTTTGCACCAGGATGTTCGTCATCATTTATGTCCGTACGGCCGTCTTTAAATCGTTTATACCACTCATACGTACTCCGACGTGATAAATATGCATCACCATATACTTGTTTCATCAAATTAAACGTTTGAGTAAACGATTTATTGAGTTTAAAACAGAGCTTGTTATTTTCTCTTTGTTCAAAATTCATTTTTCGACCAATGCCAAATACACACTGTTACTTTATCAGCAATTTCTCTGCTTCTAATGATGCAAATGTCATGATATTTTGACACAACAGTAGTGAAAGATCTACCTTACCGATACATATTTTTTTAAATAGATGGCGCCACTAAGAATTACTATTTTAAAAAAGTTGGGTTTTCTCTGCGACAGACTGTATATTATTCTTACATATATAATGCGCTGTTATAAATAGAAGCAAACTATGAATAAATACCTATTATTGTTATTTTATTTTGCAAACAAAAATATAAATCCTTTTATATTTTACAACACATAATGATCACATCCATGTCGATGATACAAGTCTAATTAAGACTGTCCCTATAATTACCTATTTATAACAACTACGTTTATATTGGGTCTGGGAAAAAGTTCGTGGCGTTTTCCCCGATAGATGGCATTGGTTGCCGATAACTAAAGAACAACAAGTCACAGCGACACCACCGAGGGCTCGTTTTTTAGATGACCTTCCGAACGTTAGTTTGAGCGTAGAAACATTGTAATCGGTGCAGTGGTTGGAAAGTTATTCGCACTTGAAAATGGAGAAGAATAATGAGAAATTTCGCTATATTCTGCAATATTATTATGATAAGGGGAAGAACGCTGCGCAGGCTTGTGATAAAATTTGTGCTGTGTACGGTGAAGGTACTTTATCGAAATCTGTTGCGCGGAAATGGTTCGCTCGCTTTCGTTCTGGAAATTTCAATGTGAAAGATGAGTCACGCTCCGGTCGTCCAATCACTGAAAAATCTGATGAAATTCTTGAAAAAGTCCAACAAGATAAGCATATCAGCAGTGTCGATATTGGCATGGAGCTAGGCATTGACCACAAAACTGTTTTGAACCATTTACACAAAGCTGGTTACAAAAAAAAGCTTGACGTATGGGTTCCTCATGAGTTGAGCGTGAAAAACATGATTGACCGAATTAACATCTGCGATGCGCTGCTGAAACGGAATGAAATCGAGCCGTTTCTGAAACGTTTAATAACCGGAGATGAAAAATGGATTACGTACGATAATCGGAAGCGTAAAAGATCGTGGATAAAGGATGGTGAGCCGTCACAAGCGTTCGCTAAGCCAACATTGACGCCAAAAAAAGTGATGCTGTGTGTATGGTGGGACTGGAGGGGAATCGTCCACTACGATACTTCCAACTGGTCAGACGATTGATTCTCAACTCTACTGTGCACAACTAGAGAGATTACGCCAGGCGATTGAAAGAAAACGGCCCGAATTGATTAATAGGAAAGGTGTTGTCTTCCATCATGACAACGCCGGACCACACACTTCTGATGACCCGTCAAAAATTTTTGGTTGGGAAGTTTTGATGCACCCACCTTACAGTCCGGATATAGCACCCTCTGTATCATCTGTTTCGATCTCTGCAGAACTCTCTCAATGGAATTAAGTTGGTTTCAAAAGAAGCCTGTGAAAACTACTTGATTCAGTTTTTCGACCAGAAACCACAGAAGTTTTTCACCGATGGGATCATGGATCTACCAAAAAAATGGCGAAACATTGTCGATAATAGTGGAGCATATTCGGTTTAAATAAATTCGTCCACGCGCCATGCGGGGACCAGTTGAATTTTACTGAAAAAACGCCATGAACTTTTTCCCAGACCCAATATATAATAGCAGGTAATGTTAACAATAAGCCAATATTAGTGATGCAAAAGTCATGATACATATTTTGACATAACATTGGTGAAAGATCTACCTTATTTATGCATATTTTTTTAAATAGATGGCGCCACTAAGAGTTTCTATTTTAAAAAAGTTCGGTTTTCTCTGCGACAGCCTGTGTATTTCATATATCCCGGATTTCTGATTGCATCCGACTTTACCTTTCGCAAATGTCCACAAAGATTAGGTAGTTAGATAAATACACACGGTAAAACTTTGTTAATTTTAAAAATGTTTGTGTGACTATAAATTTTACAATACTTAACAGAAAAAAATATATAAAAGAATATAAGTAATATTTGTATATATAAAAAAACTATTATTCTCAAAAAAAGTCAAATAAAAATATGTAACTATAAAATTTATTGCACGTTAAAAATGAATGAATGAAAGTTGAAAAAGCCCCCTCCCCCTCCAAAAGAATAAAATTTATAGTAGTATGTACATATATGTATATATGTACATATATGCGTGTGTATGTGTGAAGATATACATAGTATTCGAGTTGGGGAACTGAGAAGAAAAACTCAACTTTATTTGGTGTATATGCTTCGCATACCTTAAGCTGAGCGCAAATTATGGAACGAGACAACACTCCAAATTCATCATATAAATTTAATTAAATGCAAATTTATGACATAATAAATTTTATAACGGCTTTTAAAATGTTAATTATACCTCGTTTAATTTATGGTTGTTTGTTTATTCGAACCGCGCAATCATTTGTCAGTTGCAAATTAGTAAATTTATTTGGATAAATTATGGATAGAATTTCGTTGGATACTGCGCGAGAGGGAATTATTTCGTTTTTTAATTGTACGAGTTTGTATAACTATGTAGAAGATACGTTAATTATATAATGGGAAATATGTGATTACTGTTTTAACATTTGCTTGTGTTTTCTAAAATTGGGACAAATAATTTTGTTTAATTCTTTATATTATTTATGTGGAAGGACTTTATCTCTTGACGTGTAATTGTTGTCGATGGATTGTATAATTCGAATTGTTTGCACTGAAACTACACTGAACTTAGTTTCAGTGCAGTAGTTCAGCCCTGAAGATGTCTCATACAAATGGGTACGAAACGGCGGCAGATATACAAGTGACGCGGTTCCAGCCCGGAAACCCAGAAGCAGATAGCATGGACCACGACCGCGGAAGTCTACGTATCAGATTATTATTGTAGTTGTTATCATTTATTATGTTGCATGTGGAAATTAGTGTTCATATGCACGCGGCCCTGTTTTCATTATCAGTTTGGGCGTGTGCAGACAAAGTGATATGGGTGTCATAGATAGAGATATAGTTATCTGTCATTACTTTGTATTTTTGTTTCAATTTCATTACAAACTTCTAAAAAATAAAATTTACTGAACATTTAATTTCACACAATGGACCTGTGCAATGCCCGTTTAGATCATGTGATATCACCAATTTGGACTTTTTCTTTTGGGGTTACGTAAAGTTCAAAATATACGTGGATAAGCCAGCTACGCTCGAGCAATTGGAAGCCAACATTACTCGCGTCAATCGCCGAATATCACTTGAAATGCTCGAACGTGTCATCGAACATTGGAACTTCAGAATGGCCCATGTTAGGCACAGATACGGCCAAAATTTGAAGAAAAAAATTTTAAAAAAATGTTAAGAATAGTTCTTTTATATGATAATAAAGAATACTCGATAAAATTGAAGTTTTTATTCTTTTTATTTTTGAAAAAGTACCTCCAAATGAATCACCTCTAAGAACCAATATAGAAAAACATAATTCATCGAAGCAATTTCTCGACAAATTTTTATATCAGTTAAGAGCTGAACTTATTTCATACCGGTTAATAAATTGCAGTGTATATTAACCGTATAAAACAAATTTGAATACCCATCTACCGCTACATAACCAAGCTACAAGATTAATTTAAAACTAAGTTCAGGTGAAACGAACCCTTGCATTATAATTTAAAAGCACGTAATTATAATTTACAACGACAATAAATAATAGCTTCATGTTTAAGAAGAGTGTGTACGATGAAGCGTGTCCTGGAAACTATTTTAACGAAGGGCTGGTTGACGGAGACCAGGGCACAAGATGGTATACGATATGGACTGAACAATAGGTTCTAAGGCTTTACCAAGTCCTCCTCTTCCCCACTTTCAGTTCTCGTGCAAGTTAACAAGAAGTTATACAAGTATTTCGACGCACAAATTACAAATTAGCATATTCCCTGAGTGCTTTGTAATTTTACATTTAGCTGGGGCGTCGCGTACGGAAGATACGGAACGGAGGGAATCCTGAAATTCACGTAATCGAATTCTGCACGCCTGATTGTGTTGTACGTTTCTTCAATTAAGTAAGGAAACTTTTCGATCGATGTCTCGGAAATCTTTGATAAATAATTAACACCTAGGGCGGTGTCGATATAAAAACAACACGAATCGTGTAAATAAACAAGTAATAAACCTTTATTTCAAAAACGTACAATAAATTCAAAATAATAATGATATATTAGGCCTGCCGGAAAGTTCTGTCCATTGTTAGAATAAAAAACAAAATAATTTTTTCATACCTTGAATAAACTGTAATGAATAATATAATTTCCATCATTATTTATGACTTTTTGCCAACGCGATGGCAACTGCTATATTCCATTTTTAAAAAATGCCATACTCCTAGAGGCGAAAAATTTAATCAGTGATTGTCTGATATCTTCTTCGTTTTTGAATTTTCTGTCCTGCAAAAAATTTTGTAAGGATAGAAACAAGTGATAATCGAAAGGTGCTAGATCCGAGGAATATGGTGGATACGCTAGAATTTCTCAGTCTAGCTCTGTGAGTTTCTGACAAGTCCCCAAAGCAGTACGTAGCCTGGTATTATCATGAAGCAGTATCATGTCCTTCCGCTTACGACCAGGCAATCGGAATAATACTACATAGACGAGGAACGACTTGGAAGAATCAGAAAGGACTTGAATAAATAGGAAAGAATGGGCTAAATTTTTATATCAGGAAGTAATGGATGGGCAAATTTGAGGTGAGGAAGTAAATTAGCTTAAAAACACACTTTTTTTTGACAAATTCAGGTTTTTTTGATACCAATCTAAAGTAGAAATATGGGTATTAATAATGGAATATGATGTCGTTTACATAACAGGCTTTAAAATAATGACATAACAATTTTGTCTTTTAATACGAACGTACCCTTGAACATTTTTCATGATCTGTCAGCGTCAATACGTCAGTCGGGGTTAACATTTTTGTCATGGTGAAGTTCACGCACGAGCAAATTATCAAAAATTACTACCACAATTCTGAGTCCGTGGTCGCAACTTTAAGAGCGCTAACTCCAATTTTCGGTCGTAACAATCGCCCCGCCAGAGAGGCTATGCGTGTTATCGTGGATAAATATTCACTATTGGATGTTCCTGTGACAGTGAGACAACGCATCGGTCGAAGTAGGGAAAATATGGCAGCCGTAAGTGCTTCAGTTCGAAATGAGCCAAATTAGTCGATTACACGCCGTTCACAGGAATTGGGAATCTCTCTAATCACGTCGTGGCAAATTTTGCGTAAAGGTCTTGGCTTATACCATTACAAGATCAAATTAACTCAAAAACTGAAGCCTTTTGATCATTTGAAGCGCCGAAACTTCTCCGATTGGACTCTGCTAAAGTATGAAGAAAATCCTAAATTTCATCGAAAAAATCGTCTTTAACGATGAAGTTCATTTTTGGCTTAATGGCTTTGTTAATAAGTAAAATATGCGTTAATAGACGGCAACAAAGCCATATGTGCATTAAGAAACTCTATTACAACCACAAAAAGTGACCGTGTGATATGGATTTCATGCCGGAGGTGTGATTGGACCATATTTTGTCGTCGATGAAAACGATCGCCATGATACGGTCAATGGAGTTCGCGATCGTGCCATGTTGGAGGACTATTTTTGGCCAGAATTGGATGGACTTAATATCGGTGATATGAAGTTCCAACAAGATAGTGCCACATGCCACACAGCTGATCAAACAATTGATCTGTTGAAGGGGAAGTTCGGTAGCCGTGTAATCTAGAGAAATGGTTCGGTCGAGCGGCCACCTCGCTCATACGATTTGAAGCCGTTGGATTTCTTTTTATGGTCTTACGTTAAGTCGTTGGTTTATGCTAACAAGCCAACAACGTTGGCGAAGCTCAGGGACAATATCGAACGAGAAATTGCCAGCGTTCTAGCCGATATGTGTGAGAGAGTGGTGGAAAATGGTCCCCAAAGAATCGATCACTGCAAACGTGCTTGCGGTGGTCATATGAATGAGATCGAATTCCATAGTTAGATGTAACATGTGTACTGTACCTAGAATAAATTTCAGCCCAATATCTCAATTATTCTGTATTTCATTTAAATACGAAATTGTTATGTCCTTATTAAAAAATCCGATATATGAATATAATTGCTTTGTAATACAACTATAATCCAACACCACCTCTTTGGTAAAAGGGTTTTTTAAATAATATGTGTCTCTTTAGCATTAAAAATTATTATTTTATGCTCTGCCCGAAAAATGCTAAGCTGACCTACGGTCCCCCGACTACCTGCTAAACCTCTTCTACTTATTCGAAGCACGCGCGTTCATCGAACGTTTGCAATGTAAACTCTAGTTCTTACTATTGCATTATCCCTGTGCGAGTTGGGAGTTATTTCGTGAAAAAACAAACGATATTTTTAAAACGGATTAACGATGTTATTGAAAAGATGTTATATCTGTATTATAAAGGAAGCGAGACATATTGCAAAACAAAATTTTTGTTGTTAATCACAAGACATAATTAAATTTTTTGTTTTCATTCTTAGTTTCCTGATAATGGGTGATTCATTGTAATGTATTTTTTTCCATAGCGATTTTTTGATAGATAAAGCGCGAGTCGTGCCAAACTTTCACCCTATTTTAGTTAAGTATTGTGTGACATTTTATTATGGAAAGACTTAACCCGGCACGGCGTCTACGAATTATTCAGCTGTATTACGAAAATCAGTGTTCCACGAGAAATGTGTTTCGTGCGCTTAGAGCAATTTATGGCCTATGTAATCGGCCCACTGAACGCACAATTAGCTATACCATCGAAAAATTTTAAACGAAAATTTCATTATTGGATCAACGCGACCAAATAGATCACATTCAACACGTAGTGAAGAAAATATAGCGATGGTAGCTGAGAGTGTACGTGATGACCGTGAAGAATCGATTCAACGTAGATCTCAACAGCTTGGCTTGTCGTATGCCACAACTTGGCGTATTTTACGTAAGGATCTTGTTTTAAAATCATACAAAATTCAACTCGTTCAAGAATTGAAAGCGACCAACCTTTCGGGTCGTCACCGTTTCAGTCTTTGGGCTCGAAGGCTGTTTCAGTCTTTGGGCTTGAAGAAGATACACTGTTTTAGACCAGAATTTTGTTCAGCGATGAGGTTCATTTCTGGATTTATGGCTACCTCTATAAGTATAATTGCCGTATTTGAAATGAAGACCAACCTGAAGAGGTTCACGGGCTGCTATTACATCCAGACAAAACCACGGTTTGGCGTGGTTTATGGGCAAGTCGAATTATCGGTCCATATTTCTCCAAAAATGAAGACGGCTGCAACGTAACTATGAATGGTGCCCGTTATCGCGCCATGATAACAGACTATTTACTGCCTGAAATTAAAGCCCGTGATCTCGACGACATTTGATTTCAACAAGACGGCGTTATTTGCCACATAGCTCACAAAAGCAAGGTTTTATTACAAGAATAATTTGGTGAACATTTAATTTCATGTAATCGATCTGTGCAATGCCCTTTTAGATCATGTAATATCACGCCTTTAGACTTTTTCTTTATGACTACGTAAAGTCCAGTCTATATGAATAAGCCAGTTACGATTGAACAATTGGAAGCCAACATTACTAGCATTATTCGCCAAATACTACTTGAAATGCTCGAACGCGTCATCGGAAATTTGCACTTCAGAATGCACAATGTTAGGCACAGTTGCGGCCAACATTTGAAAGAAATAATTTTAAAAAAACGTCAAGAATGGTTCTTTTGTATGATAATAATGAATATCCGATAAAATTGAAGTTTTTATGTTTTGAAAAAGGTACCACCAAATGAATCACTTCTCCTAAAAAATATCGTTTGTATAGCACTGCGGCGGTTGTATTCGAATTGGAAAAATGTGGTTGTACGAATATAGTGAATACGTCATTTATTTTGTAAAAGATATTAATATTATATACGCAGTAAAAACGCTTTTTCACTCACACTTAACCGTATGAATATTTATCCTGCATAACGAGCTATAAAATTTTAGATATCGTTTTTATTAGCCAAGGATGTATTTTATACGATTCATAAACATGCAAACATGTAGTCTTTTTGTAACAAACATGGCATATAATATTTAGTAAGTGTAACAAACTAATAAAATGAAAAAAGAATGGTGGAAGTGTTAGAAATTTTAAGAAAATCAACTAAATTACAATAATAAAATATGCAAACGTATTTCTTAAAACACGATATTGTATATTATGATTATTATTGATCTTATTTATATTACTTTTTTTATAAAAAAATATTTAAGTTCGCTTTGTAAAGATAAGATTGAACTGGACTGTAACTTAGACGATTTCGTCGTCGAAATTGAGTTCCCGACAAACAATTTCACAATATAAAAAGAAAACAATGAAAGCATACCATTATTATATAAGAAAAATTGAAATTGATATTTTTCGAAAAGAAACCAATATTAACCATAGCACGCAATAAAAAGTGGCTTCTTCCAACTTTCTTATCAATTGTTTGCTAAGTTTTCATTAACAAAAGTGAGAATTTAATTTTATTAAAAACATCGTGAAATACAATGCTTTTAACTCGGAAATAATCATGAGATTAATTAGAAAAGCTAACTGAAAGCAGACGTGTTACTACTTGCTTGTCACCTCAAAATAATCGCGATATGGGAGGATATGGTGTGTAAATTCTTGAAAGTTATAGGACGCAGACATTAAGTACTAATGCCAGTCTGGCCCGGGGAACCAATCAGACACATAATGTACGAATGTCGTCGTCGAGCATCCCTGGCTCACAAGAAGACTTTGTGAAAACTACACCTGAAGCCATTCGGTGGCTCGAAAATCCTGATTTGAAGCTGGGATTTTCGAAAAAGCTGTATTAATATCTACATTGCCATAAGCTAAATAAAATAAAATCGCGATAAACAATTTTGTGCTTACCGTTTCACCCAGTTATAAAAAAAATTAAATAAGGTTTTAAAGTACGCTCCGCAATCCGCGTTACTTACACTTCCAGAAATGTTATAAAAACTCTTTTAGGAAATGCGAAGGATAAATAGATTATGACAAATGCATCGGTCAAACGAAACGCTTAATATGAACCCGATATAAAGAACATACCTCGCATACCAAGTTTAATCGGCCTGGGAAATACAGTTTAGTGAAACACGTATTAGAAAATATTCGTTATGAACCGCGGATTGTTCGCATTTAATTAAAGAATTACAGTAAATTAGACAGTTAGGAGAGCATCTTTATTGTGAAAAATAAAAACCATGTATTTAATGCGGACAGAGGTCCGATACCCCGGCCTCTTTAAGTTCCTGGAAGATACGAAGTACTGCGGATCCACGTGCGACGCTATGATTAATAATTTACTAATGATGACAACTTAGTTGTCGAAATACGTATACATAGTAACGAATATTGATGTGGTAAGAGTTTTTTTTACCTTTTTGGATTAATCACCTTGTTTATACAATCAGTTACAAAAGTGTTCGTATCATTAAATACGAACATCCGTCTATTCAATATCAGTCAAGAGGTTTCTAGCCAAGTACACCATCCCAGTGTTAGACTATCCGGCTTATTCGCGGGATCTTGCGCCGTGCGACTTCTATCTGTTTCCTAAGGTGAAATCTGAATTAAATTGAACAAAATTTGAGTCCGTTGAAGCTGTGAAAGCGAAAGCGGCACGCTTCCTGAAGGAGCTGACAGAAGAAGACTTCCAGCACTGTTTCGAACAATGGAAGATTCGTATGGAGCATTGTAGGGGTAGAGGAGGGGTGTATATTGAAGGTGATAATAAGTAAAAATGTATGAAATCAAAATAAAATGTTTTACAGCGTCTGTCTCGTTATTTAATAGTCACACCTCGTATGATAAAGCATATTTTCTTTCGGTTGTAATTTACAACAAGAGAATTTGCTAATTATTCTGACATTGAATGTCACTAAAGTTTTCGTACACTTTATTTTTATAAAATATTAGTCTATTGCAAGCCATAAACTTAGAACGAATTCAGTAAATACTCTTCATAGTATTACGTATTTATGAAGAATAAGTATTTAATGCTTTTACAAAGATGAATAGTGAAAGTAAATACATATCTTGTAATATGCACGAGTTAACAACACTACACAAAGAGAAAATCTCTTAGGTCTAAACACACTAGCTATCACATAAAACTTATAAGTCAATATTTCCTAAATTTACAGTTGTACTAATATACATGCCCGCAGTCACTTTACTTACTTACGGACCGTTTTAACGGTCGTATCTTCTAGGAACTCAAAGAGGCTAGAATACGAGGATATTTTGACAAGTAGTGAGAATGACACATAGGTGGCGCTCTAATTAGTAAAACAAATGCACTGTAATTTAGGTTGCCTATTTATATGTTTACATTCCGATATTTAGATAAATCGGTTGGTTAGTTTATTTTTGACAGCTGAATGAAAAAGAAGCAACACGTCCTTTTGTTAAAATGGAAAAAGCAGACTATCGTGCGGTGATTAAATACTTCGTAATTAAGGGTATGAAAGCTACCGAAATAAAAGATGAGTTACGGGAAACATTAAGTGAATCTGCTTCATCATTCGCCACAATAAGTAGATGGGTAAATGAACTTAAACGTGGTAGAACAAGCTGCGTTGGTGAAGCGCGCTCTGGAGCACCCAAAATCGTGACTTCTAAGGAAATGATTATAAAAATCCATAATACTATTACACAAGATCGACAAGCTTTCGGCAAGATGGGTGCCGCGATTGCTTGCGACTGATCAAAAGTTCACTCGTTTGCGCATTTCAATGAGTGTTTGGACCTTTATAAGCGGAATCCGGTTGACTTTTGTAGGCGATTTGTGGTTGATGGTTAGAACGTGGTTCTGCACCTCTAAAGAAAGCCAAAACAACTTTATCGGCAAACAAAGTGATGGCATCAATTTTTTGGGATTCAAAGGGCATTTTGCTCATTGATTACCTTCAGAAAGGTGCCAAAATAAACGGACAATATTATGCAGAACTTATAAAAAAATTAAATGTTGAGATTCGTGCTAAACGGCCAGGAATGGCAAAGAAAAAGATTCTGTTTCACCAAGACAACGCTCCCTCGCATACCAGCACAGTTGCGATGTTCAAAATCCACGAGTTGCATTTCCAATTAGTTCCGCATGCGCCTTATTCGCCGGATCTAGCCCCTTCCGACTTCCACCTTTTTCCAAAATTGAAAACGGCACTAGGTGGAAAGAAATTTTCGTCTGACGACGAGCTTATCATCTTCGTAAATGAGTATTTTGCAGGCCTTCCGGAATCGCATTTTAGAGATCGCATAAGGGCATTGGAGCACCGTTGGAATAAATGAATTGCTCGTTTAGGAGAATATATTGAAAAATAAAAATTATTTTGTATTTAAAAAATTCGTTTTTCTTTTCCATTCTTACTACTTGTCAAACTACCCTCGTGTAGCAGCGTTTATACACTCCTTTTGTGACTGACTAGTATTTTTACAAAATCGAGTTTTGGCTTCCATAATACATAAAACAGATATATTCCGATATAGCAGAATACAAACTTATTGCTTTTTACAGAAAAATTATTCGAACTTTAGAGATTTACATGTTCGAAAGTGCTGCTAGATCTTTGTAGAAAGGTTATTGAGAATGATATAAATTATGTAATTCGTTAAGTAATTAATTTAATTTATTTTTGGCTAACTAGCAGACGCAAATGTCACATGAACGATTCTTTTTTTTATATAATTTCTAGAATAGATAGTGAAGCAACTAATCCCAAACTCTAATAAAACAAAATTCGTTTTTATCAATTAGTAATTCACAAACTTTAACCAAATTCTATGTATTTCAACTGAAGTTCACTCCGATAAGCGAAATCCCATTTACTTTGTACGCTTTGTATATTATCTTCAGTAACCGCGTATACGTCGCCAATCTGAGATGGTATGTACGTTAGCGAAGTAGCCTAATTCTCCAAAGTTCTTAAGGGAAACCTTAAGCCACGCCAAAGCGAAGGACATTATCCTATGAAGAACATGCATGGTTTCCCGTATATTCTCTATCGTTCCGTCGGGAGTGAACTAAGACTTGCGTTTGCGGAATTATTCAAATTATACCGCGGATAAATGTGACTTTTGCTATTATCGAACGTTCATGAAAGACCAATTATTAAGACTCCGTAAAATTGCGCCGGCAAAGTTACGAAGTTCTAGAATTAACGTGTGATCGCATATT
Organism: Dermolepida albohirtum; assembly: GCA_031893035.1. Taxonomy (NCBI): domain Eukaryota; kingdom Metazoa; phylum Arthropoda; class Insecta; order Coleoptera; family Scarabaeidae; genus Dermolepida; species Dermolepida albohirtum. The sequence goes on along the minus strand of JAVIWB010003251.1, from coordinate 142,458 downwards.
TGAGTGAATATAATTAGTTTTATGATTTAAAATTCGGGTGTCTAAAAATGAGTCTCATTAGGGGATATACCAAATAATAATATAAATGTGATTAAATCTTAATAATTTATTGTGAAGAAAACTAAATGTACAAATACGTAATTAAAAACTAATTATAAAAAAGAATATTGGAATTTTAGCTTTAACCAAATTGATGAAAACAAATCTTTAGAGTGCGGAAATTCGGTAGACGCTTCCTTAAGCGTGCGTCGAGAATGTAGATGGGGTTTCATCATTAATATGTATGTATGTAATGCAGTGTGCGTCGTCCATTAGTCGGCTGCATTTGGTGAAAAAAAGTTTTGTTTCATTACACATATAATGGGTGTTTTTTGAGCTTCATGAGAACTATCGATATCGATAACTATGGTTTGACAGCTCATAATGTCAAAGCGTGTTCACATTTCTGTTCAGTAAGGTTTGGCAAGTCATCATGAACCGTTTAACGCCAGAACAACGCTTCCAAATTGTGGAAATTTACTTTGAAAAAAATCTATTCGCGAAGTTTATAGAGCACTTCGTCCATTTTACGGTCAACATTATCGGCCTAGTGAGCAAGCAATTCGTGCAGTTATTGATCGTTTTCGCACTAATTTTACTTTTCTCGACTCAAAACTATCAATGAGACAAAGAAATGTGCGTACCGAAGAGAATATTGCTGCTGTAGCGCGACGTATTGAAGAAGACGCCGAAATGTCGTTTCGTTCTCAACTTGTTGGCCTTTGTCCTTCGACTACGTGGAAAATTTTACATAAGGATCTTGGCTTACGTGCCTATAAAATACAGCTCGTGCAAGAATTGAAGCCAAACGACCATTGTTTGCGTCGCATTTTTGCTGATTGGATTCGTTTGAAACTGGCCGAAGATGATCATTTTTATCAAAGAATTGTGTTTAGTGATGAAGCTCATTTCTGGTTAAATGGCTACGTCAATAAGCAAAATTGCCGTACTTGGAGCGAAGACAATCCTCAAGCCGTTAACGAATCACCCTATCATCCATTAAAATTGACTGTTTGGTGCGGTTTACACGCTAGCGGCATCATCGGTCCTTATTTCTTTCGAAATGAGGAAGGAGCTGCCGTTACGGTGAATGGCGAGCGCTATAGAGCCATGCTGACTGAATTTTTGTTTCCAAAAATTAATCAGCTAAACATCGACGATATTTGGTTCCAACAAGACGGCGCAACTTGCCATACAGCGCGCTTAACAATCGATTTATTGCAAAATCAGTATCGTGACAACTTTATTTCCACGGGTGGTCCTCTTCACTGGCCCCCTCGTTCTAGCGATTTAACGCCTCTGAATTACTTTTTATGGGGCTATGTTAAGTGATTGGTTTGTGCCGATAAACCAGCAACTCTTGAAGCATTGGAAGCCAATATTCAAGCCGCCATTGACGCATACGGCCAGATTTATTGGAAAAAATAGTCAAAAATTGGACTGCTCGAATGGACCATGTAACTCGTTGCCGCGGCGTACATATGCCAGAAATTATATTTAAAAAATAAAGCCATGAAATTATCTATCGGATCATAATAAAAAAAATTCATTCCAACAATATATCATATTGCAAATAGCTTAGTTTGTCAATTATTCAAAAATTCTGGATTTTTATCTATTTTCGCCTATTAGCTTCGTATAAAAGTGTATCCGTTTCTTGCAATCTAATGGTATAAGCTCCTGATGCAGTTGTCCTTTGTGAAGATGAAATTTGTTCTTTTTTAATGTACTTCCTAGTGACCTCGCACTAATATTCAAATTATTGAACATCATCCGCAAGCTAATATTAGAATTTTCCATCACTGTTTGTAAAACTCTTTTTTCATTTTCTTCATTAGTGATAGTTTTCGACCGTAAATGTAATTTGTACTTAAAACGGTCATTACTTATAAATTTCGCTTTCAATGAAACCTCTTCCTTCTTCTTTTCTGGGTAATGTAAACCGTTCTGCCGATCAAAAAGTGGTTGATGTGTACGATGTTATGTGGCTATTGTTTTGACAAGTTTACTGAGGGAGTCTAGCTCTGCGTTTGACTATTTTATGAGTCTGATTGGGTAAATTAGAATTGGTATTGGATATGTTTACTGTTTTAATTTTAGTTTTGGTGTTTGACTGAGAATTAAAAACCTTTCGAAAGTGATTTTAAAATTTTTCTCGAATTTGTGTTTTAATTAATATATGATTCATAGAAGGATTTCGTGTTATGCAAATATTGTATGTTCTTTCTTGTTGAAGTTCTTCTATTGCATCTTTTGTAGGGGGTGGTATGATAAATAACTGTGTCAATAATAATTTTTTTTGAGTGAGAAAAATGCCTAACGCACTTGGACGAACCTCACTTTGTTACTTCAGGATGGTAGCTTATAAATATCATTGACTGGCTACTGCCGTTGCTTCGGTCTGACTTTTCTTCGTTTTCAACACCCTGTCCACGAACCTGGCGATCTCTTGCCAACGATAATTTCCAGACAATATTATTGCCACAACGTTGTCCGACGTCAAAGTGCCTACTTTCTCTTGCAGAGAATCTCTGTACTTAGTCAACATTCGAAGAAGGTGTGTTGAGCACCGTCTTCTGCAGAGTTCTGATATTGGTAAGCTGCGTTTTCCATTTAACCAATTCTGGCCTAGTACGTGTTGAAATAATAGTAATATTAATAATAGTTTTTAGTGAGGCCAACAGATAACCTTTTACAGGACTCTAAAGTAATGAATTAAATCACAGATTCCCAAACTTTTTAAAGCCACAGCGCCCTTAACGTTCAGATTATTTCTAGGCGGCGCCCTTCATATGAACCAAAACTAGAGCCCTGATAATTTTAAGTCTGAAATCTTAAATTTAAATAAATTCTATGCTATGATCTCTAAATTTAACTACAATTAAATTTTTAAATTTTTTTTTCGTTCTGGCGAGGCTGTCGCGGTGCCTCTGGAGACTCTTTGCGGCGCTCCCGGGCACGCCGCAAAGAGTCTTTGGGAACCCCTGTATTAAACAATTCACTGCAAGCAAAGAAAGTAACAACTAAATAAAATAAACATTACAAAATAAAGTAAAATATAATCGAAATAATCAAATAATATTAAACAAAGATATAGGTCCACTAGAAAAATACACAATCCAGTCTTCGCTCAGCACTCGTGCACATTACAGTCACAGGAGATCTTCTCATCCAATTTATTCTAGCTCTGGGTGTTACAAAAGTGGAATTGTGTTTAGTAGCTTATCGTGGCATATAAAATTGTAATTTAGATGATAAATATTCACAATAAACTTTGTTATGAAGTAAACTATACAAGGAACTAGAACAGTGACCATCTCGATGAGATGCCAGCGTAATAAAACCATGTCTCTGGAGTATTTCCACGTATATTAACCTAGTACAGGGATAAGTCCATCAATTTTAAGTGACAAGAAATTTTAAAAACTTTCGTTGAATTCTCTCAAGGCATATATTGTTCGAAATACATATGGGATACCATATGATACATGCGCATTCCATTTTGCTAACTTCAAAAGCGAAATACGAAAACTTTAAAATGTCTATATTCATAAACTAGCGAGAAATTCCAATAACGAAACTCAAAAATCTGCAAACAGAAGCTGCCAGTGGATTCAATATGTTTGTTAAAAGTAAACGCTGTTGTCATAATTGTTTTACATTTAGTACATTTATTTCACGACATAGTCTCCTTGTAGTTCTATACACCTAGTCCAGCGATGTTCCTACTTTTTAAGCCATTAAAATAATTCATATATTTGACAAATCGCCGAGATTGCAAGTATCAATGTAGATGAGTGTCAACAAAATGATTGTTAAAAAGAATCATTCAAATGTTATTAACACCCTGTGTACTACGTACGTTTCATTTTGTGCCGACATGTGCTGATGTTTTGCCGTCGCGTGAGATAGACGCTTTCTCCTTCTGTCTTTTAATTCATTCGTGTGTTATACGATAGAGGGAGGCAATGTTTTTTTTTTTAGTATATCTTAGCACAATTATAATATGAAACGGGAAATTCATCATATTAAGCTTTCACAATGTGTCAACAAATGGTTTGGCTTTATTTTAAACACGTCCGTCATAGTTAGTAAGTATACGTTCGCCTTATCTAAAGATCCGCTCGGTACTAACTTATAATTTTACGCTTTATCCATTTTATTACATTACATTAGTGGGGGCGCTGCGTATTCAGTACGAACCTGGCCCGAGGGAAGACATCCCAACTCTAGTTACAGTATAACCTATAACCTTGTCGCGTTGTGTTGCGTTTAATATATTTAATAAAGGGTTTTTGCAATGCAAAACTAATGTATCCTGTTTAATTTTTATTCGTGTTATTTGCAGTGTGTCTGTTTGTTTATGTGTGGGGATGTTTGCCATGCATTAATAATATACCTAAAAGCGTTTTATAAAAATGGTCACTCCGCAACAACTGTGAGAAGGTTATTTCGCATTCAGTTTAATATTCTGCGTCATGCATGGGTACCAGCTATTCACGCAATTAATGTATTGGTACAAAAGTTCGAAGAAACTGGGTCAACTTTAAATTTAAAACATAAAGGAGCAGCAAGAAGTGTTAGAACGCCAGAAAACATTGCTAGGGTTCGACATGCCATAACAAGTAGTCCAAAACGTTCTGCGCAGACATGCAGTAGCACTGAATATTAGTAAACGGTCGATACGTCGAATTTTATATAAGGACTTAAGTTTTTACCCTTATAAGATTCAAATTATTGAAGAATTACAAGAAGCTGATTTGGTTTCTCGCATGAATTTTTGTTAAGAAATGTTGCAACGCTTGGATGGTGACGAAAACTTAATTCACCATATGTTTATGTCAGATGAAGTCCATTTTCATCAAGACGGTTATGTAAACAAAAAAAGTAGTCGATATTGGAGCGCTGAAAACCCGCTACACTTACATGAGAAACCTTTGCATAGTCCTAAGGTGACAGTATGGTGTACCCTTTCATCATCTGGCATTGTTGGACCATTCTTTTTTGAAGACGAACGAGAAAATGCTACAACCGTTGCTGCAGTTCGTTACACAAACAAGGTTACAACATTTTTAAGACCAGAACTGGTTCGATTTCCAGAGATTATATGGTTCCAGCAAGATGGTGCTACCAGTCATACTACTCGTGTGTCTATTGCTGCTTTACGGGCACTCTTTCCGAATCATATATCCAAAAATGGAGACGTTGCTCGGCCGGCTAGATCGCCAGATTTGTCTGCATGCGACTTACGTTTAGGGTTGGCTCAAGAGCAAGATATACGTTGAGCAACCGCAAACGTTAGCGGAACTAAAACTAAAAATTATAGAAGCTGCACGTATCACACCGGAAACTTTACGCCGAGTAATGGAACATTTTCGAATAAGACTACAAGAGTGCGTAGATCATAATGGTGCCCATCTGACAAGTGTTGTTTTTAAAAAATAAAATGGCAAGTCTAACTTTACTGAAAACTATAAAAACGTTAATGTTAAAATAGAAACATATGTAGATACATTAGTTTTAAATTTTCTCGCTTCGCTGACGAACCCTGCATATCAAAAGAACACACAAAGAAACACACACATGCACACACACTGTTCAATACTAATTCCTGTACAATTTTGTTTTAATTTTTTCACAATTTTAGTTGTTCTTTCTGTCTAGTCTGGATTTTAATTAGCATATAAAAGAAAGCAGTATTGACGTTGCTATAATAGTTACGCATTTTATTTTCATTTACTTAAATTCTCACAATATGGTAGCACGACAAATTGAAAATCATTTCGAAAGTCAGTCTGCTCATTACATTCAGTGGCATCGATGCTACGTATGCTACGTATGCTACGTATTTGTACAAGATTAGAATAGAAGTAGGTCTTTCCGTGCTATATATACATAAGCAAATATTAGTCGTTGTAATATATATATATATGTATATATAGTGTTACAATGGCAAAGAAGCGTTTTAAATTTTACTCCAGTCGGACGTTATTAGTCTTTGACCGCTTTGGGCAAAAGAAAAGAGGGTTCGGTGTTATTTTAGGGTCCACGTTGTTGATTTGAGTGCCCTTCTCGATCCAAGGACGGACTTTGTGTCACACCGTTTCTAAAAGTAGCTGGAAGTTTAGATGAAATATTGAAGGAAATAAAAGCTTCAATAGAGAAAGTGGTGTTCGTGTCGAGACACCATAAAAACCGTTATTTATTGACTAGCATACATGTCATGGTAATATTCATTCGTAAACTGTAGAAAATGCGAGCGTTCATTTCGACCTCGTTAATTTGAGAGTGCAAAATGCAACTACATATTTTGTACGCGTAGCTTGTCTAATATATTACTCTAATATATCAAGTACTACCACTGTTATTACCATAATTACATTATATAGGTGAATAAATTAAAAAAACTAAACAATTTTAGAAAACAAAGGATGAACATGTGAGAATAATTCAAATGTTATTAACGCACTGCTGTTTACGACGTGTTTTGAATATGTCAACTCTTAAAGTTGATATATAACCCCTTTCCACATTAATTTTTGTATTCTGTATACGTATTTCGACAACTAAGTTATCATCATCAGTTGATAACTAATAACAGTGTCGCACCTGGAAAACCACGGCTAAAACCCACACGAAACAAAACCGTCGAAAACTCGGTACAGATCGTGTACGGAATTTGTTTTGTGCGGGTTTTTGCCGTGGTTTTCCAGGTGCGACGCTGTTTAAGTATCTGCTGATAATGACAACTTAATTGTCGAAAAACGTACACAGAATACGAAAATTAATGTGGAAAGGGGGTATATCCCAACCTTAAGTCATTAAGTTAATCAACCACTGGCTTCATCAAAATTACCTATATCAACATTCATCAGGCAAACTATGGTGTTATTAACGAACTTGTTCTCTCTGTAAGTTATCGTATCGTTTACAATACGAGGGTGGTTCCATAAGTACCCAGCCTGACCTGGAGATGGCGGTAGTTGTTTGAAAAATATCACTCTGTTAGAAAGTACACAATCTATGATGCATATGTTTCAAGTCCGAAGACGCCACGTTGTTTAGTATTTGTTTGGCAGCCATCAATAGTGAACGTTTTCAGTGAATTTGTAAAAATGGAGAAAATTTGTCATCGTTACGTGATACAATACTTTTATTTGAAAGGCCTCAGTCCACCCGATATAAAATCAGAACTGTATTCTACTCTGGGTGAGTCTGCTCCTTCGTTTACAACAGTGAAATATTGGGTAGCAGAGTTTAAACGAGGTCGTACGAGCTGCCATGACGAGCATCGCAGTGGCTGTCCAAATGAGGTGACGATTCAAATGAGGTGCGCGAGCTAGCAGTATAAATAAATAATAAATGAATTATTATTTATTTAATTTAAATTTAAATTATTAAATAGTAGGCAATTCAAAAAGTGCGGCCACATCGCATATTATCTGAAAATTTGGACATGAGAAAGCTTTGCGCAAGATGAGTGCCGCGTTTGCTCACACTCGAGTAAAAACAGTGTTTCAATTGAGTGTTTAGCGAAGTTTCACAGCAACAAAGCAGAATTTTTGTAGAGTACTAGTTTGGCCTTTGACGGACTTGTTTCTGTGCGAGTTTTATCGCGGATCTAGGTGCGACTCTGTGATTAATTATCTGCTGCTGATGACAATTTAGTTGTCGAAATGCATATACAGAATACGAACATTATTGTGGAAAAGGGTTTCATTTACCCTTTTTTGATTACCTTGTGACTACTCTATATCTTCGCTGCAAGAAGTATATAACGTAGTTTCAAACAATTTATTTGTCCCTACATAACTAAGATTAAGATGACCATTATTTAAATTTACATCAAATCTACAAAAAAAATTGTTATAAAATAATTTTTAAGCACTTCATTAAGATTCAAAGCACCACATGATTACCAAAAATTAATTTTTGCAGGATAATGTAGAGATTCCCTGCACACAAGGCCATTTCCTCTGCCACCTCGATTCTTCGTTTCAGTAGCGTTCCCTTTTTTTTACGAGGGAATGCGTCGAATGGCATACTTAAATCCAAGAAAAATGTGTTTTATATAACGCATTAAATTGTAAAATACAAGCCGTGTCGCGCCTACCTTTTACTAAAACAGAAATAAAGTTTATTTAGTAATTGTTGAATTTCTTAAGAGGGTTTTCGCTGTAGGCAAAAGGATAAGAAGGAGAATAAAATGTTTTAAGGCGATACGAGAAAAACAAATTCCCCGTTTAAAAGGGATATACGTTGCTTTATAAGCTATTTATAGCACACTTCTTCTCTTGGTTAAAGCAAAATCTACTATTTAAATACGTATACGAAAGTTTTGAGATTTTTTTTACATTTATATTACATATATTTGTTACTTTCTAGGGGGAAAAAAACTAGAAAGATGTCATAAACTATTGGGCTGGCACTAAGTACTTTCGGTTTTTACTGATAGAGAGCGTTGCTTTATTTTTTGTATAACGTATGTTAGTGCTGTACTTTACTGTTTGTTGCGTGATTCTAGTCACATTGACGTAACTTCAGAAGCAAGTAATGCGTGATTTTTATTAAAGCTATTAGTTGTGGGCTAATTTTAAATGGAGTGCAGAAACGAACATTTTCGACATATTTTACTATTTTATTTCCGTAAAGGAAAGAAAGCTGCTGCGGCTCACAAAAAGATATGTGAAGTTTATGGTGCTAATTGCTTAGCAGAGCGCACGTGTCAGAATGGTATAAAAAATTCCGTTCTGGAGATTTTTCCCTCAAAGATGAGCAACGTTCTGGTCGGCCTACTGAAGTTGATGATGACCAAATCAAAGTCATAATTCAAGAGGATCGTCATATAACTGTTCGAGAGGTTGCGGAGAGGCTACATGTATCGTACACAACAATTGAAAAACATTTAAAATGTCTTGGGCTAGTTAAGAAGCTTGGTATTTGGGTACCTCAGGAATTGAAAGAAATTCATTTAATACAAAGAATCAACTTTTGCGATATGCACCTTAGACGAAATGAAACCGACCCTTTCTTAAAAAGAATCATTACTGGTGATGAAAAATGGGTCCTGTACAGTAACATAGTTCGAAAACGATCATGGAGCAAACATAATAAACCAGCTCAAACCACATCGAAAGCTGAATTGCATCCAAAAAAGATCATGCTGTCAGTTTGGTGAGATTACAAAGGTGTTGTGTTTTTTTTTGAGCTGCTTCCAAGGAACCAAACGATCAATTCTGATGTTTACTGTCAACAATTAATAAAACTGGATGAAGCAATCAAAGAAAAACGGCCAGAATTGTCAAATCGGAAAGGTTTAGTTTTCCACCAAGATAATGCAAGGCCTCACACATCTTTGGCAACTCGTGGGAAACTATTGGAGCTTGGCTGGGAAGTGATACCACATCTCCCATACGGCCCTGATCTAGCACCATCTGATTACCATTTATTTCGAAGTTTGCAGAATTCTTTGAATGGTAAAACTTTCACAAATGACGATGACCTTCACTCGCACCTGGTTCAGTTTTTTGCTGATAAGGACCAGAAATTTTATGAGCGCAGAATCATGCAGCTGAAAGATAGATGGCAAAAGGTCATTGAGCAAAATGGAAAATATATAATTGATTAAAAACTATTCTTTGTTTAAAAAAAAGTGTTTTATTTTATACTACAAAACCGAAAGTACTTAGTCGTCAACCCAATATATTTACATTTAATTTGGTCTAGATTCTATTAGCTTGTGTATGATTATGTTTTAAATGCCAATTCTAGAAATGGTTTAAAACACATTTTGCAATAAAAGTTAATAATTATGATCTCTCTCCATTAAAAGTGTCTTAGTGTTACAATTTAGTGTTGTCAATTGACATATTTTTCCTGTTTTTCATAGGTTATTTATTAATATAAAAAATGAACCAATTATATATTGCTCGTTCCCTGGCAAAGGCCTTTGATCGCATTGACCACGGATATCTCTTGTCGAAACTGCGGTGTTTGGGATTCAGTGGCTCGTTAGTGAGTTTGCTTCAATCCTACCTTACGGATCGTGAATTTGTTGATTCAAACAATAATTTTTCTTCTGGTCGTCGTTCCATTACATCTGGAGTACCACAGGGGTCTTACTTAGGACCACTTTTATTTTTGCTTTTCATAAACGACCTGCCAGAGTCTGTTAAACAGGCCAAATATTGATGTTTGGGGATGACGTTAAAATTTTTTCAATTGCGGCATCAAAGGCTGATTGCGAGGGGTCACAGCATAATTTGACTGGTGTTTATGAATGGCGTTGTGGAAATAGGTTGACATTAAATGCTTCCAAATGCAAGGTTCTATCTTACACCCGTAGGGAATCTTTATTAGAATACAAATACGAGGTCGCTTCTGTTCCTCTTCTTAGATGTGATGTGGTAAAGGATTTGGGAGTGTATTTTGATATTGAGTTATCTTTTAATATCCATGTTACCAATGTAGTTTCATCGGCATGGTATGATGAGCTTCATATTGCGAAATGCTAAGCAATTTAATAATATATTCACATTGGAATGCTTATTACGAAGTCCAAAAAAAAGCAATATGTGCAAAGACGGTTTTTGAAATACCTTTGGTTTAGAAATCACTGCGTCTACCCTTACAGAGGTTTTCCCTATGACACCTTATTGAGTACTTTTGCCATGGCTTCGTTGGAGATGAGACGGATTATGTCCGGTTTGTCTTTCTTACATGGGTTAATCCATAGTCGGATAGATTCTCCGGAGCTTCTGGGTGGACTCAACTTCTATTTGTCGCGTTTTGCTGATCGGAATGTTCGGACTTTCGTTACTCCACCAGCACGCACTAATATAAAGGATGTTTCAAATTGCGCGGTTTTTTTAAGATTAAATAAAATATAGATGGCGCACTGAATTTGTTTGGGTATGTGGGCACTTAAGAAGTGTGATGTATGACATTTATAAAAATGGCTTTGTACAGGACGACGTTTACAAAAACTTGGACTTAGTGGATCAACAACATGGCGTATTTTACACAAGAATTTAGCTCTGAAGGCATATAAGGTTCAAATGTCACAGGAACTGAAGCCATTAGATCATTTAAAACGTCGTTCATTTGTCAATTTCATCAATGAACAACCAGCTGATTTTTCTCAAAAAAGAATGTTTTCCGATGAGGCACATTTTGAACTTGGTGGCTGTGTTAATAAACAAAATTGCCATATCTGGGGTGAGGAAAATCCACGAATTATTCATGAGAAACTTATGCATCCTAAACGAGTTACTGTTTGGTGTGCATTATGGTTAGGTAGTGTAACTGGGCCTTACTTTGCACACGAATCAATTGATTTATTGAGAGAAAAATTTGCTGGACATGTATTCTCAAGAAACGGTGATGTTAATTGGCGACCAAGATCATGTGGTTTGACACCGTTAGACTATTTTCTTTGAGGTTATGTGAAAAGTCAGGTTTATAAAAACAATCTCCAATCAATTCCTACTTCGAAAGTCGAAATTATTCGTGCCATTGGTGAGATAAAGCCTCAATTATGTCAAAATGTCATTGAAAATTTTAACGAAAGAGTGGACATCTGTGAAGCTGCAAAAGGAGGCCATTTGGCAGATATTATTTTTCGCATATAAATGTCATTATTGATACTTCAATTACTAATAAAAAGTTTTTGAAAGTAATTGCAAATTATGTGTTTTATTTATTCTTTAAAAAAAACCGCGAAATTCGAAACACCCTTTACTTGTTAAATCGCCCATTAATATTATATAAAATTAATAAATTTTGGTAATAATTGCGATATATTCAGTTGCTCCGCTAAGGATTTGCAAAATATTTTTGGTGTGCCGCAAGATATATGCATGTATGTTAGTTGAGTTTTGTAATGGTTAACTGTAGGGATTAATAATTAATTTTTTAGATGTAAGCTTCTTGTCATGTATATAGATGATTTTGATATTTGTAGTTCTCTATTATATTGAGTTGGCAACTAAGTACTTTCGGTTTTGTAGTATAAAATAAAACACTTTTTTTTAAACAAAGAATAGTTTTTAATCAATTATATATTTTCCATTTTGCTCAATGACCTTTTGCCATCTTTCTTTCAGCTGCATGATTCCGCGCTCATAAAATTTCTTGTCCTTGTCAGCAAAAAACTGAACCAGGTGCGAGTGAAGGTCATCGTCATTTGTGAAAGTTTTACCATTCGAAGAATTCTGCAAACTTCGAAATAAATGGTAATCAGATGGTGCTAGATCAGGGCTGTATGGGAGATGTGGCATCATTTCCCAGCCAAGCTCCAATAGTTTCCCACGAGTTGCCAAAGATGTGTGAGGCCTTGCATTATCTTGGTGGAAAACTACACCTTTCCGATTTGACAATTCTGGCCGTTTTTCTTTGATTGCTTCATCCAGTTTTATTAATTGTTGACAGTAAACATCAGAATTGATCGTTTGGTTCCTTGGAAGTAGCTCGAAAAACACAACACCTTTGTAATCTCACCAAACTGACAGCATGATCTTTTTTGGATGCAATTCAGCTTTCGATGTGGTTTGAGCTGGTTTATCGTGTTTGCTCCATGATCGTTTTCGAACTAGGTTACTGTACAGGACCCATTTTTCATCACCAGTGATGATTCTTTTTAAGAAAGGGTCGGTTTCATTTCGTTTAAGGTGCATATCGCAAAAGTTGATTCTTTGTGTTAAATGAATTTCTTTCAATTCGTGAGGTACCCAAATATCAAGCTTCTTAACTAGCCCAAGACATTTTAAATGTTTTTCAATTGTTGTGTGCGATACATGTAGGCTCTCCGCAACCTCTCGAACAGTTATATGACGATCCTCTTCAATTATGACTTTGATTTGGTCATCATCAACTTCAGTAGGCCGACCAGAACGTTGCTCATCTTTGAGGGAAAAATCTCCAGAACGGAATTTTTTATACAAATTCTGATACGTGCGCTCTGTTAAGCAATTAGCACCATAAACTTCACATATCTTTTTGTGAGCCGCAGCAGCTTTCTTTCCTTTAGGGAAATAAAATAGTAAAATATGTCGAAAATGTTCGTTTCTGCACTCCATTTAAAATTAACCCACAACTAATAGCTTTAATAAAAATCACGCACTATTTGCTTCTGAAGTTACGTCAATGTGACTAGTATCACGCGACAAACGGTAAAGTACAGCACTAATATACGTTATACAAAAAATAAAGCAACGCTCTCTATCAGTAAAAACCGAAAGTACTTAGTTGTCAATCCAATACATTGTCCTCTTATTAGTATATGTATACTGCTGGGCAATAAATACTTTATTATTATAATTAAGAAGTTACGTTACAAAATAAAGTGTCCTGATTTGTTGGTCTTTATTAGGTGAATAATTTAAGTGGTTTTGGATGGGTATCACTTGCAAAATTTCCACACAAATTTTGCCTTGAAATGAAATATCGTACTCTAGACGCAATCAATTACGAGTAAATAATATCCCTTTCTTCTGTAAAATACCCATCTCCGAAACTTATTAATAAATAAACTGAAGCGATATATTTTGTAAATTATGGGTCTCCTTTATGCAGTAGTATTTATCATTACATTTAAATATTTAAGCAACTTCATTACAAAAATGAAATTTCGTTATTGCCACATCTGATTCCGCTTTCATTTTTAGTTTATTCTAATTTTCAGAAAAGATATTTACATATTTTCACTCCCATGGATAATTAACTAAATAAATGATAAAACGTTATAATAAACATGGGTTTATTAGTCAGAGACAGAGATATATGTGTATTGTACAGGTATGGTAATGAATTCGAACGAAGTAGCTTCCCATTGCCGTTTCTTGTGACCTAGTTCTTCTTCCATTTCCATCTCTTTCTTGGGCTTTTTCGTAGCTATAAAATTAATTAGGATTGCGTTGGTTACATCTCCCAAGGCAGCGATTCCAAGGGTATGAAAGAACCGTATAATAGACGTAAGAGGAGCGGGATGGTTAAGGGATAATATATGTAAAAATATCCACGCAAGGCCTCCCTTACTTATAATTCCTTATTCTTATTTATTTTAGCGCTTTTCTTGTATTCTGAAAGTATATTAAAAGCTTAAGAAAGAAAGTGTATTGTAATATAAATACTCGCTAGTAACTTTTAATTTTGAGTTTGAGTTAATTTAAACTTTCGCATTGCAAAGTGTGTTTATGTTAAATAATCAGTACACAGACTGGTTTTTGAAAGTATTGTCGTTTAAATTTAATTTTTTCTCTGGTGATAAACTTGCTTTTGTAATTTATTATTTTGCATTTATGTATAATAAGTGTAATAATATTAATCATTTAAGGTTGATATATATCCTCTTTCCACATTAATTTTCGTCTTCTGTATACGTATTTCGACAATTAAGTTGTCATCATCAGCAGATAATTAAACAGTGTCACTCCTGGTAAACCACGATAAAATACCCGTACGAAAACAAATTCCGCACACAATCTGTTCCGTTGAAAACCAAAACGCGCACTGTATATTCGTTTCACATAATTTTTAAAAGATTGTATTCTAGTCTTAAACTAAGATAAAAGACAAAAGAAAAGAAAAAAAAAGGGAAAGAAAAGAAAAATACCTACATGTGTTTATTACACTATCCCTTGTCTGTCGTTTAAGAGACCAAAGAGAGATGAGTTATGGTTAGGCCCCAGGCCAGTGTTCAACACATAGCCTTTATTCTTGAAAATGTACACGTTTTCATACGTATCTAATTCGCGATAATTATACACGTCCTTTATCAAATGCAAACAATCCGTGTTAACACTATGACTACTTTCCAACACATGTTTTGCTAACTGGATTTTTCTGACCGTTTGAATTTTATGTGCGTAATATGTTCTTTATACCGGGTTTCTATCGATCGTTTTGTTTGGCCGATGTATTTTTAACTGCAATCTAGACATTTCATTCCGTAAATTCTCGATTTTTTGTTCTCAACTTTGTCTTTTGCATTTCCTAAAACAGATTTGATGGAGTTAGTGGACCGAAATGTGACTTGAAAACCGCACTCTTTAAAAACCCTATTTCAATTTTTCGTCAAACGGTAAAAAGGTAAACTAACAAACTACTTGTCCCGATTGCTTTGAAGTGACAGGCATGTGGCATCCCGGATTGTTTTTCTTACGTTAGCCTTTATAATTAATCCGTTGATTATTTTCGAATCAAAACCATTGTATCTCGCGATATTCTTAATAAAATTCAATTCTTTTTCGTATCTAACTTTTGTTAGTGGGAAATTAAGTAAACCATTGATAAGAAAACTGAACGAAGCCATCTTTTGTGCATGTTATGATTTGAGTTCGCCGTGATGAATCTATTGGCAGTGGTTTCTTTTCAAAAAATATCAATTTCTATTTTTAGATTATTCCTAATAACAAAGGTGTCCAAAAAAGATAACGTGTCATTGTTTTCTTTTCCTACTGTAAATTTAATCGTCGGAAATATTGAATTTAACTGTTTGACGAAATCTTCAAAGTTGTATTTTGTATATGTATTGAAAATCGCGAAAATATCATCTACATACCTAATCCAAATTCTTGAAAAATATTTAGCCTTATGTTTGAATTCAACTTGAAAATTACTCATGAATAAGTCCGCTACAAATGGAGAAAGACAATTGCCCATTGCAGTTCCCTGTTTTTGTTCATAGAATGTAATAATGTTTATTTTTAACTCTCGTTAATCAAACATCTCCTGGTCGGTTCCCCCCTCCATGGTTTTGGGTGTGGCAGTTGTTGATTTTGGTAATAGAGATAAATAGCGTTATCTTATGGTAATTATTTTTAAATTATCGATAATATTCAGGGCCAAAGTTGTCATGAGTACATGAACGTAAAAAAAAAGGTTGAAGAAATGTTTAATAATGCAAAATATTAGAATAAAACGATTAAATACACCAACGTTGTTTTGCATAATTTTGTTTGATAATAAAAAATGAGATTTTCCACAGAAAATTTCAAAAAATTCGAAATATTTTTGTCGCACATTTTCAACATTGATGGTCTCATGTGTCTTAATAACCGACACTACATTTCTGTATTAGGATGGTAGATGATCATCCGTAAATGACTGACCACTGTATATATACCAAAAGAGAGCTCCTTCAAATTGTGTATAACCTTATAGTTGAGTGAACAATTTAGAATAGCAATAATTTAAGTTATGATGTATTCATATTTACTGAAAATTTTCTGTCTATATGTTCTGGTAACTTAGTTATCGACATTGCGAGACAGACGCGCTCTCGCTTTGTCGTTCAATACAGTGGACGAGAGAGGGAGGCATGATGATTATTCATTTAGAAGTGGGTTTAATCTCCTCGTCTCTTAACTTAAATCTTAAAATCTCCTCACTTGCGTTAACAGAGGGCTTACAATTTCTTTTGGTTGTTAATGGCTCATAAAGAGATACCTCACTTGACACCTGATCGTTTGGTATGTTAGGGCTATTTTAACTTCGGTGCTACTAATAAATATCGCGAAGCAATGGTCGTAGAAATCAAAACATCTTAATAGTATATCTATTACTTGCAAGTCGGCGGCAGATCAATAAACAAAACAAAATTTTCTTTTAACGTCGAAACATTATTTTATTAAATGGTAATACCATTCTAAGTGAAGAGAAATTTTATTCGCTTCTTAGAACTTTACTTCGACAACATTATAAAACTTTTAACATTCTCCTGACTTTAAGCAGCTGGGAATTTATCGTTTATTTAGTATGCAAGATAAGTAAGCCACGGTTTATTAAAAATGCACTACATACATATGTTTTACGTAGTGAACTATTAACTGCACAAACATAATAAATGCACTTGCTTAGAAGTTTTTTTTAAATTATTTCTCTCTTAATGAATTAGTATTTAATTAACATTTGGGTTAATCACTTAAGGTTAATGTACGAGGGAGCCTTTTTATATTCGCGGAATGAGCGGGTTGTAGAGGGGTGAGTAGGCGCATTGGGGGCGTGGTAGTGTGCAGCGACTCATGATTAGTATAAATACGAAGTTTCATTGTTATTAGACAGTTAGTCTTTGAGCTATATCAACCAAGTAACATAATCAGGAGTGAAAAGTGAAATATGGAAAAAATCAAATATCGTGCCGTTATAAAGTTTGTTACCAGGCAAGGAAAAATCAGTCGCGACCATAATGAATGAGATGTCATTGGTTTACGGCGACTCTTGTCCAGGAAAAACCATGGTGTACAAGTGTCATAGTTTATTTAAACAAGAAAGGGAATCCCTTGAAGACGACCCGAGGCCGGGCAGGAGCATTGAGGTGACCACGCCAGCACTTATCCAAAAAGTTGAACAAATTGTACTCGAAGATGCTCGACTAAAGAAGAGACAACTCGCAGAAATGGTTGGAGTATCCGATACAACAATTTTTAAAATCCTACACGATCATCTCGGCATGTCTAAGGTCAGCGCAAGATGGGTGCTGAGAATGCTCACGCCGCCGCAAAAAACAACAGCACGTAGAGTGTTCGCGTGCATTTTTGGACCTCTGTAATGAAGACAAAGATGGTGTATTGAGTGGAATTGTTACTGGAGACGAAACTTGGGTTCATCATTATGAACCTGAGTCCAAACAAGACTCCTTGCAGTGGCATAAAAAGGGCACAGCACCTCCCAAGAAATTTAAAGTGTCACAATCAGCTGGGAAACTCATGGCAACGGTATTTTAGGACTCGGAAGGAATATTGTTGATTGATTATAAAGATAAAGGTGTTCCTATAACCGGAGAATATTACGCTTCAATGTTAGAGCGACTAAAAGAAGCCATTAAAGAGAAAAGACGGGGAAAATTGACAAAAGGTGTTCTGCTTTTGCACGACAACGCGCCCGTCCACAAGAACCGCACACAGCTGCCCTGCATAAGGTGGGCTTCGAAATTGTGAATCACCCACCCTACAGCTCAGACTTGGCCCCGAGTGATTATTACCTGTTTCCGAAAATGAAAAAAGAGCTGCGGGGTAAAAAATTTACTGCCGATGATGAAGTCAAGGAGGCAGTTTCGGCATATTTTGCAGATAAAGAGAAATCATTTTTTTATGAGGGTATAAATAAATTAATTGAAAGATGTGAAAAATGTATCCGTCTTGCAGGTGAATATATTGAAAAAGAAAAATAATTTGGTTTCTTTATTTCCACCCCTTGTCCCCCATTCCGCGAATATAAAAACGCTCCCTCGTATAACCCCTTTCCACATTAATTTTCGTATTCTGTTGATGACAACTTAGTTGTCGAAATACGTATACAGAATACGAAAACTAATGTGGCCAGGGGTTATATATCATTCTAAAGTGATTAAGTTAGTCAAACACAGGCTCTATCAAAATTACCTAACATTTTGTTATTGTATTGTTTATGTATCACTTGTTTATATTATATTATGTTTTTTTTGCACATAGTGTGAGCCATGTTTTAAATCATAAAGGTGAGGTTCATTTATACGAAACGATCAGATTAAAAACGAGCTTTCTACATAATAACGAAACAAAAGAGCTAGGGCATAAAAATTAAGATTTGCTGTTATTCCATCATTATTACTAATCATAGAAAACTAATTAAATATTTTCTGCTTTGGACCAAGACTCGAACCCCTATTCACCGTCTCCTAGAAGGTTGCTTTAACCAGTGAAGTCACCAAATAGCAAATGTTTAATTAATTTTCTGTAAATGATAATAATAATGGAATAGCAGGAAACCTTAGCTTTCATTAATTTCCCACCGCGTAGCGCGTGTTTGTGTTTACATATAATTGTCAAAATCAGCCTGACTGTGTGTTCAAGCAATTAAATCTGCTCGATAATGTAATTTCGGGCATATTAAGAGACTCAAAACTGTTCTCTTTGGTGCTTTAATTGGCTAAAGCTACCGTCTAGAGAAGGCTTGATGCAAGTCTTCGTTAAATGCAGAAAACATTTGATTAATTTTTTGATTAGTTAATAGTAACGATGGAATAGGGAATGTTAATTTTTATTACTTTCCCATCGTGAAGCCCTGGCTGTACCAGGTCGGCTGAAAAGTCCCCGGTCTGACACATAGATGGCGTTACTGTTATTAAATCCATATGTTTTTTAGATAGTACTAACCTTCAAACGAAACGTGTCAAAATTTGACAGCAATCCGACCATTAGTTACTGAGATATTGCGTTAAGAGTGAAGCTACTTTTGTTATTTAAAAAAATGGAAAAAAAAAGAATTTCGTGTGCTGATAAAGTACTGCTTTTTGAAGGGAAAAAATACCGTTGAAGCAAAAGCATGGCTTGATGAGGAGTTTCCGGACTCTGCGCCAGGAAAATCAACCATAATTGATTGGTATGCTAAGTTTGAACGTGGTGAAATGAGCACCGAAGACGGCGAACGCAGTGGACGACCAAAAGAGGCTGTCACCGACGAAAACATCAAAAAAGTTCGCAAAATCATTTTAAATGACCGTAAAGTAAAGTTGATCGAGATAGCTGACATCCTAAAGATATCAAAGGAGCGTGTTGGACACATCGTGACCTGAGTCTAAACAAGACTCCATGCAGTGGCATAAAAAGGGCACAGCACCTCCCAAGAAATTTAAAGTGTCACTATCAGCTGGGAAACTCATGGCAACGGTATTTTGGGACTCGGAAGGAATATTGTTGATTGATTATAAAGATAAAGATGTTTCTATAACCGGAGAATATTACGCTTCAATATTAGAGCGACTAAAAGAAGCCATTAAAGAGAAAAGACGGGGAAAATTGACAAAAGGTGTTCTGCTTTTGCACGACAACGCGCCCGTCTACAAGAGCCGCGTTGCGTTAGCTGCCCTGCATAAGGTGGGCTTCGAAATTGTGAATCACCCACCCGACAGCCCAGACCTGGCCCCGAGTGATTATTACCTGTTTCCGAAAATGAAAAAAGAGCTGCGGGGTAAAAAATTTACTGCCGATGATGAAGTCAAGGAGGCAGTTTCGGCATATTTTGCAGATAAAGAGAAATCATTTTTTTATGAGGGTATAAATAAATTAATTGAAAGATGTGAAAAATGTATCCGTCTTGCAGGTGAATATATTGAAAAAGAAAAATAATTTGGTTTTTTATTTCCACCCCTTGTCCCCCATTCCGCGAATATAAAAACGCTCCCTCGTATGTAGCACTTCCTGGTAGAGCTTGTTTTCATGACCTAATTGCAGACCTTCCCGTCAGTCCAAATAGTAATGTATGCGTTTATTTTATTGCCGTTCAATGTATTTTGGAGTTGTTGTATTTGTTGTTCAATATGATCAACTTCTTAACTAACTTAAATTATTTATGTACATTATGTACATATTACATGTTTAAATTGAAAATAATAGTAAATTTTAATAATCGTAAAATATGATTAAGTGT
Source organism: Dermolepida albohirtum (assembly GCA_031893035.1). Classification (NCBI taxonomy): domain Eukaryota; kingdom Metazoa; phylum Arthropoda; class Insecta; order Coleoptera; family Scarabaeidae; genus Dermolepida; species Dermolepida albohirtum. Next base: position 122,013 of record JAVIWB010003251.1, on the reverse strand, counting down.
TCGGTGCAATATCTACAAAAACAAATGCACAAAAGAAAATGTAAAAATACATTAGGAAAATGTAGACTAATTATTTAAAATCGAAAATTGAAACGTGTAATAAATAAAACAACTGTAAATGAAAAAAAAACAATAGAATAACAAACGTGTGTTTATATTATCGGCTTCATCAATGTTCATATTTCGCGATTCCTATTTGTTTCGGAAACAAAGGATTGCAAACACGCAATCAGTGAGTACATGTTTTCATGTATAGGAACAGCCGAATGCAATCAAAGCAAGTTATGTGTGTACAAATTCTGTGTTTGTTTCTAAAGTTAATATGTATGGTAACACTTGCCCTGTGTTTTTAATGTTTGTTTTATTTTAGTTTGTTTAAATGATACTTTCTTCGTCTGTATTACATAGTAGTCTAATTTTCATGTTCTCTATTTCTACTATTCTATCCCAAAAAAAACTAAATTTCGATTTAATATATTGTTTCCTGGCTTTAAATCTTGAATACTAGAAATTTGGGTATTTAATCCAAAATAAAGCGTTAAGAATATGTCTGGAGGCAATGTGTTCTACACCGATTGTGGCACTACATGCAGAAACTATGGAACATAATTCATTTGAAACGAATCTACACTCTGTGTCCGGTTTTTGACGGTAAAAGTCTGATACGGATTTGTTTCTGAGTGGGATTTGCCGCGGATTCACGTGTGATTCTGTAATTATATGCTGATGATGACAACTTAGTTGTTGAAATCGTATATGGAATATGAAAATTATCGTGGAAAGGGGTTTTATGAATTTTTAGTGATCAATTCGACTGACTGTCGATATTAATTAGATATTGCACATTCATCGTTGGTTAAAGGATGAGGTCGGTTCATGACTTTGAATTTAAGTTTTATTCACGCAAAAAATTAACACCTAAATGACATTTGAATTGTAACTTAAACGATTCAAGAAAAGCTATTTAATAAAACTTGTCATTAATTTTCGGCTGTTTTCACAAAAAAATGCCAAAATTTCTTTGTACTGAGCAAAAGCTATTGGATTATAAATTTTAATGCAGGCTGTGGTTGATTGAATTAATTAATAAAGGTAAATAAAACCCCTTTCTACATTTACGTTCGTGGTCTGTATACGCATTCCGACAACTAAGTTGTCATCATCAGCAGATAATTAATTATAGTGTCCTACCTGTTATTATGAACCATCATTAACCGTCAAAAGCCAAACACACTTTGAGTTTTACTGCGAATCCAATTTAGGTTTTGTCATTAGTGGATCACGTCAGACTAGAAACTTTTTGTATACTTCGTTTTTATTTCTGTTATTAGGTTTCAAAGCATGCAATTAAATATTAAGATTTATTACCCCTATTGTCCTTAATGTATCTTTTAGCTTTGGGATTACTGACTTTCGTTATTTTTTAATATATAGAATGGCATCTAAACTTTAGTAGTTATTTTTATTGTACCCGAGTTTTACTAAATGCAAAAGCACCTATTTTGAGTCAGAATTCAACAAAGAGTCGTATTACACATAACGATTTTAGTAACCACAGAGAGACCCATCACTTTCTTCAGTTTAAAATAGTTTGATTAACAAACAAAATTGTATCAAAAACAAACATGTACATAAGTGTTAAATAAATTGTTTCATTTTAATGCTTGAATTTTCTCATATTTTTATGAATTGTCAGCAATAAATTTAACAATATCCTGCTTAGTGTCTTAAAGCGTAAGGTACGAGGGTGGTCCCAGAAATAGCCGACCCAACAAAGAAAACACAAAAATTTTGAAAAGAAATATATTTGTTTTTCAACATAATCTCCTTTCAGCTCTATACACTTTTCCCAGCGATGTTTAATAAGTTCGATGCCCTTTTATAATAAGAACTGTCTTGCTCCTCAAAATAGCCATTAACTGTCGATATCACTTCTTCATTCTTGGAAAATCTTTGACTACTGAGCCATTTTTGTAAGTTTGGGAACAGAAAATAATCCGAGGGGGCTAAATCTGGCGAATAGGGTGCATGAGGTAGCAATTCAAACTTTAATTCATTAATGTTGGCAATAACGGATTTGTGAGCTGGTGTATTGTCTTGACGAAATAACACTTTCTTCTTAGTCAAATGCGGCCGTTCTTGCTTGATTTCTTCGCTCAAACGTTGCAATAAGTTCGCATAATAATCGCCGTTGATAGTTTTTCCTTTTTCAAGATAGTCAATGAAAATTATTCCACAGGAACCCCAAAAACCGATGCCATGACCTTGCTTGCAGATGAAACGGTCTTCGCCTTCTTTGGAACCGGTTCTCCCTTTTGAGTCCATTGTTTTGATTGTTCTTTTGTCTCGGGTGTGAAGTAATGAACCCATGTTTCATCCATGGTTATGAAACAGTCAACACTCAATTGAAACATCTTCACAACACTGTTTTTGCCCGAGTGTGAGCAAACGCGGCACCCATCTGCCCACAATTTTCAGATAATATGCGATATGTCACACTTTTTGAAATGCCTACTATGTCTGCTAGCTCGCGCACTTTCAGTCGACGATCATCCAGTACCGCTTTGTGGATTTTCTTCACCATTTTTGGAGTCGTCACCTCATTTAGCTGACCACTGCGATGCTCGTCTTGGCAGTTCGTACGGCCTCGTTTAAACTCTGCTACCCAATATTTCACTGTTGTAAACGAAGAAGCAGACCTACTCCGAGTAGAATCCAGTTCAGCTTTTATATCGGTTGGGCTGAGGCCTTTCAAATAAAAGTATTGTATCAGATAACGGTGACAAATTTTCTACATTTTTACAAGTTCACTGAAAACGTTCACTATTGATGGCTGCCAAACAAATACTAAACAACGTTGCGTCTTTAAACTTGAAAGATGTGCTTTATAGATTGTGTAATTTCTAATACAGTGATATTTTTCAAACAACTACCGCCATCTTCAGGTCAGGCCGGATACTTATGGGACCACCTTCGTACTAAGTTGAAACACATTTTTTGAACAGAAAAGAAAACTATTCAAAATGTTACAATACAGTGAACATCACTACGCTGCACGTCAAATACCGTATTACATCTTTCTTCCATTTAATTTTATACATTATTAATAAATGTTAATACCACAGCAGATTATTATTAATAAATTTCGAATATAAATAATAAACTAAATCGATATCAACGTAGGGTAATATGCAGTCAAGTAATTCAAATATCCCTCGTGTTTTTTTTCAGGTGACCGGAGTGTCTGGTCCTTCCATTTGGCCTGTTGTAAATCTTTTCTACATCAACGGTAAGTTGAATGCTGTAAATTTTTTACTACTACGAGTGAATAATATCAGCAGGAGTTTGTACTTTAAAGGAATGTTGCACACTTACCCGCGCCACCAAATGCCGTTTCGGAGGGTGGGATATTCAAATCATTTCCCTCGTTATTATTCCAACGATTTTTAGAATTCTAATGAGATGTAGGCAAATGTAGTACTCCACCTTACCTTCTAGCTACTTTACATTTCTTCTGGAAACTTTTTTTTCTTTTGCTCGCAAAATTTTCGAATATACCTATTGAAAGCAAAGATAAATGGAAGTAGTAGAAGAACGTAAACGTTATTAGTTACTAGCGACAGAGCAAGGACAACATGAATCTCGATTTAACATTTTTCATACGTGAATCAAAATACGTATATAGAAACAAGTAGTTACCAAGCAGATACATCTTCACCAGAAGGAATATTTCGCGATTTATAAATCCTGACTGTTCACTGTTTACATTCACAGTTCAAATGAAAGTAACACCAATAATTATTCCATATGTCCAGGTGTTAATAATTGTCTGTCACCGAAAATCCATTTATACATCGAAAGCGATCGTTCAACATCATCGTCCAACAGGAAATCTTGAATTTGTGTTTGGATTATTAGCAAGATTTGAATGATTTTGTCATGAGCAACGGAAGATCTGTATTCAGTTAGTTCAGAACTACTGTCTTTCGTATTAAGAGGCAATTCAAAACTTTATATTTTGATTCAATTTTTTCAAAGGGGTATACTCGCAAAAATTGGCATTTTAGAAAATGTTATGTTATATTGACAAATACTCGCATGGTGACACTTTCGAAGGTTCTAAAATCGATTCCGAAGTCAAAAATTGTCTAACTCTTTTGCCTTAACCGTGAGAGAATAAGTAACTTGAAAGACTATTGCAAAATTTGAAATCTTGAATTCGTGTTTGGATTCTCTACTAGATTTGAATTATTTTGTCATGGACCGTGGAAGATCTGTATTCTGCTATTTAATGTCTTACATTCAAAACTCTATATTTTTATGAAAAACTCAATTTTTTCAAAGGGGTATACTCGTAAAAATTGATATTTTGGAAATGTTATGGTACATTAACAAATGTTCGTATGGTGACACTTTTGAAGGTCATAAAATCGATTCCGAAGTCAAAAATTATCTAACTCTTTTTGCTTAACCGTGAGACAATAAGCAACTTGAAAGGCCATTGCAAAACGTAAAATCTTGAATTTGTGATTGGATTATCTGCAAGATTTGAATTATTTTGACATGAGCAGCGGAGGATCTGTATTCTGCTAGTTCAGAAGTACTATCTTACGTAATAAGAGGCCCGAATTCAAAACTTCATATTTCGATGAAAAACTCAATTTTTTCAAAGGGGTATACTAGCAAAAATTGGCATTTTGGAAATGTTATGGTACATTAACAAATGTTCGTATGGTGATACTTTCGAAGGTCCTGAAATCGATTCCGAAGTCAAAAATTATGAAACTCTTTTGGCTTAACCGTGAGACAATAAGCAACTTATAAGGCCATTGCAAAACGTAAAATCTTGAATTTGTGTTTGGATTATTTGCAAGATTTTAATGATTTTGTCATGAGCAGCGGAAGATCTGCATTCTGTTAGTTCAGAACTACTGTCTTTCGTACTAAGAGGCCTGAATTCAAAACTTTATATTTTGATCAAAAACTCAATTTTTTCATAAATTGCCATTTTGGAAATGTTATGATACATTAACAAATGTTCGTATGGTGATACTTTCGAAGGTCCTAAAATCGATTCCGAAGTCAAAAATTATGAAACTCTTTTGGCTTAACCGTGAGAGAATAAGCAACTTCAAAGACCATTGCAAAATGTAAAATCTTGAACTTGTGTTTGGATTATCTACAAGATTTTAATGATTTTGTCATGAGCAACGGAAGATCTGTATTCTGCTAGTTCAGAAGTACTATCTTACGTAATAAGAGACCTGAATTCATAACTTTATATTTTGATGAAAAACTCAATTTTTTCAAAGGGGTATACTCGCAAAAATTGCCATTTTGGAAATGTTATGGTATATTAACAAATGCTCGCATGGCGATACTTTCGAAGGTCCTAAAATCGATTCCGAAGTCAAAAATTGTTTTAATATTTGTATAATGGCCGTTTCGGGATTTTTATACGAAAAGAATGTTACTTGAATGTACTTTAGCAAACGGGGTTATGGTTGTGAACTGAAAAGAAATACTAATATATAATCGTAGAACTCAAAATTATAGGTAGTGTCGTAGGTAATTTAATACTCTCTGATCATTTTTTAAGCAAATCTTTGTTTTAGTTAAACATGATGTCACTTTATAGGTAAATTCATATTTAACAACTACATCAAACTTTTAGACAAAAGAAATATTTTACAATGAAGAACATATCCTTTCAGTTAAAGTAAAACGTAGCTATATTATGGTGTAAAGTGCACATTTGCCCTTTGATGTGCAAAATATTATTTAAGTAAATATAAACATAGAATGTGGGTTTTCAACTTTCAACCGTACATCATGCATGTCCATACATCGTTATGTTCATGGCTCTGTAAATTCATAATACTCTACACATGTAGTGTGTAATATATAGCAATATACGAGGGAGCGTTTTTATATTCGCGGAATGGGGGACAAGGGGTGGAAATAAAAAAACCAAATTATTTTTCTTTTTCAATATATTCACCTGCAAGACGGATACATTTTTCACATCTTTCAATTAATTTATTTATACCCTCATAAAAAAATGATTTCTCTTTATCTGCAAAATACGCCGAAACTGCCTCTTGACTTCATCATCGGCAGTAAATTTTTTACCCCGCAGCTCTTTTTTCATTTTCGGAAACAGGTAATAATCACTCGGGGTCAGGTTTGGGCTGTAGGGTGGGTGATTCACAATTTCGAAGCCCACCTTATGCAGGGCAGCTAACGCAACGCGGCTCTTTAATGGCTTCTTTTAGTCGCTCTAATATTGAAGCGTAATATTCTCCGGTTATAGAAACACCTTTATCTTTATAATCAATCAACAATATTCCTTCCGAGTCCCAAAATACCGTTGCTATGAGTTTTCCAGCTGATTGTGACGCTTTAAATTTCTTGGGAGGTGCTGTGCCCTTTTTATGCCACTGCATGGAGTCTTGTTTGGACTCAGGTTCATAATGATGAACCCAAGTTTCGTCTCCAGTAACAATTCCACTCAATACACCATCCTTGTCTTCATTAAAGAGGTCCAAAAATGCACGCGAACACTACGCGCTGTTGTTTTTGCGGCGGCGTGAGCATTCTCGGCACCCATCTTGCGCTGACCTTAGACATGCCGAGATGATCGTGTAGGATTTTAAAAATTGTTGTGTCGGATACTCCAACCATTTCTGCGAGTTGTTTCTTCTTTAGTCGAGCATCTTCGAGTACAATTTGTTCAACTTTTTGGATAAGTGCTGGCGTGGTCACCTCAATGCTCCTGCCCGGCCTCGGGTCGTCTTCAAGGGATTCCCTTCCTTGTTTAAATAAACTTTGCCACTTGTACACCATGGTTTTTCCTGGACAAGAGTCGCCGTAAACCAATGACATCTCATTCATTATGGTCGCGACTGATTTTCCTTGCCTGGTAAGGAACTTTATAACGGCACGATATTCGATTTTTCCATATTTCACTTTTCACTCCTGATTATGTTACTTGGTTGACGATAGCTCAAAGACTAACTGTCTAATAACAATGAAACTTCGTATTTATACTAATCATGAGTCGCTGCACAGGCCACGCCCCCAATGCGCCTACTCACCCCTCTACAACCCGCTCATTCCACGAATATAAAAACGCTCCCTCGTATGCTCATTAGTCTATAAAATTGCTATTTTATAAAATAAAAGAATAGTTTTAAACTTTTTTTGCTTCTATCCGTTCTCCGAATTCTATATAAAATTCGATTTTTATGTAACAAATGAACTTTAATTGCAAAAATTAATATCCTACGTAAACCGTGTTAAAATTTTAATTAACGTTCAAAAACAACATCCACACGGCAACATTCGCTTTACTCAAAATACACAGATAACACACAGTAATGACGCTCTGACCTAACATATAAATTTTCAGTGAAAAGTTCGATACAAACCGCGCTATCAAAAAAAAAGCCGTCGTCTGGTCTAATGAAAAAATTAAAGAAATCCACGGAAATATGTATATGTGGTCGGTTAAAAGTGTGGTCGTGGTGAGATATGTCTTTTTTGCCCGTTGTTTTGGATGCGAACACCAGGTTTTCGAAGTTTGCTTTTGATATCAGCTTCTACCCTAGTCACGTACTGTTTGCCTCCGTGTATATACGTATACATATACATATATATACACAGAGAAAGCCTGTATTTCGAATGGTGTTAAATTAGGAGTTACATTTATATGTATATAGGGATAATTTAAATTTGTGTGTTTCGGTTTTGGATGACAATTAGGGTTTAGAGTCACTCCAAACTAATGCACGAAGTCTTTCTCAAATAATAACATATTCATGGAGCATCATTACGTATTCGGGAAACTTGAGAATGAAGTTATTACAGTGTTGACGAAATTGTAACCCAAAATAGACGTGCATACATTTATATAATAAATTATACAAACACATAACAAACTGATTGTTAGTTTATACATTTACTTCATTAAAACTTTTAATTTTTTATTTTAAAACGAGGAATAATTACTTATTTTGCAGAAGGATCAATATTTGGCAAATATTGGTTTTATAAGTAATACAATCAATTATGCCGATGATACCACGCTTTTGGTCACCGGCAATTCTTTAAATCGGGTTATTGACAGCACTGAATCTGTACTGGGTACAGTCCAGAACTGGCTGTCATGTAATAACCTGAATATTAACAACTCGAAGACAAACATAATTCTGTTTAGATGCAACAATTTCACTGATATTCCTGACAGTGTGGAGCTTGGCCATTCCTTGTATCCTGTACAAAATAGTGTTCGCTTATTGGGAGTTACGGTCGATCAGTTCCTAAAGTGGAAGGATCATATCAATGTTTTATATAAGGTCCTTGCGAATGTGTGCTTTGGGATTCGTCTCTTGAGGAAACTCGTTAGCGATCAGGCGCTGCGAATGATATATTTTGGATGCTTTTACTCAAGGGTAAGGTATGGCATTGCTGTTTGGGGTAGTTGCAGTGAATTGGATCGCGTATTTATAATTCAGAAAAGAATCCTCAGAATAATGCACAACATGAGTTTTGAGCAGTCGTGCAGGGGCGTGTTCAGAGAACATTTTCTCCTAACTGTTTTTGGGACATATATTTTTGAGGTCCTGCTTTTTGCTTACAAGCATGAACATTTGTTTGAGGAGCATATCGCTATTCACGATTACTCCACAAGACACAAAAATGTTTACTACTATCCTAAACACCGCCTTGCCTTGGTGGAGAGTGGACTCCACTACTCTGCCATTAAATTTTTTAATCACTTGCCCGAATCGTTCAGAGAGGTTAGGGTATTTTCAATATTTAAATCGAGAGTTCGTGATCTCTTAATTGAGCTGGAACCATATAGCATATCTGAATATATAAATCATAGATTTATTTAAGATATAATACATTTTATTTGCTTCTTTTTTTTTTAAATTACATATGTAACATATCTATGTCATGACGTTTGTATTTCTTTCTTTTCGACGAATTACAATAAAGCTATTATTATTATTATTATTATTATTATTATTATTAAATAGTGACACATAAAGACGGTGATATTTACTCAGATTGGTACTCCAAACTAACTAATTGTTTTTATCGTTAAATACAATTAAATACAGTTCATAATTTAATGGATAGGTGCCATGAATTTTCAGAAAAAAACATTGCAAGATAAATTAAATTACAACAATACTTTCAAAAAATTACTATCCTACAAACTTGATAGAAAAAAAGAACATCAAAAAAGGCAATCCACATTTAAAAACGCAGGAAACAACATGGAGACTATAAATATACGAGGGTAGCCGTTTATATTTCGGGAACTGGCAACACTGCTAGTGTTGCCAGTTCCAAATCTGATGATTGCATCGTGAAGTTTGTTATTTTTGACAATATATTTACCTTGACAGTTTTATTATCCGGTCGCTATTTCTATTGTTGACAGTAATTTGAAAATTTTGTCAGCGAAAAAATGGAATTAACTCGCGAACATTTTCGTGCAATTATTTTTCATAACTTTCAGCGTGGATTATCTCAACAAGAATGCATCGATCAGCTGAATTCTTTATATGGTGATGAAGCACCATCGAAAACTACAGAATATTGTTGGTATAGTGAATTCAAACTTGGACAGCGTTCTTTCGACGATGAATTTCATGAAGGTCGTCCCACAAATGTTGTTGTGTCGGAAGACATTAATGCAGTGTCTGAATTGATAATACAAGACCATCATGTGACATACCGTGAGATCGAGGCATCTCTAGGTATTAGTAACACCAGCGCGCGTAAGATCCTGCATGGACATTTAGCCGTTAAGAAGCTAGGTTCATGTTGGGTACCATATACATAATTTGACAATCGTTGAAAAAAGGACTCGCGTCGATTGGTGCCAAGAAATGCACAAAAAATCCAATGGCGGTTCTTCAAAGAACATTTATATAGTCGTCACAGGTGATGAATCTTGGATCTATACGTACGAGGCCGATAGTAAACAGCAGTCGACTGTGTGGGTATTCTAAGATGAGCCAAAACCAACAAAAGTTGTTCGCGCTCGAAACACATCAAAACGAATGGTCGCCTGTTTTTTCGGAAAAACCAATCACGTTGCAACCGTGCCTTCAGAGAGTTGCAGAACGATCAATTCAATTTGTTTGCCAAAAGTTTTTGAAGAAATAAGGAAAACAAACCGAAAACGACAGATCATTCTCCACTATGACAATGCGAGCTCTCATAGGTCGGTTCAAAGAATCGAATATTTGACCGGGCAAAACTTTGAATTGATAAGCCATTCGCCGTGCAGCCCTGATCTAGCACCCTCTGATTTCTTTTTGTTCCCACACGTGAAGAATAAACTTCGCTGTTGAGGGATTCAAAACTCATATTTTGGAGATACCGCCTTCACAATGGCAGCAATGCTTTTTGGATTGGTTTAAACGAATCCAAAAGTGCATTGATTTTCATGGAGGATATTTTGAAAAGAAATAAAACTATTTTCGATAATAAAAATTTTTTTTTGTTTGCTATTCCCGAAATATAAATAGCTACCCTCGTAGTAGAACGCCGATAATAATCACAAAACAAAGACAAATTAAAATTCAGGGTATATATTTACTTATGATAGAACTCACTTGAATTGGTTGTAAGAATTAAAATTACAATCAAATTGCTAATATGCGCTGGTAAGACTTGATATTTTAAATTAAATTATATATAAATATATATTTTTAGAATTTCCAGACTTTGCAAATGGACTTCAAGAATTGTTATCAAAGAACTCATATGTGCCAAATACATATTTTTAAAGTTAAGTAATAGGAAATAGTTTGTTTATGTGTCTTTATAATTATAAATAAATTATATAATAAATACTATGACAATAATTGATGATAATTCCAGATCAAATTACTCTAGTAATAAAATGTATTTTAAAATATTCATTCATTAATATTTAAAATGTACGAAGGTCTAATAATAATAATCACAATTTTCTGAAAAGCAGTATAAAAAGTATATTAAACATTGTATGTTTATAGACAACACGCAAACAACTTTTCCATCGCGTCAGCAATGTAGATCTAGTAAAGATACAAAGTAATATCGCTACTTGAAACTACCCAGGCGACTTGCGACAAAGAACGCATTCGGAATATTTTAATAAAGTTTAATATTAAGATCCAGTACTGCGGCAGTTAAGAGCCAAAGCCCTTTTTCTTTATTACTAAGTATAAACACGTCGTCGGCGGACTTTCCCAACTTTAAGCTTTTATATCTTGCTTCCGTATAGTTTTAACTCACACTGAAACAGAATATAGGTATTGATTTTGGAGAAAGATGATTTTATACTCGTAATTCTTTTCCTATTTAATTTGGTAGTAATAGTAGTTACTATTAATATTGAAATAAGAGAAATATATGATTTTTTCGATTAAGTAAAAGGTTATGAGTGAGCAGTAAAGCCGGTCTGGGCACCATAGCCTTCCGCGTATATAATTAATAAGCAGCGGGGTGTAAGTAGTGATATACAAAATATTCTGAAACACTTACTGTTTTGCGAAGCATTATCAAAATGAATGAGCTGGACTACAGACTCGTCTATAGTATTTGGGGTGAAATTTCTAACAGCGTTTCACTGAGCGATCTTAAGAAGTCAAGTTTGGTGAAACACATGCTAGAAAATAATCATAACGCAACCGCGGACTGTCTACATTTAATCAAAAATGTTAATAATTATTCTGAATTAGATAGCTATGAAAGTATATTTAATATAAATAATATAAACTATGTGTTAAACACAGATAAGGGCTCGATAACATATTTTTCTCTCTTGCTTGGAAAAGACTGTTAAAGAAAAGAGCCTATAACTGGAAGAGGTTCAGTTTAAGTATTCGTTTTAAGACTAGGAAATATAGTATGTTGAACTGTGTGAAAAGAATCAGTCGCGCTGAGGCTGGACTACCAGACTGATCGAAGACGCGGTTCCAGTACGGAAGCCAAAATGAAGAATGTATAGACAACGGCCACGGAAGTCTTGGAGCCAAAGTAAAAGAAAGTGGTTTACAATACGAGGATAGTTTGACAAGTAGTGAGAATGACACATAGGTGGCGCTCTAATTGGTAAAACAAATGCACTGTAATTTAGATTGCCTATTTATATGTTTACATTCCGATATTTAGATAAATCGGTTGATTAGTTTATTTTTGACAGCTGATTGAAAAAGAAGCAACACGTCGTTTTGTTAAAATGGAAGAAGCAGAGTATCGTGCGGTTATTAAATACTTCGCAATTAAGGGTATGAAAGCTACCGAAATAAAAGATGGGTTACCGGAAACTTTAGGTGAATGTGCTCCATCATCCGCCACAATAAGTAGATGGGTAAATGAATTTAAACGTGGTAGAACAAGCTGTGTTGATGAAGCGCGCTCTGGAGCACCCAAAATCGTGACTTCTAAGGAAATGATTATAAAAATCCATAATATTATTACGCAACATCGACGACTCAAAGTGAGAGAGATAGCAGACATAGTAAACATTTCAACAGAACGCGTACACCACATTTTAACGACAGTATTGGGCCTTTCCAAGCTTTCGGCAAGATGGGTGCCGCGATTGCTTACGACTGATCAAAAGTTCACTCGTTTAAGCATTTCCAATGAGTGTTTGGACCTTTATAAGCGGAATCCGGTTGATTTTTGTAGGCGATTTGTTACTTGCGATGAAAGTTGGATACACTACAGTACATCCAAAACGAAACAATGGTCAGAACGTGGTTCTGCACCTCCAAGGAAAGCGAAAACCACTTTATCGGCAAACAAGGTGATAGCATCAATTTCTTGGGATTCAAAGGGCATTTTGCTCATTGATTACCTTCAGAAAGGTGCCGCAATAAACGGACAATATTATGCAGAACTTCTACAAAAATTAAATGTTGAGATTCATGCTAAACGGCCAGGAATAGCAAAGAAAAAGATTATGTTTCACCAAGACAACGCTCCCTCGCATACCAGCACAGTTGCGATGTCCAAAATCCACGAGTTGCATTTCCAATTAGTACCGCATGTGCCTTATTCGCCGGATCTAGCCCCTTCCGACTTCCACCTTTTTCCAAAATTGAAAACGGCACTAGGTGGAAAGAAATTTTCGTCTAACGACGAGCTTATCATCTTCGTAAATGAGTATTTTGCAAGCCTTCCGGAATCGCATTTTAGAGATGGCATAAAGCCATTGGAGCACCGTTGGAATAAATGTATTGCTCTTTTAGGAGAATATATTGAAAAATAAAAATTATTTTGTATTTGAAAAATTCATTTTTCTTTTCCATTCTCACTAGTTGTCAAACTACCCTCGTAAACTATACTATGAATCCTGCACATAGTTAATTGGAGATGAAGACCTATTAATGTTCTCTCAATAATGTAATTTTGTAAATGATTAATTTGTTTATAAATAATTGTGTTTATTTGATAAATAATGGCTTAAAATATTATTTTCTAATGCATTCATAAAGATATCCACTAAGAGAAGAATCAGTGGTGTACAGGGGATACTTTCTTTACTAGGGATATTCGGAAACATATTAGATATATCAGACGCCACTAACTTGTAGTTACGTAGCTTTTTATATTTACCTAGTTTATTACAAAGATCTATAGAATTTATCATTATACGTTTAGGTTTAAATTTTATCGTTTTCTTCAATTAATCATTGAAATATTTTGCCAAAAATGAATTCGGTGCATTTGTGCAACTGACAACTGGTCTTATGGGATTGTTCATTTTGTAAATTTTAACGAGACCCCATAATTTGGTTATAATAGGATTCACGGCCGTAAATTTTTTTAAGCAAATGAGGGACTACAAAATAAGCAGTGTTTGTCAGAGTTGAGTTTATTTGTGATTGAAAGTTTTGTGGGATCCTTTTTTGTTTTATATTTTTTCTTTGCTTATACATTATTGTACTTTGTCTATTTAATGTTGTTACATTTGTTCTTATTGTTTTCCTGTTATTTATATTTATAGGTTTTTCGAATTCTTTTACCGACAAATATTAAGTACGTTTTACCTTTATCCCTTGTAATCGGTTTTATTTATTGCTCTACGTTTTCGTATACAAAGGAGATTGTAACCTGTATTGTACTTGCTCGATAATGTCTTATCGAACGAAACTAGTCGCAGTAATTATATAATATAAAGGTGTTTCAAATTGCGCGGTTTTTTTTATGAATAAATAAAATACAGATGGCGCAGTGAATTTGTCTGGGTATGTGGGCATTTAAAAAGCGCAATGTATGACATTTATAAAAATGGCTTCGTACACGGTACAATAACGAGTTCAAATTGTTGAATTATTTTGTGAAAATCAGCGTTCTGTGAAAAGAGTTTTTAGAAAATTACGTAAATTTTATGGTTTACATAATCGTCCATCTGAAAGCACTATTGGTCGAATGATTAAAAAATTTCAAGAGACCGGTTCCGTGGAATATAAAAAAAGTGAAAAATACAGTCGTAGTGGTCGTTCACAAGAAAATATTGGTTTGGTGCGTGAAAGTGTTGCTGAAGATCCTGAAATGTCCATTAGACGACGTTCACAACAATTTGGACTTAGCGGATCAACAACATGGCGTATTTTACACAAGGATTTAGCTCTGAAGGCATACGAATACAGTTCAAATAACATAGGAACTGAAACGTCGTTCATTTGTCAATTTCATCAATGAACAATCAGCTGATTTTGCTCGAAAAATAATGTTTACCGATAAGGCATATTTTGAATTTGGTGGCTATATTAATAAACAAAACTGCGTTATCTGTGGTGAGAAAAATTCACGAATTATTCATGAGAAACCTATGCATCCTAAACGAGTTACTGCTTGGTGTGCATTATGGTCAGGTGGTGTAATTGGACCTTACTTCTTTGAAAATGCTGCTGGTGAAGCTGTAACTGTCAATGGTGATCGATATCGTCGGATGATAACCGAATTTTTGTGGTCTGAATTAATGAATATTGATCTAGAGGATATGTGGTTTCAACAAGATGGTGCTACACCTCACTTTGTACACGAATCAATTGATTTATTGAGAGAAAAATTTCCTGGACGTGTATTTTCAAGAAACGGTGATGTTAATTGGCCACCAAGATCATGTGATTTAACACCGTTAGACTATTTTATTTGGGGTTACGTGAAAAGTCAGGTTTATAGAAACAATCCACAATCAATTCCTGCTTTGAAAGATGAAATTATTCGTGTCATTGGTGAGATAGAGCCTCAATTATGTCAAAATGTCATTGAAAATTTTAACGAAAGAGTGGACGTCTGTGGAGCTGCAAGAGGAGGCCATTTGGCAGATATTATTTTTCGCATATAAATGCCATAACTGATACTTCAATTTCCAATAAAAAGTTTTTGAAAGTGAGTGCAAATTATGTGTTTTATTTATTCTTTAAAAAAACGCGAAATTTGAAACACTGTTTACTATGAGATTTAAACAAAATGCTTTATTTATTCCTTAGAAAAACGTATTTTCCTATAACGCAGTGTAATTGTCAGGTTGGGAAAATTAAAAGAAAATGCAAAGCTTTACAAAGGGAGCATCCGGAGCTCTTAATTAATTTTAATAGAGCCTGAGTCTTAGGACAATGCAGACACCTTTGTGTAGTAAATTTTAGACGTATTCATCGCATTTTATTTACACATTTGCCTAACTTGTAAATTAACTCTCATAGAATCTAAAGAATAAATCAATGTGCAAAATGTAGTTTTATACTTTACATAGTGTAAGTGATATTTCCTAGAAAAGTGCATTAATATTATAATATAGGTACGCCTTCATTATGTATAATAAAATATCGATGAGATGTGCCTGCAGCGTATTTCTCATATCGGTCAGTTTCAATGGACGCCACCTGCCGTTTTCAACCTACTGTGGAAGTGTGCCGTCCTCACTATATCATACATATTCAACCAAACGTGTACTCTAAGTAGTAGGTAGGCTGCAACATTATTATTATTTTATGTTATTTAGGCAAAGAAAGTTACGCTTGCTCCACTACATCATTTTTCATCAGTTGTATTGTGTTTCTATTATATGTCGATATTGCCCATACGTTTTCAGAGTCCGCTTTTTCACTACAACCATTTTTCATGGTTACGAAATGACATCTGCATAAAGAAATTTCGTCACAATCGCTGTATAGAAGCAGAAGAGTTTTTTTTTTTTTTGAATGAAGACATAATACATTGTATATGTATAGCTGAAAATCATTTTCCCGTTTTGGTTCAAGGAAGCTTTTGTATTGTGTTTTTAAATATAAAATACGATTCGGTTGGGGAATTTTTACATGAATTTTACTAGATTATATTAAAATGAAGCCATACTTGTTAGTTAAAGTGCAATAAATAACAGCGATGTTATTGAAATATGCAGAACAGTAAAGCTAAATATCTACCAAATGTATTTATACTTTAAATTTAAAGTTCTATCATGATGAAACGGCAATGAATCTTTATCTTTGTTAATGCTAGTTTAAAAAAAAACTCTAATAATCTGGCTTGCTTCCGGCCTGGAGCTGCGTCTCTGCTACTACTGTATCACTTGCTGGTATTTCGTCTGTTCATAAAACATCTCCAGAACTGCTGTTAATTTTCTTACTGTTTGTTGCATTGTAACTGAAACATTTGATACGGTATGGCACGAAGGACTTCAGTATAAACTAAAAGAGTATCTGTCAGTGTAATGGTACGGATGATTTTTGAAAAGAATATTTTTATTTTTTACATTATTTTTATCTTAATTTCATTTAAATATAGATGCTGCTTAATTTGTGTTTTCCAAATGTAAATGTAGATCAAGCAAATGTAGATAAAACCCTTTCCTACATTAATGTTTGTATTCTGTATACATATATCGACAACTAAGTTTTCATCATCAGCAGATAACACAGGGTAACAAAATGAAAAAAAAAAAAATTGGTGCCGGAAATCTAACATCTGATTTTAGATGATTTTAATGTGCTGATTTCAAAAATGCCACCAGATTTTTTCTATCAGCTCTAGTTTTTGAGATACAGGTTACAGGTTAATTGATATTTTTTTCTGATAAAGGACGACAAATAAAGAGATAAATATGTACTTAATCGTCAAAATAGAAATTTTCCAGAATGTAATTAGCCAAATGGAGACCTGGAATTGTCCCTGACCCAATGTTCCTAAAATGGCCTTCAAGAGATGTCATGATTCAAGGAAAACAAAACGTGATCAACGAACCTTTGGTTGCAAGAGAAAAAATCTTACTTCCGCCCTTGCATATCAAGCTAGACTTAATGAAGCAATTTGTAAAGGCTTTAAATCGAGATGGAAATTGTTTTGGGTATTTATCACGTAAATTTCCTGGCATTAGCACGGAAAAACTAAAAGCTGGTATATTTGATGGTCCTCAAATAAGGCAACTTGTTAAAGATCCACAATTCACCACATCAATGAACGAGACTGAATCTAACGCTTGGTGTTAATTTGTTCAAGTAGTACAAAATTTTCTTAGCAATCATAAAGCGGAGAATTACGTAGAATTAGTGGAAACTATGCTTTCAAATTTTAATATTCTCGGCTGTAACATGAGTATAAAAGTTCACTACCTCCACAGCCACCTAGATCGTTTTCCAGAAAACTTAGGTGATTGTAGTGAAGAACAGGGGGAAAGATTCCATCAGGATATTAAAACTATGGAAGATCGTTATCAAGGACGATGGGATAGCACATAGCGGACTACTGCTGGAGCCTTCAGCGAGACTGCCCTAGTAAACTCCATTCTAGAAAGTCGTATAAAAGAAAATTTTTATGTGATTAGTGACTAATGTAATTATGTAAATTAAGTTTTTGCAATAAATACTTAAATCCATGTCTTTGTTTTTTTAACTGTCAATAGTAATATTATATATGTATTATAACAGTTATAACGTAAAATATATACACAATTTTTTTAAAAAATCTCAAAAACTAGATCTGATAGACCAAATCTGAAAACTTTTTTACATTCTGCATCCAAAAGTTACCCAGGAACAGTTAAAAAATCGCAGGCACCAAAATGTGTGTTGGCCTGTGTAATTGATTACCAGTGTCACACGCGGATCCGCAGCAAGACTCGCATAGAATCATACCCCACAAAAATCAAGAACACACTACAGTGTATACTTTTATTCCACAAAAACCAAGTACGTAATAATATATATATATATATATATATATATATATATATTGTATCGTCAGTACACCTATCATTGATTCAGTCAAACGCTTACGATGAATTGGAATAGTATATTTCAAAAGTTATCGTATATTAACAAATAATTGTTTGATGATATTTTCAAAGGTTCTAAAAACGATTTCATCGAAATTTATCTAACTCCTTTGGTTCAGTTTTGAGATCAAATTTGAAAAATCATATGGAAACTGTGAATTTTCAAATGTGTAATTGTATTACTTCTAAAAATTTGATTGATGTATATGAATGTGTATATATATATATATATACACATTCATATACATCAATCAAATTTTTAGAAGTAATATATATATGCGTGTATATATACCAGGTGTACCGGAAAGTCATTGCCGGTATTTTCGTAAAAGAACTACATAATTTTCAAGATAATTGAAAAATTTATTTATTCAAAGTATTGACCATTTGATTCTACATATCTTGTCCATCTTTCAGGCAATATATGGATGTCATCCCACAAAAACTGATCGTTCTTTGAGCAAAACCATTTATCGCGCCATTTTCTAACTTCTACGAAAATGTGCGTGTCCCATTGACGCCAAAAGGGGACGGGGCAAGGTGTAGAGCAGGTATGGGCAACCTTTGACATATTGTGGGCCAAACTTTAATGAGCAAATACGTTCGCAGGTCGCGTTTAAAAGTATTGCGTTTTAAAGTAGTGTTCATAATTTTTAGCGATAGATATCAGACATGAAATAATACGACAATGTCTCGTGTACCGGATCAAATCTAATAGCGGGTCGGTTGTTGCCCACATATGGCCTAGAGAGTACTGCGGGTGCGATATTATGTCTCATCCAAGTGCTTTCAACGCTTCCTTGATGGGTTTCGATGTATGAGACGGCGCGTTATCGTGTCGTAAAATCATTTTACATTGTCTTCGGGCCTATTTTGGACATTTTTCTAGCAACGCATGGTTTAAATTCGTTGTCGGTAGCGATCAGTATTAACTATTTCAGCAGGTTTTAATAGTTCGTAATACACCACGCTACTCCGGTACCACCAAACAAACGATTTGGCCTTGGAATCGATGGGCCAGCTTGGCCAGGTGATAATCATAATTTTTTGTGCTTAAGGTTTTCAAAATAAGTCCATTTTTCATCACCCGTCATTATTCGAAGCAGCATCTCACGGATGATTTTTCAATTTTTCAATTTGCTTGTCAATCAATTGATGTGGCACGCATATTTCAATCTTTTGGATTCTTCCCATTGCTCGTAATCGGTCGCTACTCGTTTTTTAAGCTCCATTTAGCGCTTCTGCCAAGCGTTTTCGAGTTTTGGTTGGGTCTTCATCCAATGACTCCTGCAGTTTCACATCTTCAAACTTTTTCGGTCTATCAGAACGTTCTTTGTCTTGCACATCGAAATCACCACTTTTGAATTGTCGAAGCCAGGTCTCATATATTTTTATGGTTGGAGCATGCTCACCGTAAGTCTCTACCAGCAAACGATTATTTTCAGCGGCTTTTTTTTTGATTAAATAAGAGAAGTAATGCGTGTCGCAAATGCGTTTTTTCAGGCACGAAAGTAGACATTTTCAAAGAGTTATAAATCTATGACGGTGTTACATGTGTCAAATAATACCATTACATTCTAAGTCGAGCGACATCTGTTACAAAAAATAGTAATGACTTCCCGGTACACCTGGTATACATATATATATATATATATATATATATATATATATATCTAGTCATGCCATAAATACTGATATAAAGGTTTTTAAGTACAAAAAGAAAACAAAACTGCTAGTTGGATTTAAATTATTTTTTGATAGTTTATTTTGGCAATAGTAGGTTACAAAATACAATGCAAATTACTCGAAATGGCCGCCATTTGCCTTAATACAACGCCGAAGTCTGCAGGGCCACTCATCAATCGCTGTACGGACGATATCCATGGGAAAATTGTGGACTACTTCTGTTAACGCTTGCTTCAATGATTCCAGGTTGCGATGGCGTCTTCTACAGACCATGCCCTCTAATATTGACCACAGTTTGTAGTCGAGCGGATTTAGGTCCGGGCTTGCTGACGGCCAATAGTCAGTACTAATAAACTCAGGTACATGATTTTCAAGCCATTGCTGAGTTGCTTTGGCCTTGTGAGCGGGCGCAGAGTCTTGTTGGAATATCCATAGTTGGTTTTGGAACATGGTATAGTTCAGGGGCTCAACTACATTGCTTAAAATGTCTCGTTGATAGTTTTTAGCCGCTGTTTTAACACCTTTTTCACAAAAATGCAAGGAAGTGACACCGTCATAGGATACTCCCCACCAAACCATCACTGAAGCAGGAAAATGACCTCGCTGAATCCTTGGCACCACTTCACTAGCTTCCTTGGAGGACCGTGAATACCCTATCATTCTGCTTGTTAAAAGTTTCTTCCACGGTAAAAATTTTTTCATCAGAAAACAGAATTTTTTTGTAACGCTCTTTGCCGTACAACGATATCAGGTGTCTGCATTTTTTCTTCCTATTCTTTTTTAATTCAACGTTAAGGCGCTGTCCTGGTTGTCGTTTGAAAGCTCTAAGTCCTAGGTCTTGTTTAACGATACGGCTCATGGTTCTCGGAGCAATACCCATTTCACGAGCCATGATTTTCTGTTTTGCGGACAGGATGTCGATTGATGCGGGACCTCACAGCATTGATGGCCTGTGGTGTACGAACTATGCGAGGCCTGCCAGATCTTTTACGGTCGATTACATTTCCAGTATCAATGAATAACTTAACAGTACGATACACAAACACACGCGTAATATTTCACGGTTTCAATAAATCAAAAATACGGGCTCTTTCTATTCCACGCTTATGAAGTGCAATAACCGCAAAACGGCTCTCTTTATCCGACCATTCCATAATGACGACTCACGCTATAGTGAAATTGTTCGGCACTTTTGTAAAGCATATATCAAATGTCAGAACTGCCAACATAAAATTTTTGTGCTTTCAAGTTATCATCTGCAAAAAGGTGCGTTTACACTTGTATCAATACTTATGGCAGGACTAGGTATAATAATAGGAAGTAATTTTAAACGTTAACATTACGTTTAAAATTATAAGAATACGACTGCTAAGATGCAATATGAAAGAGATAAGCAAAATCAAGCTGCATTATAAGCCGAAACACCACCTATTTGCATATAATTGTAATTTTTTCCAACGATATTAATCATATACAAGGACTTGAATGCATAATGAAAGCTGAAATCAAGATACGACGATCCTTGAAGATCTTTTATGCGTCAAGTTGGTCTGGTACATAACGGGGCGTCATTTCAAATCATTTTTCTTTTCAGTACTTCACCACATCCACCTCGCTACTGCACGGAATTTGCATAAAACATGAATCGCATACAGGCTAGCTTTCATAACAATTAGTTACACAAAGCGCACTACCATTCGAATAAAATGACTAGGGCGTTTTCGCAAAGTACATCGTTTGCGGTATAATTAATGTACTCCAATATTCATAAAAGCATCGGAAGTTTGTGCGAAAAAGAACACAACGAAATGTCTGGGATGTCTAAGTCGATTTCATCATATTTTACTGTGCAAAAATGAAGCATTTGGTGCACATTCTGACATAAAGTTAATAATAATAATTTCATTTTTGTCGCACTGGAAAAATCCAAATGGGACAGAAAAATTCTACATTATTAATATATATTTGTGAAAAAGAAAAAATATTATCAAATAATAAAACCAGCATTTTCTGAGAAACAATGGAGCTCTACACAAGTTGTTAGTTCTGGGTGTTGGGAGGACAAACTGGTACCTAGCAGCAATCCGTAGTTCTAATAAATTTGGTCGGGATAGTAACATTGGTGAATTAACCTTATTATGTAGCAAATTCGCCACTAGAAATGCTTTAAAGCTTCTTAACATTTCAACGCCGTGCCTCGGGATTAAAACTGCTTGGTGTCCACCAGGACAAACGCCGTCCAACTTGTAACTCAAATATTTCATAAATTTTGCGTGGGTGCGTTCAATTTTATTTTTATGCTTCATGTAGATAGAATACTAAACAGTCGATGCATACGTGAAATTACGAGACATTCTGATGACAAGATCCTAGTCCTGCTGAACCTGTAATGCTGCTAAATACAAAATTTTAAATTTAACCCTCTTGGGTAGTAAGTAGAACGTTAGTTCTTAAGTAACAAAATACAAATGCATTACTTTTGATAGCAAAATCATTCGAGCTTTAAAAATGGACTTTCTACTACTGTTCGGGATAAAAACTAAAAGGGTTAGATCAATTTTGACCTCAAAATCGTTTTTGGGGCCTTCGAACTGTGGAAACAGCAAAATCATTCAAACTTTAGAGCTAATACAATTGCACTTTTGAAAGTTCACATTTTCCATATGATTTTTCAAATTTTATATCAAGACTCAACCAAAAGGGTTAGATAAATTTCTACGAAACCGTTTTTAGAACCTTCGAAAGTGTCATCGAACAATTATTTGTCAATATACGATAATTTTTGAAAACCATTGTTATAATTCGTCGTAAGTGTTTGATTGAATCAATAATGGAAGGTGTACTGATGGTATATGTGTTATAATGTGTAATACTACATCTCATTTTCACATCAGAATACATCAATACGTAAAAAGTAAAAAGGCACTTAAATATGTACACCGTTTGTTTTATTTATAATCGAACCTATTCAGCCTTCCCGGCAAGGCTGTACGCCACTGCGAACCCGGAGGTTTGGACAACATTAATTATCAGACGTACTCATCTTATAGTACTTATTTGAATCGAACTGATTAAAACTTTGTTTTGAATAATACACTGTCTATCACAGAGAAAACCGAACCTTTTAAAAATAAAAACAAAAGCTTACTTCTGGGCTTCCGGGCTCATGAAGATGTCCCATACGAATGGGTACGAAACGTCGGCAGATATACAAATGACGTGGTTCCAGCCTGGAAGCCTAGAAGCAAAAACTTACTATTTTGGTAAAATTCATTTATTTTATTCAAAGTAATGGCCTTCAGCTTCATTACAAAGCTTTGCACGGTCAATTAACATGTCGAATGAATTTTTAAGTTCATCTTTAGAGATGTCCTTCAAGATCGCTGTCGACGCCTTTTTAATGGCTTTAATGTCGGCATAACGCTTCTTTTCATCGACAAATGAAACAATCACGAAATCACGGGGGGGGGGGGGGGGATTTGTAGTTAAGTTAGAAAATCAGTGATAAGCGTCGAGCGATGAGATAGGGGATTATTATGTAACAAACGTCAGCGACCTTTTTCACGATGTTGAGGGCGCACACGACGAATACGCGCCAAACGACGCTTCATAACATCAAGATAAAATACAGCATCGACTGTTTGACTAGTTTGTACAAACTCTTTGTGAACAATGCCTTTCGAATCATAAAAACAAATCGGCATTGTCTTTTGATTTTTCCAAACGGCTTTTTTTTGGTCTTTCTTCGCTTGGCTGCTTCCATTCGGAGCTTCGGCGCTTGGTGTCTGGATCATATTGGAAACACCACGTCTCATCACCAGTTGCAATAGAATACCTGAAGTTTTTGTCCTTTTTTGAGTCTTTAATCAAGTCTGTACAATATTGAATTCAGTTAGCTGGTGTGGTACAAACATTGTACAAATCTTTCTTGGGTCCAAATGCTGTATCAAAATGCGATGAATTGAATTTTTGGAAATATTTACTTCCATTTCCACGTATCGCAATGAGGATATCGGCTCATTTCTGATCAAATCACGCACAAGTTCGATGTTACTTTCCGTATCCACAGATTTTTTTGCACCAGGATTTTCCTCGTTATTTATGTCCGCGCGACCGTCTTTAAATCGTTTATACTACTCATACATACTCGAGATAAACATGCATTACCATACACTTGTTTCATCAAATTAAAGGTTTTAGTAAACGATTTACCGAGTTTAAAACAGAACTTGTTATTTGTTCTTTGTTCAAAATTCATTTTTCGACTAATGCCAAGTACACAGTGTTACTTTATGCGCAATGTCTTTGTTCTAATGATGCAAATCTCACGCTATTTTGATGTATATTTATATGAAGTATATTTTTTTTAGTAGATGGCGCCACTATGTGTAATCATAGATTATTTACACGATTCCTCATAATTCTTTTAAGATAAACTTTAAACATCAAGAGTATCCACGATTAGGAAGAGAACCTCTGCACAACCAGAAACTGATTTCATATTGACCTTAATATTTTTCAAGCACATTTCCTGCATAAACCAATAAAATCTTTCTTTAAAGACACTCCGAGCATTTCATCGGAAGATTCGAGTCGTCTCTAGATAGGTCAATAGCATTGTATTGTATAAAGAAGTCTGGTCCTTCCGTAAATATGCGCTACCAGTGAACTTCACATTTTATAATGATTAATTGCCCAGTTCGAGTATTAAGAGAACAATTTGCCATACTAATCACTGGCAAGCGCCGTTCTCTAAATTATTTGCATAATCCTGAAAAGTGCAAAATTTATATTTTATACCTTAATTTATTCAATAGCTTCGCCGTTCTGTAATAAAACTGTTAGACGGTGTTTTCATTTTCCGGGGTAATTTCTTTTGCTTAAACATCTGCATTTTGTTCGGTTAGAACGGTGATTAATTTGCGAAATTGTTGTACGGGTAGGTAATTATCTATACTGAATGTATGTCTAAATATTTCGTATTTTTAAAATAATATAATAATAATAATAATAATAATAATCTTTATTATCCAACAGCAGATAAATGCTAATTACAGGATAATCTTATCAGTAAATATGAAAGGTTAAAGAAAAATTATAATCATATATATAAAATGAAAATTAATATAACATAAAGAAAGTAGACATAATATTTAATAATATCATATATATGCATATACACACATACATAAACATAAATATATAAGTATACGGAAACTGAGGAAAAAGAAAATCAACAATAAGTTGGGCTCCCAAAAAAAAAAAAAAGAAGAAGAAGAAAGTAACATAAGTGGTATTCTAGGAAAAAAACATCTCACAAAGAATGTGGCGAAGCTGACGTAGACCAACATTACACATATCAATCTCAGAGCAGTATAAATTGACGCAACGACTCATTGAAAGAAGAGGAGAACGAGAATGATGGTGAGTTCTGGGAAACGGAAGATAAAACATAAATGCTTAGTCCTAGTATGAATTGTTGGTACACAAGAAACTCAATCGACCCAATAAGTCAGAATCAACAATTAGACCATTTACAATTTTAAAAACAAATATTATAAGGGATATTATTCTACGATTATAGAGCGACATACAGTCGAACCGACGCAAGAGTTCATCGTAGGAGTAATTATGAGATAAATATATTTCAAAATTGCGGAAGTACAAAACCTTTAAGAATTTTTTTTGGACACTCTCCAAGCAGTCAATGTATCTGAAGTACATTGGATTCCAGACAACTGAGCAATATTCCAGCCTACTACGAACGAAAGCGTTGTAGAAGCTGGTCAAGGCAGAATTGGGAAGTTGGCGAGTATTACGAGTAAGAAAACCCAACAAGCCGAACGCTTCTTTACAGATGTTTAAAACATGGATGTTAAAATTCAACTTAGAAACAAACCACACGCCAAGGTCCCTGTTTAAAGAGCAACGCTCAAGCAGTATTGTGTCAATGCTGTATGCAAACTCAACTACAGATTGAACTCTTGCAAATGTCATAGTCCTACATTTAGCAATATTGAGCTTGAGTGCATTCGACAAACTCCAGAGATGAAGCGACTCCAAATCCCTCTGCAAGGCGGAACAATCATCGGTCGTGGCTATGGCGCGAAACAACTTAACATCATCGGCATACATTAAACACTTAGACGTCAAACGCTTAGGAAGGTCGTCTACAAATATAAGGAATAATAGGGGCCCCAGAGTAGAGCCCTGCGGGACACCAGAAACTGAGTCGTAAACCAATGATTTAAAACCATTTAACTCCACATAATTGCCGCGGTTTTCCAGGTAAGATTGGATCACTTGAATCAAATTATCGGATATGCAAAAATTATTCAACTTATTATATATAATATGCAAATGTTAGTAATTTAAGAGTTTTCATTAATTTCTACCTCATATTTCATAGGCCCAGATTGATCTAATCACAGCTTTAGCTATTCTTAGACAGCAAACTCTATCTAAGAATAGTTTAGATTTTCGACCAACGAATCAGAACATTCGTTAGTATTTTAGCGTAAATGATCCTAATGCATTCTAAGATATTTTTCATCTTCGTTTCGTTAACAATTATTAATCTATTTCGCCAGTCTTCCTTGGATCTTTCAAGGTTGAAGTAAACTGAAAGTTAAGTTGGTGTGAGATGCCAACACGGTTGTGTCGTTTGCAAATGTCGCTACAGTGGTGTGTGGTGTCTGCAAGTCTGCAGAATATCGATTATATGGAGCCACCCTGTATAAACCTTACGAAGATCGTTATCAGCGAGCATAACAGCATATTGAATCATATAAATGTAGTAGTTATCTCACACTGAAAATAGAGAATAAGCACCTTCTTTCATGGACTCTGGTAACTTTAGAATAAAACCAACTTGTAATGTAAAGTTCATGTAGGATGGTCTTTATACCATGTAGACAAAAGACAAAAGATATTATAATAAAACGACATCTAGAAGTGCTAGTTTTTAATAAACTGATAATATATGTGCAACATTCGAAGAAAATGAGAATCATTTATTAAATAACACAGAAGGGCAAGGAAAAAGAATTCTATTGAGTTTATTGAATCAGATATAAAGGAAAGACGTCGATCAAAAGGAAAGAAGCCAAGTATATTCAAATACGTTTTCTAAAGTATATATACTTTAAGGGATGCGACAAGTACCCTGTTCAAGGTTTGAGCCATAAACTATTAACTAATAAATAGAGCGGCGACGAAAGTGGCAATACCACAGGCGGTACGGTAGAACGGGCAATTGGTGCGCAGTGAATGACATCATTCACATCAAATACAATACGGTTCACGGTTGGTGTTTAAGTGTAAATTATAAACTGCCGCGAAAGTGTCCGTAGCAGTGCCGTCTAGACTTATTCTTACACAATTAGTGCTTACTTAGTAATATGTAATTTCATAACCCTGGTAATGTGTTGTGGAAGTAACTGTACATCTGCATCATTGCATACGTCTCTACGGTTGCTTCTGTAAATGACGTCCTTCGCGACGAGAAAATGTTTTTGTATAGAGAAAAAGATCCTTCGGCGTCTATTGATGCAATTTTGGCAGAAAGAAGCTGTTGTTCAAAATCATTCCAGGGCTCACTATTTGCACATTTGTCATAAATAGTTCGTAAAACATGCAAGTCCGGATTTTTTTTTAAAACACTTAATAATTTTTGATGAGCTCATACACCAGCAGCGTCAGTTAAACTATGCAAATGAGCGGTCACATTTTGCACTATGCATAGTGATGCGTCTAAGGGCAGCGAATCGTTTTCGTTTTGAAGTTTTGTAATTGCTTCTACTAATGGATGGTAATTGTTATATATTGTATGCGGATCTTCCAGAATTTTGGGATTTTCAAATTGATGTTGACTGTCTCTGATTGCTTGGGATTCGGTTGGCCTAAATTTTGATATAACGGATTTAACTTTGTGAAAATTCTTATGGTAATAAGAAGCTGCATTTAGCCACGTGCCCCATCGTGTAAGAATGGGTTCCGGTGGTTCCGAAATATCTGGACAAGTTTTATGAAATTCTTTAAGTCGTTTAGGGGATTTAAGAAACACTTGTTTGGTGGATCCAATCAAATGATCAACGTTTTTATAACTACTTCTAACATTTTCAGCAACTAAATGAAGAGCATGGAGTACACAAGTTATGTGTATTAATTTAAGTTACTTTTAGTAAACGTCCGAGTAGTAACATAGTAGCAGCACCATCTGTTACAAACATGCAGACTTGAGTCCTATGAATGTGAAATTTCTTTAAGGTGTTCACTATTATTTGCCGAATATTTGCCGCAGTACATGCTTGTATACGTTTACAGGCTAACAAATAGGGCTGTAAAATGTGTTGGCTGATAAAATACGTACGATTACGTTTATTATACTATTTTTTTTAAATCAGTAGTCTCATCTACAGTAATCCAAACATTTTTATTATTTTATAATTTGGCAGATATTTATTCCAGAACACTTGAAAAGGGCGTTTGCTGATTAAACGAAGCGGCAAATTACATGCAGTCAACATAAATAAAAAATCATAAAGGAATGTTGCATAAGGTATTTCATTTCTTTTGTTCAGTTTATGTATTGCACTGTTCACATGTTTTTTACAATTGTCTTTCTTCCGTATTATAAGTCGCTTATTACAAACCAAACACAATACTGCACATCCATCATACTTTAAATCGGGAAATTCTGCTATGTATTTTCTAACCGACGTAGCAAACGGCATAGACTTTCGCGACATGTTTGTGTGAAGTTATTATAAACACTAACCGTGAACCGTATTGTATTTGATGTGAATGATGTCATTCACTGCGCACCAATTGCCCGTTCTACCGTACCGCCTATGGTATTGCCACTTTCGTCGCCGCTCTACTAATAAATAAGCTATTTATATTCAATTACCATTTGGACACAACGTACAGCTGTCCACATTCAATATACCCACTTAATTCGTTCCTTTTTAAACGCATTGCGCAGAAGTATTTCATATTTCTCTGGAAGTTAGATGAAAGATAACTAGACAATGAAGTTGTATTTGTGCTCTTCTGCTTTATACTAATATTTAGGAAATTCACGAAATATTTTATACATACATATATATTGTAGAAAACGTATGAACATAGTCTGAGTGAATGTATACATACATTACACAGAATAAAGGCAAGATGAATAAAAATTAGCAAATAAAAGGCTTATAAGCAGGTGGCATTGACATGCAAACAGACGCTGCTCGTACATCATGGACTTAATACACGTCTCGACTTCAGTAATAGAAGAGTGAAGAGGGTAGGTCATGAATGGGGGTTGACTCGGTCGAGTGCTTGTTACAGCGAGAGGGGTGGGATTTAGGTGCACCGTTCAGAGGTCAACTGGAAAATAGCGAGGTTATAAGGACGCTAATCTAAGCGCGCCATGTTCCCATTGTCAGAACTGGTTACTAACGCTATGCTGGATTAACATTCGTTAAGCGTAAAGTGAGATGCACAGAGAGAAAATGTGCCGGTACTGAAAAGAGGTTTTCCTGTACAAAACGAAAGAAGCGACGTTAAACAATAAAGCGATTTAATTTGCTGTTGATTATTCTCTTTGCCGGGTTTTCAACACCGAGAAAATGGAATTACAATTTTCAATTGGATCCTCGCGCGTGACCGTCGAAATCGACACGTGCATACGTGAAAGCGTCCCGATTCTACAATACCCGTTCGCCTACCACTACGTAATCTGATTACTCTTGTTCGCCATTTAATGTTTTATTGAAATTAAAATGCAATTCTTATAATGTTTTTACATTCCCATAGAATGTATTAGTATTAGTGTGAAGTCACGTGAAAATCATTTAAACCGATTATTAGGTTATAAATTTGAATATAGTGGTGCTATTATTACTTCTAACCTATCGCACAGTAATTTCTATGACCACTATTTTATATGACATGTGAGCTGTTAAGTCGGGCGGCGTGCTACAGCCGTCCGCATCCTAGTAAATAACACAGGGTAACAAAATGAAAAAAAAATTTGGTGCCGGAAATCTAACATCTGATATTAGATGTTTTTAATGTGCTGATTCCAAAAATGCCACCAGATTTTTTCTATCAGCTCTAGTTTTTGAGATACAGGTTACTGGTTAATTGATATTTTTTTCTGATAAAGGACAACAAATAAAGAGATAAATATGTACTTAATCGTCAAAATAGAAATTTCCCAGAATGTAATTAGCCTTTGGGACAGCAGAGATAAAAATGAGCACTGGGTTAAAAAAAAATAGCCTTCAAGAGGTGTCATGATTTAAGGAAAACAAAACGTGATCAACGAACCTTTGGTTGCAAGAGAAAAAATCTTACTTCCGCCCTTGCACATCAAGCTAGGCTTAATGAAGCAATTTGTGAAGGCTTTAAATCGAGATGGAAATTGTATTGGGTATTTATCACGTAAATTTCCTGGCATTAGCACGGAACAACTAAAAGCTGGTATATTTGATGGTCCTCAAATACGTATTATATTCAATAAGATAGGCACTGTTTTGTATCTTAAAATTATTTATATATCGATGTAAACACGTTCAAGAATTTCAATATTATTATTTGGTTAACTTTCATTAGTTTGTCAACATCATTATATTTGTCTTTTTTCCTTTATTCATGTATATCTTTCCTTGGAATAATTACTTGTTTTTGAACTTTGATTTTAATATAAAAGTGCAAAAACCTAAAATTTCATACACTATGTTTCCCCGACTTATTTTTGTATAGTTGTTATAAATTGGATTTTTAATAGTTTGTGATTAAGGTTGATTACGGACAATAAATTTTAATAATATACAAAAAAAATTGTGAAACACCATCTTTAAACTCTTTGTGTTATCGAAAATAAATAAATCTGATCATACGTAGAAGATTCCTTAAAAGCCGTCTCAGTGACGACAAAAGCTTCCATTGTAGGTTTTCACAGGCGAATACCAAATTTGATCGCAAATCTTTGTTCTTACATCTTATCCATCATAATTTTTAAAACCGCGAAGACAGTGTCACAACTTTCCGTTAAACTCATCTCATAATGTATTTGATAATTTTTCAAAATTAAGGAATAGATAATACTTTCTGTATCTAAGCATTTTGTAGCTGATCGCATAAGATCATAATAAACTCAGTCCTAGGTCTACACTGAAAATATATGAGCTTTTTATTTCTCTAAAGAAGTGCAAAGAATCTGTCTCACGAGAATATGTGACAGCTTCATACTTGCTAATGTTGAATTCTAGATAATTCTCTTTGTTCTACATAGCTAAGACATCCAAGCTCAACGGTAAAAATTGGAATTTTTTCTTGCGGAAAACGCACGAATAAATTTTTAGATCACAGACTAATTTCGAGGAATCACGAGCAAGTAAATTGCTAATAAATATTATTATTAAATAACAACGTGGAATTCTGGCGTTCCACGGGGATGTAAGTGAATTCATAAGTTACATAGCCATTGTAAAATACCTAGCTTCCTAGATCAGCCAAATAAAATTGAATAAGAAAGTTCTAGGCAACTGAAGAATAATATTATAAATAAGAAAGGTTTAAAAAAATTGTACCCATGCGGAACACATGAATTCATAAGATTCATAGCCATTGTAAAGCACGTAGCTTCATAGATCACTCAAATAAATTTGAATAGGAGAGTTCTAGGAGGGAGAGCAACTAAAGCATATTATAAAAAACAATGGTCCAGGATTTGACTCCTGTCGAACACCAGGAACGATAGGAGTGCTTTAGGAGTCAGCACAAGTAAGAGATAATATTATCAATAACGAAGGTTTAGGACTGAACCCCTGTGGAAAGCCAGAAGTGCAAGTGAATTCATAAGATTCATGGTCATTGTAAAGCACATAGTTTATATATTCACCT
Organism: Dermolepida albohirtum; assembly: GCA_031893035.1. Classification (NCBI taxonomy): domain Eukaryota; kingdom Metazoa; phylum Arthropoda; class Insecta; order Coleoptera; family Scarabaeidae; genus Dermolepida; species Dermolepida albohirtum. The sequence continues at coordinate 90,125 of JAVIWB010003251.1, read as the reverse complement.
GCAAGACGGATACATTTTTCACATCTTTCAATTAATTTATTTATACCCTCATAAAAAAATGATTTCTCTTTATCTGCAAAATACGCCGAAACTGCCTCCTTGACTTCATCATCGGCAGTAAATTTTTTATCCCGCAGCTCTTTTTTCATTTTCGGAAACAGGTAATAATCACTCAGAGCCAGGTCTGGGCTGTAGGGTGGGTGATTCACAATTTCGAAGCCCACCTTATGCAGGGCAGCTAACGCAACGCGGCTCTTGTGGACGGGCGCGTTGTCGTGCAAAAGCAGAACAACTTTTATCAATTTTCCCCGTCTTTTCTCTTTAATGGCTTCTTTTAGTCGCTCTAATATTGAAGCGTAATATTCTCCGGTTATAGAAACACCTTTATCTTTATAATCAATCAACAATATTCCTTCCGAGTCCCAAAATACCGTTGCCATGAGTTTCCCAGCTGATTGTGACACTTTAAATTTCTTGGGAGGTGCTGTGCCCTTTTTATGCCACTGCATGGAGTCTTGTTTGGACTCAGGTTCATAATGATGAACCCAAGTTTCGTCTTCAGTAACAATTCCACTCAATACACCATCATTGTCTTCATTACAGAGGTCCAAAAATTCACGCGAACACTCTACGCGCTGTTGTTTTTGCGGCGGCGTGAGCATTCTCGGCACCCATCTTTCGCTGACCTTAGACATGCCGAGATGATCGTGTAGGATTTTAAAAATTGTTGTATCGGATACTCCAACCATTTCTGCGAGTTGTTTCTTCTTTAGTCGAGCATCTTCGAGTACAATTTGTTCAACTTTTTGGATAAGTGCTGGCGTGGTCACCTCAATGCTCCTGCCCGGCCTCGGGTCGTCTTCAAGGGATTCCCTTCCTTGTTTAAATAAACTATGCCACTTGTACACCATGGTTTTTCTTGGACAAGAGTCGCCGTAAACCAATGACATCTCATTCATTATGGTCGCGACTGATTTTCCTTGCCTGGTAAGGAACTTTATAACGGCACGATATTCGATTTTTTCCATATTTCACTTTTCACTCCTGATTATGTTACTTGGTTGACGATAGCTCAAAGACTAACTGTCTAATAACAATGAAACTTCGTATTTATACTAATCATGAGTCGCTGCACAGGCCACGCCCCCAATGCGCCTACTCACCCCTCTACAACCCGCTCATTCCGCGAATATAAAAACGCTCCCTCGTATATATAGATAGATGGATAGAAAATATACATAGTATAGGTGATATAGAACGAGGAATTAAACTCACCGAAAATACCAGAAAGTTATTGAAGAAAACGGGCAATATCTGATATAAATTGATTGATTTTTTTAATATTAAATGACATATAGAAAGCGCAGAAAAAATACTTCACGACTTTTCCAATAACTCAAATGAATAACATGTTCTGTTTCATTAGACCTTGACTAGGAAATGTATATTTCGATAAATATAACAATAATAAATCAAAAGATATAAAATGAGGTTAAGAGAAAAACAATTCAATAAGTATAGGGAACAGAAATGGAAATGAAAGCTAATTACATACACTGTTTTCACTTAAGATTGTTATCACTAACAATAATACAAAAATTAATATTTCCATTCAAGCCTTAAAATATAGTATACAAGTAATAAAGCCCTGCGAAAGAGAAGGTGAAAGGACGACAATTTCTGAATCCATTTTAACGTAAATTGAATCATTATTTTGATTAATCGGTGTTGGTATCACGTCCCATTCGAAATACGCCGGCCATTATCAATATACTTTGTCTCAATTTTTCCTTATCTGAACTGTCAGCATTATACCTCCTCGGTAATATTAGATTTCGTAAAGCATCTGCTCGAACATGAAACGTTAGCAATTTATTCCGTTTTATTTCCGCAGTTATTTTTAATGATATAATTGAATTTTATGTCGTTCGATTAAATATGAATAAAACGATATTTGGTATTTTTTCAGTCGTTTTAACACATTGTCGACGTTGAGTTGTGATTATTTAATTCAGTGAATCTACGCCAATAGGAATTTACTGTAAGGTGTATAATAGACAACGTTATATACAGAAAAAGAAGATTTTTCTTTAATACAGTGTGTTTCAAAAAGAATATACGTATTACAAAGTATTATTTTGTCCAAACTATCGATCGCTCGGCTATTGGAGACACGAATACATAGTTTAGTTTAGTTAATAGCCGCTAGATGTCAGTTGTCTTCTTTTTTTCTTGGTAACCGTCATATGTTTAAAATGGCTACTCCGCAGCAGAAATCATTTTCTGTTCTCGAGTTTGCGAAGTGCAATTCCGTGATTACAATACAAAGACGTTTCAGGTTGAGCTACCAAATTCATCCTCTGAATGGGTGGAACATTCGCAGATGGTATCGACAGTTTGTAGATACAGGATGTGTATGTAATGGAGGGTCCTGGCCGCCCTCGTGTTTCTGAAGAAAATGTTGCATGGATTCAAACTGCTTTCCAATGCAATCCTTCAAAATCAACTCGTCGTGCCAGTCGGGAGTTACAACAGCCTACAACAAAAATTTGGCGTGTTTTGAGACATCGGTTGGTTATGAAGCCGTACAAGTTACAGTTGTTACAAGCTCTACGTCCTGATGACAAACGGAAACGTGTGGCATTTTGTAACGAGATTCATGATGCTATTGACAATGATAACACTTTCGCACAATGCATCGTGTTCAGTGGTGAAGCGACTTTCCATGTTAGTAGTCTGGTAAACAAACACAATGTTCGAATTCGGGGTCTACAGAACCCACATGCAGCCATTGAACATGTATGAGATTCGCCTAAAATCAATGTGTTTTGTGCGATATCCCGATCATCTGTTTACGGCCCATTCTTCTTTGACGGAAACACGGTTAACGGTCAGCAGTATGTCGCTATGTTGCAAAACTGATTGTTTCCGAGGCTGCACGAAGACAACCTCATTTTTCAATAAGATGGGGCACCCCCTTACTGGAGTCGCCAAGTGCGTGAATATCTGAATGAAACTCTACCGAACCGAGGGATTGGTCGTTAAGAAGCTGGTGACTTAGCGTGTCTCAGCTGGGCTCCACGGTCAGCGGATTTGACACCCTGTGACTTCTTCTTGTGGGGTTTCGTTAAAGACAATGTTTATGTACCATCACTCCCACAGGAACTGGAAGAGTTAAAGAACCGGATCCGTACTGCCGCAACATCAGTGACGAATGACATACTTGCCCGAGTATGGGAGGAATGTGATATTGTTCGTGTCGTTGGTGGAGGACATATTGAACATCTGTAATCTGAACTTGAGAGCTTCGTAAATATGTGTGTAAAGTTTCATATTGGTATGTCTTAAAGTTTAATAAATATATGCATTCGAAATACGTATATTCTTTTTATATATATATAAAATAGAAGCTCGTGATTTTTTAAGGTTGACGGGTATAGTAAAAGCAGCGCTAAAGGTAAATTTTGATGGAGACTGAGATCGATTCAATTAATAAAAGAATGGTAAATAAAACCCTTGGCCACATCAATATTCGTATTATGTGTACCTATTTCGGCAACTAATTTGTCGCACGCGGATCCGCACAGATTCATACCGAACAAAAACCAAACACACAGTATGTCTTTTGTTTTAGTTCTTATAATACCCTCCCTTATATACTAGTCGCCACTACTGGTATAGAATCCGATTTTAGAAGTATCGAAGGTATAAGCGAACAAAAGTTATAGCAACTCTTTGTTGCAAAGAATATTTAAGTTTCCGCTTTGATATAGAAAACTTCTTCGGCAACATTTCTCTTGAAAGAGTAGAATCGATTCGTGATTTAAGAGACACCCAAGACAACGAACTGAGGATTCATTTGCATGTTGAAGTCTCGTCTAAAGAAAATAAAATTTTTGGTTTTATTAAGCGACAGACGTGATTCCAACAACAACGTGGTTATTTTAAAATTAAATTTTCTTTAGTGAGCTTCGTTTTATTTTTGGAACGTACTATACAAGGTGATTGATTGAAACCGTTCGTTAGACGTATTGGTACGATATAAACTATTTATTTTTCGTAAGGGCTCATCTTTTCTTCAAAGAAAATCGCTAACTGTTTTAAACGGCAGGATGTATTTTTAATTGCAAAATGAATTATACAAATTTTCCTATATCTAAATTAAAACATATTAAGTTTGATTTTTTCTAAAAATATTTGCTTTTATATCATCATCAATATTATTATTTGATGTATTAGAGTTTGTTTAGTAGCAATCTTATGAAATTAAATCATGATAAAACCCAACATCTGTCAATAACAACAAGGGGAGTGGCGGGGGAGCCCAAAGTGAATATTAAGTTTCTGGGCCTGTTGATTGCGAGCAACCTGACTAGGGAGTGCCACATTGATAACTTGTGTCGCAATCTGGCATCAGCAATATACTCTATACGAAGAGTGAAACTAGTGGCTACACCCGAGGCGGCTAGGACTGTGTACTATGCAAATTTTCAGGGAAGGGCCATGTATGGCCTATTGATGTGGGGCGCGTCTGGCGCGGCTGAGGCGGTTTTCAGGATGCAAAAGAGTGCAATCAGAGCCCTTAGTGGTGTATCTAATACTACAAGTTGTGTAAATCTAGTCAGTAAACACAAAATACTGACCCTCCCATCCTTGTATATATGTACTTGCTTGCCTGGAGTTTGTTCATAAATCGCCAGATAAGTTCTGCAAAAATAGTGATTTTCACGAATATGAAACACGAAACCAGAGTAGTTTGGTCATACCGTATCATCGCATTGGGAAAAGTCGGCTAAGTTCAAATTACATGGCCGTGAAGATATACAATGCTTTGCCTTATAAGTTTAGGAGCCTACCATGGAATAGTCTCAAAAGATTAATAAAAACAGTACTGGTGGAGAACTGTTTCTATTCAGTAAATGACTTTCTGATATATAAATTTCGACATTGCCATTTTTGTGTCTTTATGTTATCATTGTTACTCTGGTGTTTTGTATAAATCTTGCGGGTTTTAACGTGTTTGGTGGCGTATTAACTGTGAGCCTCAAAGGTTTTCGTTTTTGTGTTTTTATTTATTTATATAATGTAATGACGTGTGTATGTACATATACATCAATATATTATTATTATTATTATTATTATAGATACCGGAAATGGGGATATTTAAAAAAAAGTAAAAGAGAGTCTTTTACAAGCTTTACACATGCTGCTTTTATTTGTGTCAAATCTTATACAAATTGTACACACAGTAATTTCGAGTAGTTTCAAGTTTAAAGCAACAACATTTTTTTTTCGAAAACAAAGTGAGGATGATATGTATGGACCGTATAAGTAAACTCTAGCCAAACGATAATATCATGAACGTATCAATTCATCCTACACCTATTTTATAGGCACTAAAAATGCAACAATTTATACTCTGTCAACAATATTACATTTTAAAGCTTGTCCAAATAAGTTAAAATGTAATAATGTATTCACGTCGATACTCCTTTACAAATACGCTGAGACTAAAAAATGATATTAAATAATTTTTTTAAAAATTTATTAGCATTTTTACGAAATATTTGTTAATAGTTTTTAGCAGTGTATTAATAATAATAATAATAATAATAATAATAATAATAATAATAATAATAATAATAATAATAATAATAATAATAATAATAATAATAATAATAATAAGTCTTTATTGTCCAACAGATCGTTACAATCCAATAACAGGACAAAATATTATAAAAAAAATACAAATCTTCAGATAATCAAACAATAGTAACTTAATTAATGTTCACAGTGCATTAAAAAAAGAAAAAGAAACACGAAAATAAAGATATAAATGAATACAAATATAGTCATACTTACACACCCATAATTAAGAAAATTAAGAAAATTAAGACAAACGCGCTCTTGGGACAGCGAGTATCCGCCCCAAGGAATCAAAATTTATATCGCAATGGTCCGACAAACCGTTGAAGGCCCGACTGCTAATGGGGAATTGAAACCAATATTGGTACTAAATGTTTGGATATAAAAACAAAGGCTATGTCTAGCCGACACTCGCGGTACCATAAAATTAAGCTGAGACAGCAAATGAAGACAATCTATATTTCCTCTAACCAAGTTAAATACAAACTTTATACTGTTTAGTTGACGTCTGACTTCCAAGGACTCCATTCCAAACTTATTTAGAAGAAAAGAGTCCTCGACTCCTCGCGGAGGACACACACTCCCCACCCTAAAGCACAAAAACCTTAAAAACCTTCTCTGAACTCTTTCAAGTAACAATTTGCGAATCTCATAATAAGGATGCCAGACTAAAGATGCATACTCCAGCCTTGAACCTACATACGTCATGTACAGCTGCTTAATCGTAGAAATATGAAAACAATGAGAATTCTTTATCACGAAACCCAGCACCCTCAGAGCCGCCGCGGTTATGTGATTGATGTGCTTAACAAAGGTAAACTTGGAATCAAAGTAAACACCCAAGTCTTTTATTCTAGTGAGAGAAAGACCATTAAGTGTATAATTATAGATTACTATGTTAACCCTCCTCGTATACAATATGTTACAACACTGCATTTATACACATTCATCTGCAAATTGTTCAGCGCACACCAATCAGCAATTCCATCCAACTCCAACTGCAAGCGGTTACAGCCATCAACATCGTCTACACCTCCGAAAATTTTCAAGTCATCAAGTCGTTAAGAAAATATTCTGCAAATTCTAAGTAATAAAATATATTTTTATTATAAATTTTGTTCTTTTGTGTTTGGGTATTTCGATTAAAAGTTGGGTAATAAATTATTCAGTTTTTATTATTAATGACGTTTGGGTGTTTAGAGGGGGGAGGGTCTTTTTCAAATTATATTTTTTTTCTTTTAACCGGCAATACATTTTATATTTTATTTATTTATATTCCATGGATTTTTTTGAATAAAGTTTTTTTTTATATAAATATTTATGATTACTTACATTTTTTATTTTATTCTTTTTTTTTCCTGTTTGGTACTGCAAGTTTACAAATTTATACCGTGTTTTTTGTGTTTATACTTGTATAAGAACGCAACTTTTGTGCACATTTGGCAAAAGCCAAAGTCAAGTATGTATGTATGGTTATCAGTTTACATTATGAATGTTTGTAAAGTTTAATCCACGAAAGTTTGCCGGTGTATCAATAACGAAAATACGAACGTATACCAGCGTTTGTCTAATTCATCGGGAGCCATATGTATTGAAGAAAGAAAGGGCGCAACCGTTTTTCTAATAGAGTTACGCGCTAGGTCTTGTCAAGGAATCATGAAAGAAACAGAAATATGCAGAGTATGTGTATTATGCACGCCTGCGTATAATACAGATAAAATAGTGTTTCGACTTTTGGCTTATGAAGTTTGTCTTTTCTACGGTTCCGATAATGTTATATTCTTTCTATTTTACCGCTGATATTTGTTATTGTTCTAACAGCTAATTTATCATATTATTTCATCATCCTTGTAAGTTTACATTTAGGTAATTTATGCAGGGAGCTTTTACATTTGTTATTTACAGGTGTACAGGTTAGGTATATAGTACGCTATCGCATCTGACAGCAATATAAATATAATATTTAATTTGACATCCTCACTTCCTGTCGACATCTTATTTCGTACGACAGTGATCACGTGATCGGAAAACATTCGTGATTTAAAGTTTTATATACAGGGAGATGCAGACAACTTATATGCAAACGGTATATACAAACATAAAAAGTCCTTACACAAGTATACACACAAAAATGTTTGTGTAATTGTAAACTTATAGTACTAAACAGGAAAAAAATAATAAAATAAAAAATTTAAGTAATTCAAAATATTCATGTATAAAAAAAGAAAAACTATTATTAAAAAAAATCTTGAGAAAGAGGGAATCCCTCCCAAAACGTCGTTAATAGTAAAAACTAAGTGTTTTCTACTCCGGTACGTAGACTTCCGCGGTCGTGGTCCATACTGTCTTCTTCTGGGCTTCCGGGCTGGAACCGCGTGACTGGTATAACTGCTGACGTTTCGTGCTCACTCGTATGGGACATCTTCAAGGCTCAACTACTCCTACCGTTTGTTGCTCTGAAACATTTTGTATTTGTTTATTTATTTGATGGATTTTTTTGAATAATTTTGTTTTTTATATAAATATTTATGTTTAATTAGATTGTTTATTTTATTGGTTTTTTCCTAAAATTTTCCTAAAATTTTTAAAATTAACAAATTGATATCGTTGTTTTTGTATACTTGTGTAAACACCTGTAAGTATTTGATAAAGGGTTTTTGCATACGTGTGTTATTTCTTTCTTTTTCTTTTATCTCCCATGTCAAATATGTATGGGTATGGGTGTTCTCGTGTCAAATATGTATGAACGTTTGTATATATAGGAATATACAGGCAATTTATATGCAAACTGTATATAGAAACATACAAAGTCCTTACACAAGTATACACACAAAAAATACGGTTTATTTTTGTTAATTTCAAAAATGTTTGTGTGATTGTAAACTTATACGAGGGAACGTTTTTATATTCGCGGAATGGGGGACAAGGGGTGGAAATAAAAAAACCAAATTATTTTTCTTTTTCAATATATTCACCTGCAAGACGGATACATTTTTCACATCTTTCAATTAATTTATTTATACCCTCATAAAAAAATGATTTCTCTTTATCTGCAAAGTAGGCCGAAACTGCCTCCTTGACTTCATCATCGGCAGTAAATTTTTTACCCCGCAGCTCTTTTTTCATTTTCGGAAACAGGTAATAATCACTCGGGGCCAGGTCTGGGCTGTAGGGTGGGTGATTCACAATTTCGAAGCCCACCTTATGCAGGGCAGCTAACGCAACGCGGCTCTTGTGGACGGGCGCGTTGTCGTGCAAAAGCAGAACACCTTCTGTCAATTTTCCCCGTCTTTTCTCTTTAATGGCTTCTTTTAGTCGCTCAAATATTGAAGTGTAATATTCTCCGGTTATAGAAACACCTTTATCTTTATAATCAATCAACAATATTCCTTCCGAGTCCCAAAATACCGTTGCCATGAGTTTCCCAGCTGATTGTGACACTTTAAATTTCTTGGGAGGTGCTGTGCCCTTTTTATGCCACTGCATGGAGTCTTGTTTGGACTCAGGTTCATAATGATGAACCCAAGTTTCGTCTCCAGTAACAATTCCACTCAATACACCATCCTTGTCTTCATTACAGAGGTCCAAAAATGTACGCGAACACTCTACGCGCTGTTGTTTTTGTGGCGGCGTGAGCATTCTCGGCACCCATCTTTCGCTGACCTTAGACATGCCGAGATGATCGTGTAGGATTTTAAAAATTGTTGTATCGGATATTCCAACCATTTCTGCGAGTTGTTTCTTCTTTAGTCGAGCATCTTCTAGTACAATTTGTTCAACTTTTTGGATAAGTGCTGGTGTGGTCACCTCAATGCTCCTGTCCGGCCTCGGGTCGTCTTCAAGGGATTCCCTTCCTTGTTTAAATAAACTATGCCACTTGTACGCCATGGTTTTTCCTGGACAAGAGTCGCCGTAAACCAATGACATCTCATTCATTATGGTCGCGACTGATTTTCCTTGCCTGGTAAGCTACTTTATAACAGCACGATATTCGATTTTTTCCATATTTCACTTTTCACTCCTGATTATGTTACTTGGTTGACGATAGCTCAAAGACTAACTGTCTAATAACAATCAAACTTCGTATTTATACTAATCATGAGTCGCTGCATAGGCCACGCCCCCAATGCGCCTACTCACCCCTCTACAACCCGCTCATTCCGCGAATATAAAAACGCTCCCTCGCATATCTAATAATCACATATCCCCACACAACGACAGCCGAAAGTAAACTAAACATTTTTGAAAAATAGGTCTTTTCGAAACATTGATTTATTAAATTTACTAGTGGATATAAAATAATGGTTTTTAGTGTTTTCGCTATTTTGGAGTTTACACCTCCACCTTTAGTAGATGAATTTTTCAAGTTTTGAATAATTTTACAAGCAGTAAAATCACAGAACTTGCTTGCTCTCGTAATATACATATATTACACATGTTAATATTTTCCTCTTGAAATTTTATGCAACATTAATTAATTATTAATTAAAAAAGCGTTTCGCTAATGTAAATTGCGTACAGAAATATTAATTCGTATTCATTTTTAATATGTATTTTTACAATTTATAATGAAAACATCTAACGTTTAACTTTTAATTGGTAAAAAAATTATAAAATGCATTAAAAATAAGGTAGAGTCGAAAAAACGAAATATTAATTATAGGAAAAAAATCATAAATAATTGTATAAAAAGAGAAAAACTATTATTAAAAAAATCATCAAATAAAGATAGGTAATATATAATAATAATAAAATGTATTGCAGGTTAAAAAGAAAAAAATAAATAATTTAAAAAAGGGGGCACCTTAAAATGTCATTAATAATGAAAACTGAATGCTTTTTACCGATTTTAGTCGAAATACCCAAAATCAAAGAACAAAATTGAGTAAGAACAAAACGAACAATATATTAAAGAAGAAAAGAATATCTTTATTATGAAAAATATTTTTTATTATTCTTACTTCAATATTATAAATACATTGCAGTTATTGTTAGCAATTAAAAATCCATTTTTGCCACTTTCATTTAAATTACAAATGTCTAATAAAAAGTTACAAGGGTCACGTACACACATTTATTATCTTTCGAAAGGTAATATTCGTTTCCTTCCAGAGGACACAGAGAAAACAATTTATATTGCTCTTAGGATTGCGTATAAGGAGATCGTTTGGGTGGAAGCTAGGGAGAATCGCCAATTCAAAAATCAAACTTTGTCCATAATGGTGCAATATCTTTTACGAATTCTTAATAAATGTGTTGAATTTGAATGAATTGACACTTTGAATTCATGCTTCGTTCGACCGAAGTTCTTCCTCAATGCTTTCTTATGGAAACCCTTTAGTGATCTTGCAGTTTTGATAATATTTTTATTGCGATTTTTTTTACAATTCTTTTATTCTATATTCTATTTTAATATTATTATTATTGTAGAGACGTCATAATTATATATAAATATACCGTGAATATATTTTATAATGCAACATGCACATACATACATAACGTAATAATGAAATGACAGCAATGTATTTTAGCGTGTATTTTATTTTGCAACATAGGATGTGAAATACAGTAGTTGAACAAAATTTAAAAATTAATTTAACAAATTTTCAAAAATGTCACCATTGACGGCCAGACAGTATCCTAAGCGATTGTAGAATTCATTTATTGTATTTTGTATCTGCTCTGGAGTTATTTCTCTTGCAGCAACTCGTATTCTATTTTTTAATTGGTCAATATTGTTTAGAGGTTCTCCATGAAAAACTTTATTTCTGATACATGACCAAAGAAAGAAATCGTTTGGAGACAGGTCTGGTGACCTTGCGGACCATTCTACTTCTCCTCCACGGCCTATCCAACGGTTTGGAAATCTTTGGTTGAAAAATGTTCTAACCATATGAGAATTATGTGCCGGCGCGCCATCATGCTGGTACCAAATCTCACCGTCAATATTTAAAGCGTGGAGGGCTTGCATAACTCTGTACTCAAGCAATTCTAAATATTTTTCTCCTGTAAGAGTACCCTCAATAAAAAACGGTCCTACAATATGGTGTCCAATCAACCCAGTCCAAACATTGACTTTCTGTGGCCGCTGGGTCCTTGTGATATGATATCTATGCAAATTTTATCTACTCTAGTAGCGGCAGTTCTGTGAATTTACTTCACCATTTACATAAAATGTTGCTTCATCTGTAAAGCAAATTCTGCGTAGTAAAGTATCATCATTATGAAGCTTATCCAACATGATTTCACAAAAGTTACTTCTTCTTTCTGCATCATTCGCAATTAGTTCCTGATGGTTTTGAAAATGATACGACTTAAAATGTTCTCGTTTTAGTAGTTTATGCACGGAAAATTTGCTTACATTTGTAGTTTGTGCTAAAGCTCTTGTGGAGAGCACATTATTATTATCGATTGTTTGTAGAATTTCATCTCTTTTGGCGTCAGTAATAACATATCTTGGCCTATTCTTTTTTTATGATTAGGAACGATGCATCCATTATTTTTATACTTATTGTAGTTGGACTCGGTCTTGGACGGTCAGGATATGTAATTTGAAACAAATCTGCTACTCTCCTCAAACTCATATTCGAGTTATACCAGTTCACTAATAACAGTTTTTCTTCTACACTATATATACCTCAAAAATAGAGTAACTTATTTTGACATCCTATGTTGCAAAATAAAATACACGCTAAAATCCATTGCTGTCATTTCATTATTACGTTATGTATGTATGTGCATGTTGCATTATAAAATATATTCACGGTATAAATTAGTTTCACGATGGGAAATTTAATGAAAATATTAGATCCATAATACGATTTATGGCGTGTTAAAGGACTCGAAGTTACATTGCCTGGTGGCTTAATTGGTAAAGCAGTCGTCTAGAAAACGGCAGATAGAGGTTCGAGTCCTTCTCCATCGCAGAAATTTTTAATTAATTTCTGTGTAATATTGCTATTATCTAGAATTTAAATAAAACTAAAATTTTTTCTCATATCCGAATAGTTTTACTTTAAATTAGATTTGAGTTTGTACTAATTTTAATGTTTTCAACTTTTGTTTCATGAGTTTATTATTTTATTATTGATGTTTTTAATTAATTCAGGTAGTACATAGTAATTTGGTGAAATATTATACAACTAAAGGTAAATTTTAATGAACACTGGTTGATTAAGTTAATCATTAAAGGCTAATAAAACCCCTTTCCACAATAATTTTCGTATTCTGTATACATATTTCGAGAACAAAGTTGTCATCATCAGCAGATAATTAATTGCAGTGTCGCACTTGGCCACGAAAAAACCCGCACAGAAACAAGTCCTTATCAGACTTTTATCGTCGCCAGGCAGACGTTCATTCTCAGTATGCGTTTGGCTTTTGATGATGAAAGTCTGGACACGTTTTTTCAGTGTGTGTTCAGACAAAAGCTAGCTTTTGACGGTGAATGTCTCATACGAATTTGTTTCTGTGCAGGTGATAGCGTGGATCCAGGCGTGACACTGCGATTAATTACACAGGCCAACACACATTTTGTTGCCTGCGATTTTTTAATTGTTCCTGGGTAATTTTTGGATGCAGAATGTAAAAAAGTTGTCAGATTTAGTCTATCAGATCTAGTTTTTGAGATTTTTTTAAAAAATTGTGTATATATTTTACGTTATAACTGTTATAATATATAATATTACTATTGACAGTTAAAAAACAAAGACACATGGATTTAAGTATTTATTGCAAAAACTTAATTTACATAATTACATTAGTCACTAATCACATAAAAATTTTCTTTTATACGACTTTCTAGAATGGAGTTTACTAGGGCAGTCTCGCTGAAGGCTCCAGCAGTAGTCCGCCATCATGTGGCTATCCCATCGTCCTTGATAACGATCTTCCATAATTTTAATATCCTGATGGACTCTTTCCCCCTGTTCTTCACTACAATCACCTAAGTTTTCTGGAAAGCGATCTAGGTGGCTGTGGAGGTAGTGAACTTTTATACTCATGTTACAGCCGAGAATATTAAAATTTGAAAGCATAGTTTCCACTAATTCTACGCAATTCTCTGCTTTATGATTGCCAAGAAAATTTTGTACTACTTGAACAAATGAATACCAAGCGTTAGATTCAGTCTCGTTCATTGATGTGGTGAATTGTGGATCTTTAACAAGTTGCCTTATTTGAGAACCATCAAATATACCAGCTTTTAGTTTTTCCGTGCTAATGCCAGGAAATTTTCGTGATAAATACCCAAAACAATTTCCATCTCGATTTAAAGCCTTCACAAATTGCTACATTAAGCCTAGCTTGATATGCAAGGGCGGAAGTAAGATTTTTCTCTTGCAACCAAAGGTTCGTTGATCACGTTTTGTTTTCCTTGAAGCAGTGTATTGAGTAGTTCCTAGTATAGGAACATTGGGTCAGGGACAATTCCGGGTCACCATTTGGCTAATTACATTCTGGGAAATTTCTATTTTGATTAAGTACATATTTATCTCTTTATTTGTTGTCCTTTATCAGAAAAAATATCAATTAACCTGTAACCTGTATCTCAAAAACTAGAGCTGATAGAAAAAATCGTGGCATTTTTGGAATCAGCACATTAAAAGCATCTAAAATCAGATGTTAGATTTCCGGCACCAAATTTTTTTTTTCACTTTGTTACCCTGTGTTATCTGTTGATGATGATTTAGTTGTCCAAGGACGTATACAGAATATGAAAATTATTGTGGAAAGGGGTTTTATTAACCTTTGTTGATTATATTTACACTTCACGTTTAATTTCATCTCTGCATTTATTCGGCACGTATTGTAAATATAATATGTGGACATAAAACAAACATTAATCAGTTTCCTAATTACATTCTTTTTACTTACTAGAGACGATGTAAATGTGAAATGTTATTTTCCAATTTCGCACCGTGAAATTGGAAACATTTCCAATTATAGAGTCGTAACATTAGTACTTCCAAGTTGTTATTTCAATATGAATACTATTGAATTATTTATTTGTCTTTCAGGCACACACTTAAGCGGCTCTCCTCGTTTGTTCAACACTATCAACATACAGCTGTAAGTAAACTATCTATGTATCTATATGTATATGCTCTGTAATCATCGGGTTCGATGTCTTAATATGATTGATGTGACGGCAAATAGCCTGTAATGTATTGGCAAACATCATTTTCCGTGTCGTACGAATATCATTGAAACATGCACTTGCACACGTTCGTTCATACCCGTTACGACATTCGACTGTTAATAAATGCCGAACATAATTGGGGAAAAGGATAGGGCCCGATGTCATTATAGATTTTTATCGCCAATTATAACTTTACCGGATCTAAATTCGAGCTGAAACGTTACAATTTCAAGTCTTTAAAACTTTTGTCATTGCCGAGGACTTTATAAAACAGTGAGTAAGGAGCTTTTTTGTTCGAGTATAACACTGAATTGATGCATTAAAATCCCATCTTCTTTAAGCTCTTTTAATTGGTCAAGTATTGCCGAATACTTCGGGAAGAAGAGGTTTTAAGATTGTTCTCCAGATAACTTCTTAATTAAGAGAGGTCCGTTGTTTCATCTTTTAAAAGATATCATAAGATTGAAATGATAGGATATTTTGTTAATTAATAAGTTCGTAGGAGGACACTTTTAATGGTATTTATGCCTATTATCCCGTTATATATTGGGTTGGCAACTAAGTACTTTCGGTTTTTACTGATAGAGAGCGTTGCTTTAGTTTTTGTATAACGTATGTTAGTGGTGTACTTTACCGTTTGTCGCGTGATACTAGTCACATTGACGTAACTTCAGAAGCAAGTAGTGCGTGATTTTTATTAAAGCTATTAGTTGTGGGTTAATTTTAAATGGAGTGCAGAAACGAACGTTTTCGACATATTTTACTATTTTATTTCCGTAAAGGATAGAAAACTGCTGCGGCTCACAAAAAGATATGTGAAGTTTATGGTGCTAATTGCTTAACAGAGCGCACGTGTCAGAATTGGTATAAAAAATTCCGTTCTGGAGATTTTTCCCTCAAAGATGAGCAACGTTCTGGTCGCCCTATTGAAGTTGATGATGACCAAATCAAAGTCATAATTGAAGGGGATCGTCATATAACTGTTCGAGAGGTTGCGGAGAGGCTACATGTATCGCACACAACAATTGAAAAGCATTTAAAATGTCTTGGGCTAGTTAAGAAGCTTGATATTTGGGTACCTCACGAATTGAAAGAAATTCATTTAACACAAAGAATCAACTTTTGCGATATGCACCTTAGACGAAATGAAACCGACCCTTTCTTAAAAAGAATCATCACTGGTGACGAAAAATGCGTCCTGTACAGTAACATAGTTCGAAAACGATCATGGAGCGAACACGATAAACCAGCTCAAACCACATCGAAAGCTGAATTGCATCCAAAAAAGATCGTGCTGTCAGTTTGGTGGGATTACAAAGGTGTTGTGTTTTTTGAGCTGCTTCCAAGGACCTAAACGATCAATTCTGATGTTTACTGTCAACAATTAATAAAACTGGATGAAGTAATCAAAGAAAAACGGGTAGAATTGTCAAATCGGAAAGGTGTAGTTTTCCACCAAGATAATGCAAGGCCTCACACATCTTTGGCAACTCGTGGGAAACTATTGGAGCTTGGCTGGGAAGTGATGCCACATCCCCCATACAGCCCTGATCTCGCACCATCTGATTACCATTTATTTCGAAGTTTGCAGAATTCTTTGAATGGTAAAACTTTCACAAATGACGATGACCTTCACTCGCTCCTGGTTCACTTTTTTGCTGATAGGGACCAGAAATTTTATGAGCGCGGAATCATGCAGCTGAAAGAAAGATGGCAAAAGGTCATTGAGCAAAATGGAAAATATATAATTGATTAAAAACTATTCTTTGTTAAAGAAAAAAGTGTTTTATTTTATACTACAAAACCGAAAGTACTTAGTTGCCAACCCAATATATAGATATGGGATTATCACTGCTTAAAGACACTTAATAACTATAAAGTTGGTAACAGATAAAAATAGATGTAAATGTAGGGAGTTTTTCTAAAAAGATTGCAAGTAAAATATAGACAATTTTAATATTCCTTTTGTATTTAATAATACAAACTATACTTTGCAAAGTAAAGTAACATTTGCAACAGTTTACGGACCCAGACGGCTTCTAAATGCGTGTAGCGTTGTAAAGAACTGATAAAGGTATTAGATCATACAAAGTACTGTGCGAAGTAAACTAAAATATAGAACAGGTTATGGGTTCAGATAGTTTATAAATTGTAATTAGTGTGATTAAAGGCAGTAAGAACTGCAGTATACTAAATAATACGAAGAATAGTTTGTTTCAGGATATTTTAATCTGACTAAAGAGAAAGTATATAGTTTTATGGCATCCCCTGGTGTAAAAGGGCGATAAGTTAGCGTTAATGTAAATGAGATTCATGTACCCTGAGCAGAAGATGCGCAGGAGTGTATTTTGTAATATTCGTGCAATCATTTATATATATATAGATGTATATCTATATATAAGTATATATGTTCGAACGAAGGTTCCCGCGGTTGTAAGTATGAACAATATTAGATTCTTGGCCTCTCCGCAATGTTGGACAGAAATTCTAGAAAGAGAAGAGATACCCCGATTCTTTCGAGAATTTCTGTACAACATCGCGGAATATTGACATAATTGAGGCTCTCTCTCACCAATGACACGAATAATTTCATCTTTCAAGGCAGGGATTGATTGTGGATTGTTTTTATAAACCTGACTTTTCACATAACCCCAATGAAAATAGTCTAACGGTATCAAATTACATGATCTTGGTGGCCAATTAACATCACCGTTTCTTGAGATTACACGTCCATGAAATTTTTCTCTCAATAAATCAATTGATTCGTGTGCAAAGTGAGGTGTAGCGCCATCCTGTTGAAACCACATATCCTCTAGATCAATATTCATTAATTCAGGCCGCAAAAATTCGGTTATCATCCGACGATAGCGATCACCATTGACAGTTACAGCTTCACCAGCAGTATTTTCAAAGAAGTAAGATTTAATTACGCCACCTGACCATCAAGCACACCAAACAGAAACTCGTTTAGGATGCATAGGTTTCTCATGAATAATTCGTGGATTTTCCTCACCCCAGATACGGCAATTGGTTTGTTAACATAGCCATCAAGTTCAAAATGTGCCTCATCGGAAAACATTATTTTTTTTAGGAAAAATCAGCTGGTTGTTCATTGATGAAATTGACAAATGAACGACGTTTTAAATGATCTAATGGCTTCAGTTCCTGTGTCATTTGAACCTTATATGCCTTCAGAGCTAAATCCTTGTGTAAAATACGCCATGTTGTTGATCCACTAAGTCCAAGTTGTTGTGAACGTTATTTAATGGACATTTCAGGATCTTCAGCAACACTTTCACGAACCAAACCAATATTTTCTTGTGAACAACCAATACGACTGTATTTTTGACTTTTTTGGTCTTCCACGGAACCGGTCTCTTGAAATTTTTTAATAATTCGACCCATAGTGCTTTCAGATCGACGATTATGTAAATCATAAAATTCACATAATTTTCTAAAAGCTCTTTTCACAGAACGATGATTTTCATAAAATAATTCAACAATTTGGACGCGTTGGACCGTGTACGAAGCCATTTTTATAAATGTCATACATCACATTTTTTAAATGTCCACATACCCAGACAAGTTCGGTGCGCCATCTATATTTTATTTATTCTTAAAAAAACCGGGAAATTTGAAATATCCTTTATATATATAAATATAGCTGGAAAGCAAACAACACCTAACAGCTTCAACACGTTGTTAAAGAGTATCTATCTATGTTCTTTCTGTTGTATATACATACCTACTATTAATACTTTGATATGTATTCGATATAATTTTTGAACGTTTAAAACATCAACATTTTGCCAAAAATAGGTCTTAATAAAACAAAAATAAATATGAAAAGAACTTATTAAATAAAATATTCATTCCTTAGAACTTACAGATCAGGAGCGATAAATAAAATTTACCAAAAATAAATTTTCGAAAAAGCCACCTTTTAATGCAAGTTAAAAACTCCCCACTTGTTCAACACTATATGATTAATCTTACTTTTATCGTAATTACCGACCGCTGTGTGGAATTTGTGAAAAACGACAGAAAACAAAGAAGCCGTCGTTGTTGCAGTATGATATATTTCACGGGGTTTGTGTACTTTGTTTTCGGCGGATCTTCATCCAGCACTGCGGAAAATGTATAAATGTCCGATGTCACAGTCTTTCTAATTTGTCATCATAATATCAAATATGAACAAAGCGTCGGGATGAATGGTGTGTTATACTACCAAAAATATGTTCGTTTTAAAACTAGTTAAATGTTGATATTTATTATCCACATATTTCACATTGTCGTTAATTTTAAAAAGTCGCATCTACTATTCTTACGTAATACATATATTTCACTGCAAAATCTCATTTTTAAAGTCTTGGCATTGATGAAGTATGAATTTTATTACTTAATTAAATAATAGTAGGTAATGAAACCATTGTAAGTTGTTATGTGCTAGTAATATCGTCATTCTCTCGTATGCAAGTTTAAATCCTATGTATTCGTATTACTTCTCGTACGTCGTTTTTTTATATGTCAAGTTTTCTTTCCTATACGTCGAAAATTGGAAAAAACTTCGACTCGCACGAGACTCGCTTACAGACCTGCTTAGTGAAAGGTTGCAATTCGGAATATTCGATAATTCGAGGCATATTTTTCCGTATTAGTGATTAGTCCTCTCCTAATTTTGGGGAATGTTATTGAATTTTTTCGGAAAAGGAGCCAAGCATGTAAGCGAATAAAAGAGCAAAACATCGTAAGGAAAGAGTTTTTCCCCTCACTTGCTTTATTTTCAAATTCTAACTTCCGTTGTGTTTTTTTTTCCTGGCTGTTCGGGTGTTTTCTTTTCTGGAGGCAGAAATCGTATACGCTAAGGACTGCTTCTTGCATCCCTCTACACATTATTATAGAGATTAATATTACGACGTCCGTAATTCCTACTTGGAGGACATCCTTGGCTTCTTCTCGGGATAGAACTAGCCAGTGATAGGGAGAGTTAGGGAAGAGATTTTATAGATGGTCACCACAGCATTTAAATCACTAGAAGTGCTTTATTAGTTTTATTACGAGGGAGCGTTTTTATATTCGCGGAATAAGCGGGTTGTAGAGGGGTGAGTAGGCGCATTGGGGGCGTGGCCTGTGCAGCGACTCATGATTAGTATAAATACGAATTTTCATTGTTATTAGACAGTTAGTCTTTGAGCTATCGTCAACCAAGTAACATAATCAGGAGTGAAAAGTGAAATATGGAAAAAATCGAATATCGTGCCGTTATAAAGTTCCTTACCAGGCAAGGAAAATTAGTCGCGACCATAATGAATGAGATGTCGTTGGTTTACGGCGACTCTTGTCCAGGAAAAACCATGGTGTACAAGTGGCATAGTTTATTTAAACAAGGAAGGGAATCCCTTGAAGACGACCCGACGCCGGGCAGGAGCATTGAGGGGACCACGCCAGCACTTATCCAAAAAGTTGAACAAACTGTACTCGAAAATGCTCGACTAAAGAAGAAACAACTCGCAGAAATGGTTGGAGTATCCGATACAACAATTTTTAAAATCCTACACGATCATCTCGGCATGTCTAAGGTCAGCGCAAGATGGGTGCCGAGAATGCTCACGCCGCCGCAAAAACAACAGCGCGTAGAGTGTTCGCGTGCATTTTTGGACCTCTGTAATGAAGACAGGGATGGTGTATTGAGTGGAATTGTTACTGGAGACGAAACTTGGGTTCATCATTATGAACCTGAGTCCAAACAAGACTCCATGCAGTGGCATAAAAAGGGCACAGCACCTCCCAAGAAATTTAAAGTGTCACAATCAGCTAGGAAACTCATGGCAACGGTATTTTGGGACTCGGAAGGAATATTGTTGATTGATTATAAAGATAAAGGTGTTTCTATAACCGGAGAATATTACGCTTCAATATTAGAGCGACTAAAAGAAGCCATTAAAGAGAAAAGACGGGGAAAATTGACAAAAGTTGTTCTGCTTTTGCACGACAACGCGCCCGTCCACAAGAGCCGCGTTGCGTTAGCTGCCCTGCATAAGGTGGGCTTCGAAATTGTGAATCACCCACCCTACAGCCCAGACCTGGCCCCGAGTGATTATTACCTGTTTCCGAAAATGAAAAAAGAGCTGCGGGGTAAAAAATTTACTGCTGATGATGAAGTCAAGGAGGCAGTTTCGGCGTATTTTGCAGATAAAGAGAAATCATTTTTTATGAGGATATAAATAAATTAATTGAAAGATGTGAAAAATGTATCCGTCTTGCAGGTGAATATATTGAAAAAGAAAAATAATTTGGTTTTTCTATTTCCACCCCTTGTCCTCCATTCGGCGAATATAAAAACGCTCCCTCGTATATCAGGAGAAAGAAATAAATCGTATAATAATCGAAGAAATAAATCCCAGAGTATCAATAACAATTAAATATTTTATTAAGAAAATCAAGAAATTCAATAACACAGCTTGACAACTATTGAAATATATGAGAATCTTTATCATTTATCATATTAATAATATAATATGTAACACACAATCTCATCTGGCATAGATAAATAAGTACTTATATTAAAAAATAACAACAAAACGTGATCATATGATTCCCCAATTATATGTATACCGGTTCACACAAGCTGTACATATACCAAATTCAAATGTTAAATAGTTTTTAGTTAGTTATATAATTATATGTTATTCATTGACGAAAGTTTATATATATTAATATTTTCCACTATTTAGTTACATAATGGAAGTTAATGGCGAGGCCATTACGTAGGGTACTGACCTGTTCTTTTTAAATTACCAGCTGAATGATATCTTAATTGAAAATTTGCAGTATGAATTCAGAAATTATTACATAAAGTTACCGTCTGTACGACATTTGATAATAGAAAAACTTACAATTGAAATTCATAAATATCGTACACGTATGATTACTCTATTGATTCTGGAGGGTAACTCATTCCTCGTAAGCAATGAAACTAGAATAAGGTTGCCTTGTACAAGCCGAGATACAAGTAATAGTGTCACAAAATTAGAGTCGCTTCGTAACCTGTTACGAGCCTGATACGATTCTTTATTCACAGAGAATGCTGCTCATCTTCCTCTACAAATGACTTTGATGATGGAATTCCATGCTTTAAACTGTTTTGTCTGGATTTATTGCTTTTAGTTGATTTGCACTGCTTCCCTAGCTTAGGAATCTGTGCAAACCACAAAAAAACACCGCTTCCAAGAACCCTACGTAAAAGACAAGATCTAAATTAAACACAAGTAATTCAAAGACTCATCTTTCCTACCTCAATTATATTGAGGATTGCTTAATTTAGAAATTAATTCACTTTTGTGGATGTTTTTAATACCATAAATCAAAATGTCACAGTCTTTATCGATACTAGTGTAAATTTATCGACTAATTATTATTTATTTATTATTAATTAAGATGTCATAGTCTTTATCCACACTAGAGCGAATTTAAGTGATTTAACCAGTTATAAACGTTCGACCAACAGCGTCATAAGAAAGAAGACACGAGATAAATAAGTAATTGCAAATGCATTATTCCAACCGTTTTGCGTCAATGCGATGTATTTACTACCCGAAAGCTGTAAAATAACTAAAACGACAAGCAGAAACCTAGCGCATCTGTATATCTGCTTAGATTTGAATGATGCATATGTATAAATGAAATTATTATAAATGAGCATAAGGAAAAATTTTAATTAGAATTATGTTATCGATATGCATTTGATCATTATATGTTGTAAAACATTTTTATTTATAAAATAAGATTAAAAATAATAGGTATTTATTCATGGCTTGCTTCTATTTACAATGGTTTACATGTGTAAGAAAATATATAAAATATCGCTTCTTATATGTGTATATGCACTTATAATTGACTCATTTGAAATTTCTGCGTTTATATGTTTTAACATATTAAGAATTCATATAAATTGATTTTTCATAAATGTATATTATATTTATAAACGACTGCATGAAAATTACAAAGTACACCCCTACCCATCTACAGCTCAGGGTACCTGAATCTCATTTACATTGTCGTTAGCTTAGCGCACATTTACACCAGAGGATGCCATAAAGTTATATGGTTTCTGTTTAGTCAAATTAAAATATCTCGAAACGAACTTTACGTATATTTTTATGGATAAGTTTAACAATTGTACTGAAATCTGTTCGTCACTTTAACTTTATGAAGGCAATACTTTTGTTTTAGTGTAAATAAAATAGTAAGTTGATGTATTGTTTATTTAGTTTTTATATTATCAATACACTAAACCACTACATAATTATTACTGCTAATTAGAAATGTATATAGAATAAAAACATTTGCCTGTATCATAACAAAAACATGCGGTAATGTATTATGGTTATTAGATCTAATATCTTGTCACCTATGTACTGTAACACTATTTGCCAGGTGAATATTTAACAAATACAGATCCTCAGGCACTTCTCTAAACGCCATACATATTTTACAGCGTTACATAAACTTCGTCTTGCGTTGTAATAGCGCGCCTACTACATAAAGTTTCCTGCAAGATACACTATTTCGATTTCATTATCATTCACCGTTAATACGTTTAAATTCTCTATAAATAACTCCAGCACTAGTTAAATTAACTTCGAAACAGAATTTATTACGTAGGCGACTAAATTTACGCGGTATAAATAAACTCATTTGCCAACTATTTGCTCAGGATAAAGTTTATATTATCATATATAATATAGACATAGGTTATTCAGAAATTGAGTTTGTTACTAGGATAGTTGAGTTTCCGAACATTGACAAAATGTTATTTTAAGAAATTCCGTAATTTATACATTTTAATTTCCAATGAAGTCTGCAGAATGTTTGAAGAAGTAATTTAGTTTTAAGAACAATTATCTTTTACTTATCCCCTTTCTTCGTTCGAGAATTGTTGCAAATGTTTAAAAAAAGAAAGAAAAATCATTAATTACTTTACGTTATTGGTTTTATTATTTTTCAAAGTAATCTCTTTTAACTCAACACCTGGTAGCTTTTAGTGGTACATTAATTTGTATACCGCTAGTAGAGAATGAGCGTTTGAAAAGGGTGGGGTTCGCTACACCTCTATTTGTCGGAATTTTCAACTTCTCATTATCGTTTTATTTCAATTTTGCCACTGTTTCCAAGGAAAGCTATGCAACTTTATTTTTGGATTGTGGTTATTTGTATTTTGTTTAGTTGCACTCTATTTTAGATCCTCTTTTTTGGGCGAAATTGTAAAAGAACTGAGATATCTACAGACCTTTTTGGAAAGGTACAAAAAGTGAGAATGAAATAGTCGATTAAGAAGATTCAGAGGTAGAAGAAATATACAATGGAAACGTCTGTAATGACTACCCCGAAAGCAAAATGTCGAAGATAAAATTTAGCCAGTTATAGGGCAAGATGGAGGTAAATACTTACTGGGAAAGGGCGGAACGAAGTGGTCCAATATATGTTCCTACAAAAAAGAAGAATATATCATATTTGCCGATAGTAAAAAATTACGGGAAAATGGCAACCTTTGAATGTTTCTTGTTTTGTATTGATGAGCAGATGTTTGTCGACATGATTCAAAGTAGAAATAAAAGAATTACAGAGAAGAATGGAAAGGCTCTCCTTACTGCGAGCAAACATTAGTAACAGAGATAAAAGCAGTATTTGGTCTTTTATGTCTATCAGGTTTTCAAAAATAATCATCACTATTTGTATGAATTTTGAAATACGGACGATATTGGTATGGAGATTTCGTTCTACAATGAGCCAGAGGCGATGTGACTTCTTGGTATAATATCCACGTTTCGACAATAAGAGCAATCGTGCAGAGTGGGCCTGGAAGAACTTGCCCATATCAGAGCTGCATTTTATAAATTTGTAGGGAACTGTCATTCTGATTATTCACCAGCATTTGATCATCGATGAGAAGTTTGAATCATTCCGAGACAGATATTCATTTATTCAATATTTGCTCAATAAACTTCTCAAATATGTATGGCACGATGATATATGCTCTGGTTGATGCTTGAATATGAAAGTACATGTGGGTTAGTGATCTGAAGGACCATTTGGATTAAGCAGCAGTCCAGAATATAGTAGACCAATTACTTGGTCCTGCATGAAAAGCTATGCGTAGTATCACTTTTGATATCTGATACACTAGTCTGGAGTTTTGAAAAATGTTTGCCAAAATTATCAACCGACTGCAGTGGAATCTATAAGAACAAAAAAGCAAACCATATTTGCCAGCAGCTTTTCTAGGTGTAAAGGATTTTATTCTACCTTATTTGGGTTTCAGGTGGGATATATTCTGCCTTCATACTGTATAAGAAAGGAAGGATTGTTCTCTAGGTTTCTTCTTTAGGTTGTGATGATACAGTTCACGAGTCAGAGAAGGAACTGCCCGAAATGATATCTTTTCACAATCTTAGCAAATGCGGAGTTATCTGCATCGCATAATGTGTTGAGAAATAGTCGTCGTTGGTTGTTGACTTTATTCTTTTCCCTTCTCAATATTGCAGGCATTAATTGTCAAATTAAGCACAAGGAAAATAATAATGGCACCAAAACGATGAGAGGATATTATCTTATCGTTTGTTAATAAGGCCGATGACATAGCCTTCTTGTCCAACCCCTACTAGTATTCAATTCCGTGAATTTCTGTTGCGACCTCTTCCAGTGCAGGCCTCACCTTCGTTACTAAAGTTCTAGTATTTGTCTCTACATTTAAGTTTCCTTCAAGGAATTTCAGCCGGTCTAATAACACTATTACCCACATATTAATTTTTTGAAGAAACTGAGTTCTGGTCGACGTAATAACTTTAAGATTTTCTTGAGTCCAATATCGTGTATTCTGAACATTTGGTTCGTTATTTAAAGTTAAAGTATACTCGTCAATTTACTCCTGCATTTCGTAATAAAATACATTCCTATATTCTTCATCAATAGCAAAAATTTCTTGATGATATTGGTTTATATGTGTGATATTTCTTTAGTATTATCCATACTTGTTATTTAGATAAAGCAAACTTGAAGAGGAATTTGCCTCAAACTAAAGGGTTTTCCAATAGGGACTTGACAACTTTTAATTCAATTTGTGAACGCACCCTTTCACTAATCATCGAACTGTCACTGTCAATTTATTCAGTAAACTTAACATTTTCGTCATGGTAAAGTACACGCACGAACAACGTCTGCATATTATAAAAATTTACTACAGAAATTTGGAGTCGGTGACCGCTACTTTAAGAACGTTAACTCCGATTTTCGGTCGTAATTCTCGCCCTAGTAGACAGGCAGTAACAAGTTTAGTGCAAAAATTTGAGTCTACATATTCGTTGTGTGATGTTGCCGTGCCAGTGAGATATCGGGTTGGTCGAAGTGTCAAAAATATCGCTGCCGTTGAAACGTCCGAATGATCCAAATCAGGCAATTCCACGGCGTTCTCAAGAGTTGGGCATCGCCCAGACCACTTTATGGCGAATTTTGCGTAAGGATCTTGGTTTACACACATACAACCCAACCCATACAAGATCAAGCTGACTCAAGAATTGAAGCCGATGGACCATTTGAAACAACGTACGTTCTCCGATTGGGCTCTGGAAAAGATGTGCCAAGATGATCAATTTGATCGCAAAATCATTTTCAGTGACGAAGCTCATTTTTGGCTCAATAAGCAAAATATGCGTTATTGGTCGGGTGAAAATCCACATGTGCTTCACGAAACACCACTTCATCCACAAAAAATAACTGTTTGGTGCGGTTTGCATGCCGGCGGCATCATAGGGCCGTGTTTATTCGTCGACGATAATGATCGTCACGTTACTGTGAATGGTAATCGTTATCGCGCCATGATTACCGATTATTTTTGGCCCGAATTGGAAGATATGGACTTGGACGACATGTAGTTTCAGCAGGACGGTACCACAAGCCACATAGCACACGTTACAATCGATTTATTGAAGAGTAAGTTTGATAAGCGTGTTATCTCAAGAAATGGACCAGTCGATTGGCCGCCTCGTTCGTGCTATTTAACGCCTCTAGACTTCTTTCTTTGGGGCTACGTCAAGTCATTGGTCTATGCCAACAAGCCGACAACGTTGGAGGAGCTCAGAGCCAACATTGAACGCGAAATAGCAGCCGTTTCAGCCGAATTGTGTGGTCGAGTCATCGAAAATTGGGTCCAACGAATCGACCGCTGCAAACGTGCCCGTGGTGGCCATATGAACGAAGTCGAGTTCCATTCATAAATGTTTCGATTGTACTTCAACCCAATAATAAAGTCTTTGAAATATCTCAAATGGTCTGCATTTTATTTTGAAAAAAAGTTGTCATGGCCTTATTGGAAAACCCTTTATATGTTTGAATGTTCTTCCGTTCCGTCAACTAGTTGTTTCTTATGATATGATTGTTATTTAGGACATTTTATTCTTTCAGTAAAAGTAATTGTTATTACTCACCACCCCCACGTTTCGAATCTACAGAAATATCTTCATGTCATTCCACATTTGAATAGTGCTCGTAGATGGTATAGGTCTTGTATTGAATTTAACGCCAAACAGATGTCGAACTCTCACTCTAAATGGTTTTTACCATAAAAACTCTTTCCTTATTAGTATACTTATTCATTGTTCAGCAAATAAACCTCAACTCAAGCCGTAACTTCGAATTTTACTCACAAATAAGCTAACAGTAACCACAGAAATTTACTAACTTATGCAAACTAATTGCAAAATAATTTTAGAAATGCTGTCTAATTTTAAAATCAAGGCTAATCATATTTAAAAACGGCTAAACTTTAAATTAGTATTTTAAAATAAAAACCGCATTTTTATTGTTGTTGTTAGTATCGTTAGATCCGCAATAATTTTCTCTTTGCATTGATACTACCTGTTAGCAAAATTGACGAGCTACAATAATCAAAAATATCGGTTCCATGTTGGGACTTTGAGAACGAACGAAACGGTATACAGCGTTTATCTTATTTCCATCTTTGTTTGCATTAACATAATATTAGACCTGCCTAGGGATGAAGTGAAACGAACGACGCCACAGCGTCCATAAATTTAATTTCCTCGAAATACGCCTAAGTAAAACTAATGCCTTCGCCATGGCTGCGTCTTTTATTACAACGCATATTGAGGCATAATACATGTAGCACACATATGTTGTGTACATAACATTATATTTACTATTATATTTATTACTTTTTATATTTTGTCAATAACAGATATTACTTGAAACGAAACAAGAATGAAAAGAAGGAAATAAGAATTGATTGAAATAAATTGGATAAACAGTGGAGCAAGTGTTTTTAATAATAACAATAATAATAAATCACCTTTTATGCATGGATGATATAAAAATATACGCAGACGTAGATCAACAATATCACTTACTACTTAACATACGAGGGAGCGTTTTTATATTCGCGGAATGGGGGACAAGGGGTGGAAATAAAAAAACCAAATTATTTTTCTTTTTCAATATATTCACCTGCAAGACGGATACATTTTTCACATCTTTCAATTAATTTATTTATACCCTCATAAAAAAATGATTTCTCTTTATCTGCAAAATACGCCGAAACTGCCTCCTTGACTTCATCAGCGGCAGTAAATTTTTTACCCCGCAGCTCTTTTTTCATTTTCGGAAACAGGTAATAATCACTTGGGGCCAGGTCTGGGCTGTAGGGTGGGTGATTCACAATTTGGAAGCCCACCTTATGCAGGGCAGATAACGCAACGCGGCTCTTGTGGACGGGCGCGTTGTCGTGCAAAAGCAGAACACCTTTTGTCAATTTTCCTCGTCTTTTCTCTTTAATGGCTTCTTTTAGTCGCTCTAATATTGAAGCGTAATATTCTCCGGTTATAGAAACACCTTTATCTTTATAATCAATCAACAATATTCCTTCCGAGTCCCAAAATACCGTTGCCATGAGTTTCCCAGCTGATTGTGACACTTTAAATTTCTTGGGAGGTGCTGTGCCCTTTTTATGCCACTGCATGGAGTCTTGTTTGGACTCAGGTTCATAATGATGAACCCAAGTTTCGTCTCCAGTAACAATTCCACTCAATACACCATCCTTGTCTTCATTTCAGAGGTCCAAAAATGCACGTGAACACTCTACGCGCTGTTGTTTTTGCGGCGGCGTGAGCATTCTCGGCACCCATCTTGCGCTGACCTTAGACATGCCGAGATGATCGTGTAGGATTTTAAAAATTGTTGTACCGGATACTACAACCATTTCTGCGAGTTGTTTCTTCTTTAGTCGAGCATCTTCGAGTACAATTTGTTCAACTTTTTGGATAAGTGCTGGCGTGGTCACCTCAATGCTCCTGTCCGGCCTCGGGTCGTCTTCAAGGGATTCCCTTCCTTGTTTAAATAAACAATGCCACTTGTACGCCATGGTTTTTCCTGGACAAGAGTCGCCGTAAACCAATGACATCTCATTCATTATGGTCGCGACTGATTTTCCTTGACTGGTAAGGAACTTTATAACGGCACGATATTCGATTTTTTCCATATTTCGCTTTTCACTCCTGATTATGTTACTTGGTTGACGATAGCTCAAAGACTAACTGTCTAATAACAATGAAACTTCGTATTTATAGTAATCATGAGTCGCTGCACAGGCCACGCCCCCAATGCGCCTACTCACCCCTCTACAACCCGCTCATTCCGCGAATATAAAAACGCTCCCTCGTAATAAAAATTTTCAGTTCCGACACCAAAATAAAGTTTGAATTGTAAAAGTATTCTGCTCCGTAATTAAAGGAAAAATCCCACTACATAAAGTATATAATATGCAAGTAGATCCACTACGATTTCAACAAGACGAAAAATACAAATGTCTTAAAATTACGTACGTTTTCACGGCCGGTGTCACTTGTAATACAATATTCTTGCGAATTTGGGCGTGTTGTTTTAGTTTCCATTGATGTTTCACTGTTCATACCGTCGAATTCTAGACTCTAATAGCAGACCTTGAAGAAGCTGGAAGAAAACTGTACTACAATATACATTGCTGGAAAATATATGCTACCTTGGATTGTTCTGTCAGTAAATCTCGCTCAAACTTCAAAATTCATTATTCTCATTGGTTCTTTCCTGCTATTATAAAAAACCTGAATTTGAAGTATAAACGACATATGGCACACATCGAATTTAATCGACCTGAGAAATTTAGTTTAGTAAAGCATGTACTAGAGAATAATCGTAACAACGTAAACGCGGATTGTCTTAGTTAAGAATTCCCGTGAATTAGACATGGATGAAAGCATATATATTTTAAAAAACAGAAAACATGTGTTAAACGCCATTTTTTTGTCTGTTTCGGTTCATTGAAAAGTAATATACAGCCGTTAAAAGGTTCGCGTATGTAAGCAGGTAGTGTGTTTTAAGATAAATGGTTAGTTTTAAAGACTGGAACACAATTTAAATTATATGAAGTGAATCTACAGTGCGTGTTTGGCTTTCGACGGTGGTCCGGTACGGATTTGTTTCTGTGCGGGTTTTGTCGATACGAAAATTATTCTTGAAAGGGGTTTCATTGGATTTTAGAGATTAATTTAATCTACTACAGTCTCCATTAAAATTTGACTTGACGAACTTTCCTTGTAAAGAAACACGTAACTATATATGCACAGTAATAAATGTTCATTTTTAATTTCGCCCTTCGAAGAGTTCGCTTTCATCTAATTCTAATTTGAAGCCAGGCTGCGGGCAGAGTTTAAAGTAGCAATACGCTTATGTTTATTATCTAGATAATAGAATAAAGCCATTTATATTAAGAAAAATGTAATAATTTCCATATCGCCCTCCAGATACTCGTGTTATTGGAAGGATTTTATAATAAAATTACTTTTTATGAAAGCTTTTGTTCAAGATTACACATTAATTTTGTTTCCTAATAAAAAAGAGTATTCAGATGTCTCCTGCTGTAGGGCAATTTTGTACTTTTATTCGTCGATTTTTCTAGACGATAACGGGGACGCCTCTATATAAAAAAATATCTTGATGACAATATTATATGTAAACTCAGGCATTCAGAAGAGATAAAATAAAGTAAAATAGGCTCAGTTTCACATAAGAAAGTGGGTAAAAATGAGACCGAGAAAACAAAGGACGCGCTTATAATGATACCAACAACTCGCCTTTATGAAAATTTTACCGGAACAGGAAGCCCAAACATCGTGGAATTCGGAATTAAATTTCCTTCCAGTCCGTAAAGCGATTATCTTTATGTACCGCCATTTTTCAAACTCGGGTTTAAAAGACATTTGCCAGACAGAAGCTTGCAATATGAAGATAATTATTCTTGTCATTTCGCTAGGCCTCCTCTCTCTCTCTCTCTCTTTGTCTCCTTGTTCCACTTTATTTCGCGTCGTGTTTGTATATTAGCAATACACAAAGAGGGCTTTGATAATTAATGAAATAAAAATAAATGCTGCAAAGCAGAGACGTGTAAATATTTTCATAGTCCGTTAGTTTCCTTGAATTGGAGCTCCTTTGAAACTTTACACTCAACAACTTTGTAAATGGCATCTGAACGGAATTTCTTGAATTAAGTAATTCTTGTTCGGTGCTTTGGCATTTCGCGATACTTTATTATGTTCAATTATGTATAGGAATCGCTCGTTTGTGATTCAATTAAATATGTTTATATTTTCGAATTTTATTGACGAAAATATAAATTAAATTTGTAAGTTGAATAAAGTGCTATCTGCTTCTGGGTTTCCGGGCTGGAACCGCGTCACTAGTATATCTGCCGACGTTTCGTACCCATTTGTATGGGACATCTTCAGGGCTGAACTACTGCACTGAAACTGTCGGCAGATATACTTGTGACGCGGTTTCGTATTCTGTATATTACATATATATATATATATATATATATATATATATATATATATATATATGATGACAACTAAGTTGTCATCATCAGTAGATTAATAATCACAGTGTCGCATCTGGATCCACGCCCAAACACGTACAGAAACAAGTCTATACCAGACTTTCACCGTCAGAAGCCAAACACACACTGTCTGCGTATGTGAGTGTGTGCATGATATTTGACCAAATAAATAGGTTTCTTAATAACAAAGAGAAAATAAAACTGTTTATATTCTAGGGCAAAGAAAATAATTGTGTATTAAAATAGCAGTCGTGTCAAAATACTAACCAAATGTCGTTTTTACTTAGTTAATTGGATTGAAACACTTGATATTTTGTTACTTGACTTTTATTGTTTATTACCTTTTGACGCCTGTGGAGCAACGAGTTCGCCATTCGGCTTGGCATATTCTCCACAGATCGTCAATATTTTGCAGCCTGGCAGCAGATACAGCCTTTTTCAACTCCACCCATACATTTTCAATGGCGTCTAAGTCTAGCGATTGTGCCGGCCAACCGAAAATGCAAACATTATTATCTTGAAACTATTTTTCGCTTTACGAGGAACATGCTTCGGATCGTTATCCTGCATATACAACAATCTTAGTGGCATTTCTTCCTCTGCATATGGTCGAGCCACAATTTGTTGTAAAATGTTTACATAGACATCAGCATTCATTATGCTTTCTAACTTGGATAAAGGGCCTACGACATACCACGAAAAATACCTCCCCCCCAGCATGATGCATGAGCTTCCGAATTTTACCGTCTTTTTGGTGTAGTGGGGTTGAAATGGAATTGAAATTGTCAATAGTGGTCTTCGTACGTGTTGTTGATAATGCACCGGAATTAAATAAATCTATTTTTGATTCATCGGACTACTGTACATTACACCACTTTTTTTCATCCCATTGTACGTGTTCATGAGCAAACGACAATCTACTCTGTATTTGCCTTTTATTTAATAATGGTATCCTCCTAGACCTTTTTACACTCTTACACGCAACTTTCCTTGAATCAATCTTCGTTTAATAGTACTTATACAAAGGTGTAACTCACTTTTAATTGCTGTCAAAATTATGAACAGTGTCTTCCTTGCACAAGTATAATGTGTCTGTTTTCTCTAGGACTAGTTTTCCTTTTTCCACCACGATTTTCTTTTACTTTTCTCCAGTTCTTAGCTTTCGCAATCATTTTCGCAGATCATGAGACCGTATTTTGTAAAACTTGTAGCTTTTACCTCCATTAACTATATCGAGTACAATTTTTAATTTTTTTGCGACGACAATGTTTTGCTCGGCGCATATTACAACAGAAATGGATGATTAAAAAATTATTGAATTATTCTGCAACAGACAGAACTTTACACGTCTGCGTTTAGTGCCGCCAGCTATGGTACTGTTATTTTAATGCATGACTAGAAAACTCAGTAATTCCCCCTCATATTCGGTACTTTACCGGAAACCATATATATTCAAGGATTTTAAATAATTTCAAAATTGCAGCATCAGAATTGTCCGTTGTAAATATTATTTATAAGTATTAATTTAGGACTGCTATTATCATGCACATGACTGTACATAATAAATGATTTATTGTAATCGTTTTTATTACATGCTGTCAATGATACCTACATATAATAATTCAGAAAAGCGCATTATGTTACATACTTTTATGGCCAACTAAAGGGTTTTCCAATAGGGACTTGACAACTTTTAATTCAATTTGCGAACGCACCCTTTCACTAATCATCGAACTGTCACTGTCAATTTATTCAGTAAACTTAACATTTTCATCGTGGTAAAGTACACGAACGAACAACGTCTGCAAATTCTAAAAATTTACTACAGAAATTCGGAGTCGGTGACCGCTACTTTAAGAGCGTTAACTCCGATTTTGAGTCTACATATTCGTTGTGTGATGTTGCCGCGCCAGTGAGACAACGGGTTGGTCGAAGTGTCGAAAATATCGCTGCCGTTGAAACGTCCGTAGCAAATGATCTAAATCAGTCAATTCCACGGCATTCTCAAGAGTTGGGCATCGCCCAGACCACTTTATGGCGAATTTTGCGTAAATATCTTGGACTTGGACAACATGTGGTTTCAGCAGGACGGTGCCACAAGCCACACAGCACACGTTACAATCGATTTATTGAAGAGTAAGTTTGATGAGCGTGTTATCTCAAGAAATGGACCAGTCGATTGGCCGCCTCGTTCGTGCGATTTAACGCCTCTAGACTTTTTTCTTGGGGCTACGTCAAGTCATTGGTCTATGCCAACAAACCGACAACGTTGGAAGAGCTCAGAGCCAACATTGAACGCGAAATAGCAGCCGTTTCGGCCGAATTGTGTGGCCCAGTCATCGAAAATTGGGTCCAACGAATCGACCGCTGCAAACGTGCCCACGGTGGCCATATGAACGAAGTCGAGTTCCATTCATAAATGTTTTGATCGTACTTCAACCCGATAATAAAGTTTTTGAAATATCTCAAATGGTCTGCATTTTATTTTGAAAAAGAGTTGTCAAGTCCTTATTGGAAAACCCTTTATAAGGTGGTTCTTTTCTTATTGTGACACGTAAATTACAAATAAAATATAGTTGTTTACAAATTACTGACACATAATTCGTTACATTCTATAGGTTATTTTTAAACTCGAACATATTTATTCGACAAGTATGTTAAACAAGTGTAAAGTACCGAAAACCTGCGACCAAATTTCCTCAACATTGATTATAAATATTTCGCGAAGTTAAATAAGATTTAAGCTTCTGAACTTTCCATGCTACACAGCTTTTTATGGCAGGCACATTTAATGAATAAAACATCATTTGACGGTGAGTTCCCACCGAGACTGTGACTTTGAAACTTTCAGCTCGATAATCAATGTGACAGCTAATTTATACATTTATCATGAGAATATCGTGTCTTTGTTACATAAAATTGGGAAAATGGAATAGAGATTTTTTCATTTTATGGAAAAAAATATACAAAAAAAATGCGTTACAACATGTACATTGATATATATTGGGTAGCCATCAGATGTGTTTTAGAAACGGTATAATTTTCAAGTATTGAGATTGAACACATTTACAAATACAAATTTAAAAATATCCGTGGAAATACATTAGAAAAATTTTACGCAAGATATGTTTCTAATTAATACATTTCAGTTCGTTTTTGACATTCTACCAGAGGACTAGCTGAATCATTTTATGGCGATAATGCCTTTAAATAAGTCAGTTTTCCTATTCGAGTGTCTGTTTTAATCATGTCAAAAGCGAGTTCAGCTTTATTAGTGTGTAAAACAACAGGTCTGAAATCACTTGAGTTATTAAAAAAGGCTCTGCGTGACTTACTGGTGCTCTCGTTATTTAGCTTATTGCCTACCTATGTATGGCCCTTGTTTGGATTTCGATGATGTGGGACGGGTTCAGAGAGTGCAAAATTTGTGTGTGCGATACATCTTTGGTGTTCGTAAGTATGAAAGAATATCACATAAATTAAAAACTTTGCGGTGGCTGACTATGCGAAATCGCATTGCTTTCCATTCTCTGAACCTTTATCATAAAATACTTTTGACAAAGTGTCCTCCATACTTGCTGTACAAAGTTAGGTTTCGGTGCGATGTGCATAATATCAATGCAAGAAGGAAGAATATGATTGGTCTACCTAAATACCGAACAACTTTTTTTAGAAGATTTTTCACGTATAATATTTGTCACTATTACAATTCTTTGGATCATCACTTCAAGTCCATGGGATTGGTGCCTTTCAAGCGTGCTATATTTAATTACCTATTTGATAACCAGTCTTGTGTGTGATGTCTCTTTCCATTGTTAACTTATTCTTGTATGCTAGAGAATTTTTTATATTACTTTTTTATATTACTTTGTTTAATTGTAATGACTTTGTTGGGTTACGGTTGTGTGCACGGGCAGAATAATTCAATTAGGTTAGGTTTTTATTAGTTCTTAGTATTAGGCAATTACTTTGTTATTTATATTTCTTTATAACTTTAAGGGTTTGGTGTTAGAGCAGGGGATGACTTCTAGACATCCATCTGAACCATCACTTAGAATTTTCCATTCAGTTGAATGTTTTGTATTTACATTACTTGTATAATTACTTCTTGGGAAATAAAGGCATATTATTATTATTATTATTATTATTATTATCATTATTATTATACGGACATTGTTAATCGAATGTCAGAAAATAGAGGTATATTCCAACTTGTTAACGATCAAGGCAAAAAACAACGACTTAGCAACAGCCAAATTATCAAAGTCTTTATTTGTTTCTTAAGATGAATCCTACGTTATTTGTATTGCCTTGTATCATAGCTCGGGCTGCAACCTAGAACCGAATAAATCTGGATCAGTAACGTCTTTATGTATAACTATTACTATGCAGTACGTTTTGAACGTGCTAAATAAAAAGGCTTTCTAATTTGGTACGTAGACTTCCGCGGTCGTGGTCCATGCTATCTGCTTCTGGGTTTCCGGGCTGGAACCGCGTCACTGGTGTATCTGCTGACTGAAACTGTTCAGTTTCAGTGCAGTAGTTCAGCCCTGAAGATGTCCCATACAAATGGGTACGAAACGTCGGCAGATACACCAGTGACGCGGTTCCAGCCCGGAAACCCAGAAGTAAAAAGGCTTTCTTTTGGGTGACAAAGAAATTTTTTGGACACTTCAAATTGAAGTGTCTTTTATCAATCTCCATCTTGAACAATTTTTTACGATTTTGCTAATTTATTCTTTTGTTGTTATTTTAAGTACAAATTTTAACATATACTTTAATGAAGTCTATATTATTTAATATAATAACTTAACACAGTGTTTCACCTGGATCAGCGGTAAAACTCGCACAGAGACAAATCCGTACCAGACTTTAACCGTCAAAAGCCAAACATATACTGTAGATTCGTTTTAATAATTTAAAATGTATTCTACTCTTAAAACATACCACTTAAAGTACGTCCTCGCGTACACATGGTAGATTTTTTTAAATTGATTTTACTGTATTCCGGTGTCGAAAAGTGTTTCCTTTCACGTATTTTATTAATTCGGGCTTTGTATTATCACATTCTGATTCCTTCCTATTTTTTAATCTTTTAATTGCCTTCGTAAATTCCTTTCGTGTTATCCCATCTCTCTTAGTTGTTCCATTTAGAAGTTCAGGTATGTTTTGTGGTCGTATCTCATCATCCATTTGCAGTACTGTCATAAAATGTTATCCATTATCTGTGTGTTATTAAGGTAAGTTTGATGGAGGCTGTGATTGATTAACTTAATCACTTAAAACTGATACATAACCCCTTTCCACATTAATTTTCGTATTCGGTATACGTATTTCGACAACTAAGTAATCATCATCAGCATACTCACAAGTGTACGTTTCGGCTTTCGATGCTACAGATCGTGTACGGAATTTAATTATCAGCTGATGATCACAACTTACTTGTCGAAATACGTATACAGAATATAAAAGTTAATGTGAAAAGGATCTAACCCCTTTCCACATTAATTTTCGTATTCTGTGTACGTATTTCGACAACTAAGTTGTTATCATCAGCACACTCAAAAGTGTACGTTTTGGCTTTCGATGGTGCAGATCGTGTACGGAATTTTTTTCGTGCGGCTTTTTGATGTAGTTTCAAAGCACGACACTGTTTAATTATCTGCTGATGATAACAACTAAGTTGTCGAAATACGTATACAGAATAAGAAAATTAATGTGTAAAGGTGTGATACTTATATTAACCTTAAATGATGTGTACGATATTGTTTTGTTTTTCCTTAAATTCTTCAGTGTTTTGCAGAGTCATTTGTCATTGCCTTTGCTGTCCTTTTTCATTCTGTACCAAAACTCCTTTTACTGCATTTCTTTCGCTTTTTTAACTCCATTAACTACAGCCCATTGCTCTTTGTACCTTTCATAATTGCTACACGTTTTATCACTTAGATATTTCTTCCATAATTTTTTCTTTTTGTAAATCTCTTTCTTAATCTTTCTATTCCACCATGTTGCGCATTTTGTCCCTCTTTCTTTAATTAGTCAGCATATTTCTTCTGCTACCCTGTACGTCACGTTTTTGAATATTTTTCATAACATTTTTAAATCAATTTCATTTTCCTACTTTATGTAATTTCTTTTCCAGTCTCTTACAGTATCCCCTTATTTAAAACCACTTCTTAGTAATTGTCTATCAAAGCGGGGGGTCAATATGTCTTATCATCAAAAAACAGCTATTCATTTTTTTTGCATTAAAAGCTATTCCAAATTAAAACTCAGTTGCTGTGAAATATTGTTACAATATTTTGTAAACTTATTCCATTACTTTGAAGTTTAATGTTCCCGTTCTTTCTTTAAACATAAAATTTTGACCTTTCTTTAAAAATATACACCACGGGTTATCAATTCCAAAAGTTTCCCAATGTTAATTAAGGGATCCCTGTAATGAACACGGTGGACCGAGATCGTTTTATTCTTTTCTTATTTATCTTAATTATTCTTGGGCAGTGGCAATGGAGTAGCAGTAGCGGTCGAGAGGAAAGATATATTAACCCTTAGATCTAACGCCTTTCGGCGCACTTTTGAATTTTAAACGGACCCCTATAATTAGGTGGCGGCAGTAGCTGCATCCATAAAAGTTTATTTCTTTTCGGATGACCCAAATTTTACAACGCTATTATTTTATTTTGCGACGTCGGCCGATCAATAGTGTGCGTAAAACTTTTATTCTGTCGCTCGATGTTCGTTTTTTTTTCTGGTGACGACTTCCTATAGTGTCCTCGAATTTACTTCTGTTGCCTGCATTTACGTAAGCATTCTTTGCAAACTTCAATTTTCTTTATCAGCTCACGTGTGGAATATATTACTGTTATTTCGGAGTTTCAGTTTGCAGTTTGTATAAAACATTTTATGAGACACAAAATTATCAAAATATAAAATAAAATCCTAGGAATTGGGGATTTGACAAAAACTCTGATTTGATCTGTGGTTCGATGAATATTTATAGCAACGGTTTGATCACTTGGTGAAAGCTTGCATAGAATCTAAACAATTACGTAACTGGATGTTAAAAGAAATCATTCAAATATTAATAACACCCTGTTTACTAGGTACGTTTCAAGGAATAACAACTATCATCAGGTAAACTTGTGTTATTAACGAACGATTTCTTTGTAGGGCTTAGCGAGATAAACGCGCCATTGTTCTGTCGTTCAATACATTTGTGTGTTGTACGATAGAGGGAGGCAATGTTTTTTCATAATTACGTAACTGTTTAAATTATTGATCGAAAGGTATCGTAGTATCGTATGCATGAACTAAACTATTTTTTCATAACTGACTTGTTCCACGTTACCTCTGATTTCCCATGTATTTGAATTTTCCATCCACTATTTATTTTTTATTTAATCAGTCATTCACAGTTCAAGAACTTGTTAGAAACAAGTTCGGTAGTGTAATTTTCTGATGTGTCAAGTAATCATCATTTTTCTTTTGAATCACAAGGATTGCAATAAGTAAGCAACTGGTAAAAGCCTCAAGTAAAGACTTGAGGCAAATATTTAATCATTTGTCCCCTTAATATATATGTAGTAACGGCTACAAAGGTTAATTCTCTTATCAAATTTTGAAGATTAACAGCTGAATAAAAATATTCAAATAATGCAAATGCGGCTGTTGGAATATGCTGCTTCTGGCTGCAAAATGTTATATTTTAATCGCATTTCTGTCACAATACAAAATAATGACATCGTTTGGGGTAATTCTAAAGCATAGAAACCTTCCAATAACTATAAGGAATTTTGAAATTTAGACAGGACTCAGTTGAAAATGGTTTCCGAAATTCAAACTAGCAAAGGTCGACTATGGTTAATTATTTGCTATAGTTGTGGTTTCGATGCTACATTCTAAGTATTGCAATATGGAATAGTACTTCTTTGACCACTGAGCCATTTTTTCAAGTTCGGGAACAATAAATAATCCGAGGGGGCTAAATCTGGCGAATAGGGTGCATGAGGTAGCAATTCAAACTTTAATTCATTAATTTTGGCCATTGCAATAACAGTTTTGTGAGCTGATGCATTGTCTTGATGACACGACATTTTCTTCTCAGCTAAATGCGGCCGTTTTTGCTTGATTTCTTCGCTAAAACGTTGCAATAAGTTCGCATAATACTCGCCGTACGTAGTTATTTCTTTCTCAAGATAGTCAATGAAAATTATTCCACGCGAATCTCAAAATATCAATGCCCTGACCTTGCCTGCAGATGAAACGGTTTTCGCCTTCTTCGGAGCCCGTTCTCCCTTTTGTGTCCATTGTTTTGATTGTTCTTTTGTCTCGCGTGTGAAGTGATGGACCCATGTTTCATCCATGGTTATGAAACGGCGTAAAAATTCTGCTTTGTTGCTGTGAAACTTCACTAAACACTCAATTGAAACATCTTCACGATACTGTTTTTGCTCGAGTGTGAGCAATCTGGAAACGCTCACTATTGATGGCTGCCAAACAAATACTAAACAACGTGGCGTCTTCACACTTGAAACATATATTGTACTTTATAGATTATGTACTTTCTAATACAGTGACATTTTTCAAACAACTACCGCCTAGGTCATGCCGGGTACTTATGGGATCACCCTCGTAGTAAAAAATACTAGTAATTGCTGTATGTCGTTAAGTGTTTTCAGAAAATGTTTTGAAATTTCGTTAATGGGCGTGCACCGATTCTTATCAGAATAATGTTTATCTTCTTTGACGTCCCCTCAATTATTACACTACTGAACTAAGACTTCAGTTCCATTTTGCATTTATATACTAGTTCAAAACACTGTCACATCAACATTTCAATATTTAAATTCTCGTCGTTAACGAACCAATATAGAACATACGCATTGAAGTACACCATAAACGCTATCAATGTAACATCCCAATGAATAATTTATTTACGTAAATTTGACCTTCTTTTCCCCAAAATTTAAATTCCCGTAAACAAATTTTACCACTCGAGTGTTCCACGCTACGCATGAGCCGCCTCAAGATAAATTACTTATCAAATCTGCAGTAATGAGCCAAAAAGAAACACGATCTCTCAGATGAGCAACATTGTTTTTCTCTATTTCGTTTCATGCTCGGTGTGTCGCAGTGAATTGAAAAAAATGGGATGTGCTCTCTTCTTCTTCTTCCGAATTAATCGCTTTGCATCGGAGGTTATTTATGCTTTTTTTGGGGGAAGGGGGAGGAGGTTATCGTCTTTACAATAATAATTCTCTCTTTTATTGATTTTTAAACTTCTATACGCAAATATTCTACTTTTTTCAAAGTAGTCGATAAATTCCACGATAATCTTCCATTTACTGACACTAACATATTAAGGTGATTTTGATGGAGCCTGTGGTTGATTAACTAGATCACTGAAGGTTGATATATAACCCCTTTCTACAATAATTTTCGTTTTCTGTATACGTATTTCGACAACTAAGTTGTCATCATCAGCAGATAATTAAACAGTAAACAGTGTCGCACCTGGACAATTACGGTAAAAATACTCACTGTACGTTTTGGTTTTCAGCGGTACGGATCGCGTGCGGAAGTTGTTTTTCGTACGGGTATTTTGTGGAACACAAAGTCCGTATTAGACTTATACCGTCGAAAGCCAAACACACACTGACTACACAAGTGTGTGTTGTCGAAATACCTGTACAGAATGCGAAAATTATTGCGGAAAGGGGTTATATTAACCTTAATTGATTAATTTAATCAACCAGAGTCTCAATTAAAATTTACCTTGCATTTCAAATTAGAATTGTTCGAATTTTGTATATGTCCAAATTCATCGAGAGAGTAGTTTCGGTAAAGTACTCGAATGTCTGAAAAAGGGCCGGACGGAGAATTTAAAAAAGTCTCGAGTGGATTGAATATCTTGCATTGCATTGGTATATCGATGTTGCGTTGAGTGGAGGGTTAGACAGTCACGGGTGAAGAGGTCGAGGAGCAGGAGGCCCGGAAGGCCAATGCGGACAAAACTCAGAACGAAGCAACGAACCGTCAGCGAACAACGTGCATAGGTCGCCCGAGAAAGCAATTTGCCTGCGGTCGTTTTCGCGGCTCAACCGCCAAATAGATTGGATTTGACTTTTGCGTATTGCCGGGGCAGACCGGGACGACGCACTCGAAGGAAATTACCCGTGGTCCAGATTATCCCGTTAAATTAAATGTTTAGGCTCGTTACATTCCCTGCAGCGATTATGGAAGGCGTCATTGTGCGTCTGAAATTGAAATTGATTTTCTCGATGACTTTCATATAGTTATAATGCGTCCAAGATTGAATACGAAACTCGATATCTCGTTAGTGTGGTTGAGACAGAAGAACAGAACGAATGCTGTTAAAATGTCTTTTTACTGTGTCACAGTATATCATAAATATAAATACAACAAAACCTTTGTTAATTTTGTCTGGGGGAATTGTGAATGCTTATAATTTAGTTAAGCACCGAAGCTTTGAATGTGGCCAAAAAATTGACATATCAATGCACAGTCCTTTCGGTTAGAGAATGGCAACTACAATAGAACTTTTAGAGCGTAAGCAAACGTTCAAATTATAAATAAAATTATAAACATAATTCAACACCTGAATTGATAAGCTATCAAGTTCTTCAAAATAAATATTATATAGTGGGATCGAAACTGGCAAAATTGTTGGTGCACTTGAAAAGAATTAGTATCAAGCTGTTTCAACTTCACATTTACTTGGGATTCAGTAACTTGCTTATGGCTATCGTAAATTGTGGTGTATTATAGCAGAATTAGTTTAAATTTATATAAAATTTATATACAGCTGTTACTATTAACAGTTGCCCAGTAGTCAGACTATATCTAAAAACAAGAAACAATGTTGGACTCAATGTGAAGCCCTGAGGGATACCGTGATCTACAATTCCGTTCTTGAACATTTATCTTCCACTATAGATATTTCAATTATTGAAAGAAAAATATTTCATTTATATTTTTCAAACTGATGAAGTGTATGTCGATATACATACGCAGTAGTACCACTAAAAATTGTACAATAATCACGAAAATATATCTGCTGAATTCGTATAGAACGGTCTTCATAATAAAGGTCTGTAAACAAAACTGGCAGTCGGACATGTCTCATTCATAACGTAGAGTACAAAAACACATTATTTCGCGAACGAAGTTAAGATTTGTATTCGATTAGATATGGCAATGCGTGTCATATACGAGTAATTCTTTTCCTTGATTTCATATATATT
This sequence comes from Dermolepida albohirtum, assembly GCA_031893035.1. Classification (NCBI taxonomy): domain Eukaryota; kingdom Metazoa; phylum Arthropoda; class Insecta; order Coleoptera; family Scarabaeidae; genus Dermolepida; species Dermolepida albohirtum. The sequence continues at coordinate 47,134 of JAVIWB010003251.1, read as the reverse complement.
CACTAGTATGTTCCTTTTTTTCCCTTTTGTCGTTTATAATTAATAACATATTTTTTTGTGCTTTTCTGCGGCAGTATTGATTGAGAAATTATTTCATTTATTTTCCCCGGAATTTTATTATTTATTTAATATTATATCTGCTTCACCAAACTCCAAACATCCCCAAATATTGTCTAAAAATGTGTCACATATATAAAAAATTTCTTTGTACATGATTTAATCATTGAAGGTTGATATATAAACCCTTTCCACATTAATTTTCGTGTTCTGTATACGTATTTCGACAACTAAGTTGTTATCATCAGCACACTCAAAAGTTTACGTTTTGTCGTCATCAGCAGATAATTAAATAGCGAAAGCCAAAACGCACACTGAGTGTGCGTTTTCCAGGTGCTACGCTGTTTAATTATCTGCTGATGATGACAACTTAGTTGTCGAAATACGTATACAGAACACGAAAATTAATGTGGAAAGGGGTTTTGTATCAATTTTAAGTGATTAAGTTAATCAATCACAGGCTCCATAAAAATCACATTGTAGGTGATTAATCATACTTTAATATTTTCTATAGTCTGGATATATTTTATTTCTACACGTCGTTCAAGCAAGGAGATGTGCGGTTGTAGAGTGTTTTGATATATCAAAACACTTACAAACAAGGAGATGTGTAGAAATAAAATACATCCAGAATATAGAAAATAATAAAGTATGATTAATCACCTATACACCTATATTATTGGTTAAAAAAAATTTTGATATATATATATATATATATATATATATATATATATATATATATATATATAGTCTATATCGATTATATTTATTAATAATTAAATAGAATTTTGAATTAATTTGTAAGTTAACTATTTTGATACTACGATTTTATGAATAATGTATATATATTTTTACATAAATATAATGATCTAATTGTTAGAAGAAAAGATATTTTCTTCCACAAAAATTGTTTCTGATTTAATTTCTACCAGACTTCTGGTTCTATGCTCATATAACTGATAACAAGCTATGATTGATGTTAAATATATTTAAACAGTTCATTAGATACTTAAAAGAATTCCGTCATTATTTTAATTTTTCTAAACAATGTTTAATTAAACTTTACTTTTTATTTTCCATGAGATTATAACCCTTTTGCGTCTCTAATATAAATTATAGTTTTTAAATAATTAATTTAAAAATAAAAGCACTCCGTATAGTTTCACAAAAACATTTATTTCATTTCTTTATATACATTTTGCCTTGCAGCTTCATCTGGAGTATACAAAGGTAAAATTAAATAATTATCATGCCTCTACCAACTATAGTTGATAATTACATCACGAGCTTGCATTCCCTACCTTATACAGATCCTACGACTGATTTCTAAGGTGCAATATTAGGTAGTATCTGGGAGAGTTAGAAAGGTATTATAAGGTGTATAGCAAAGTATGACCCAAGTAAACAATAATATGCAAAATCAAGCAGTAAACTCTAAAAATTAACTGAAGAGTAACATGAACCCATAATACAATATCACAATGAATATCTTATACTCGTATATTTATGTATCTGTTACTTTCGTAATGAATAAATGTTTTTGTGAAACTATTGGGTTGGCAACTAAGTACTTTCGATTTTGCAGTATAAAATAAAACACTTTTTTTTTAAACAAAGAATAGTTTTTAATCAATTATATATTTTCCATTTTGCTCAATGACCTTTTGCCATCTTTCTTTCAGCTGCATGATTCCGCGCTCATAAAATTTCTGGTCCTTATCAGCAAAAAACTGAAGCAGGTGCGAGTGAAGGTCATCGTCATTTGTGAAAGTTTTACCATTCAAAGAATTCTGCAAACTTCGAAATAAATGGTAATCAGATGGTGCTAGATCAGGGCTGTATGGGGGATGTGGCATCACTTCCCAGCCAAGCTCCAATAGTTTCCCACGAGTTGCCAAAGATGTGTGAAGCCTTGCATTATCTTGGTGGAAAACTACACCTTTCCGATTTGACAATTCTGGCCGTTTTTCTTTGATTGCTTCATCCAGTTTTATTAATTGTTGACAGTAAACATCAGAATTGATCGTTTGGTTCCTTGGAAGCAGCGCGAAAAACACAACACCTTTGTAATCCCACCAAACTGACAGCATGATCTTTTTTGGATGCAATTCAGCTTTCGATGTGGTTTGAGCTGGTTTATCGTGTTTGCTCCATGATCGTTTTCGAACTATGTTACTGTAAAGGACCCATTTTTCATCACCAGTGATGATTCTTTTTAAGAAAGGGTCGGTTTCATTTCATCTAAGGTGCATATTGATTCTTTGTGTTAAATGAATTTCTTTCAATTCTTGAGGTACCCAAATATCAAGCTTTTAAATGTTTTTCAATTGTTGTGTGCGATACATGTAGCCTCTCCGCAACCTCTCGAACAGTTATATGACGATCCTCTTCAATTATGACTTTGATTTGGTCATCATCAACTTCAGTAGGCCGACCAGAACGTTGCTCATCTTTGAGGGAAAGATCTCCAGAACGGAATTTTTTTATACCAATTCTGACACGTGTGCCCTGTTAAGCAATTAGCACCATAAACTTCACATATCTTTTTGTGAGCCGCAGCAGCTTTCTTTCCTTTACGGAAACAAAATAGTAAAATATGTCGAAAATGTTCGTTTCTGCACTCCATTTAAAATTAACCCACAACTAATAGCTTTAATAAAAATCACGCACTACTTGCTTCTGAAGTTACGTCAATGTGACTAGTATCACGCGACAAACGGTAAAGTACAGCACTAACATACGTTATACAAAAAATAAAGCAACGCTCTCTATCAATAAAAACCGAAAGTACTTAGTTGCCAACCCAATGTACCAAGTGTGTTTTCTTCTAATTTATGAGTAACACACATTTCACCAAGAGCCTACCTGCAGTACAATAAATTAATATAGTTTTTAAATAGTTTTTGCTATAAATAGACCACCATTCTTTTAAACTATAAATTTAATAACTGCTTATATTTTAACACCGTACATTGCTACTATATATATATATATATATATATAAACCGAGTAGAAAACAAACTCAAAACACGAAATTCGTTTTAAAAGTCTCTCAGAAAAAGCATGTGTACATTAAAAAAACAAGACGCGGCTGCGCTGGAAGTATATTACTACTAGTAGTGCACTTCACTGTCGGAAACTAATACGCGCTAGGAAAGTTTTAGAACTAAATTGGAAAATTATGAAATTTCTTCAACTTTCCGAGAAAATGTAAATTAAAGTTTCTATTGAAATTATTTTCCCATTCCCAGTAGTGCTATAAATTATGGTGAATGTAATTAAGTAATATAGGTATATACAGTTACAATAAGAAATGAAATTTATTTACTGAAAGTATTTTTGGGTCGAGTTTGATAGCTTAAACGAGTTTTTATTAATTATTTATTAACAAGTCAATGTTTGTTAACCGAGAACATGACTGCGACACCCGTTTCGTCTTTATTCAGACTCTTCAGGCAGCCTCAGTTCTCGTTCAACAGATATTACCGTCACGGCCATGTAAGATAGCATATATACTGAGTAAATAATTGAGAAGATTGGATTGCTATATCTGTTTGAAATGTTAAAGCACTTTTATTTGACAATTATTTCATTTTTTTATTAATTTATCAGATCGAACAGTTCTGTTGAGCGATTTACTGTTATTTAAAAAAATTCGAAAAATGATTAATAGATAGAGCATTCATAAACAGTAAGCTATATTTCTTTAACTAAGAGTAAAATAATTTTATTTAAAAAATTGTAGCAAAACCATAATCTCCGATATAAACATAACTGCTAGTTCTGGAATATTACTTTGCCTATTACGAAGGCAAAATTAAACACTTTTTATTTATTATTATTATTAAAGAATACTTGCGTACTTCCATTTTCGGAGGTCCTAAAAACGATTTTGTAATCAAAATTTATCTAGCTCCTTTGGCTTAATCCTCAGAGAATAAAGAATTTGCAAGCTCACACCAAAATGTGAATTTTTAAAAGTTCAAGGGGATTATCTCAAAGGTCCGAATGATGTTCCAATGAAGAACAGAAAATTCCCATTCTACTAGTTCTGGAATACCACTTTACTTATTACGAAGGCGAAATTAAAAATTTTTTATTTCGACCAAAATCTCAATCCTTGCAAAGGGGTATACTCGCAAAAATTGCTAATTTTGAAAAGTTATTGCTCATTAACAAATGTTTGTGTGTCAACATTTTCGAGGGTCCTAAAAACGATTTTGAAGTCAAAATATATCTAGCTCTTTTGGCTTAATCCTCAGAGAATAAAGAACTTGCAAGCTCACACCAAAATGTGAATTCTTAAAAGTTCAAGGGGATTATCTCAAAGGTCCGAATGATGTTCCAATGAAGAACAGAAAATTCCTATTCTACTAGTCCTGGAATACCACTTTACTTACTACGAAGGCGAAATTAAAAATTTTTTATTTCGACCAAAATCTCAATTTTTCCAAATTGCAAATTTTCAAATGTTATTGCACATTAAAGAATACTTGTGTTTTAATATTTTCGAGGGCCCTAAAAACGATTTTGATGTCAAAATTTATCTAGCTCTTTTGGCTTAATCTTCAGAGAATAGAACACTTGTAAACGTAACCAAAATATGAATTCTTAAAAGTTCAATGTGATTATCTCAAAGGTCTGAATGATTTTTCAATGAAGAACAGAAAGTTCCTATTCTCCTAGTTCCGGAATACCACTTTACTTATTACGAAGGCAAAATTAAACATTTTTTATTTCGACCAAAATCTCAATTTTTTCAAGGGGGTATACTCGCAAAAATTGCTTATTTTGAAAAGTTATAGCACATTAAAAAATACTTGTGTTTTAATATTTTCGAGGGCCCTAAGAACGATTTTGATGTCAAAATTTATCTAGCTCTTTTGACTTAATCCTCAGAGAATAGAACACTTGTAAACGTAACCAAAATATGAATTCTTAAAAGTTCAATGTGATTATCTCAAAGGTCTGTATGATTTTTCTATGAGAGAATAGAAAATTCCTATTCTGCTGGTTCTGGAATACCACTTTACTTATTACGAAGGCAAAATTAAACATTTTTTATTTCGACCAAAATCTCAATTTTTTCAAAAATTGCAAATTGCAAAAATTGCTTATTTTGAAAAGTTATAGCACATTAAAGAATACTTGTGTTTTAATATTTTCGAGGGTCCTAAGAACGATTTTGATGTCAAAATTTATCTAGCTCTTTTGACTTAATCCTCAGAGAATAAGGAACTTACAAGCTCGCACCAAAATATGAATTCTTGATAGTTCAAGTGGATTATCTCAAAGGTCAGAATGATTTTTCAATGAAGAACAGAAAATTCCTATTCTCCTAGTTCTGGAATACCACTTTACTTACTACGAAGGCGAAATTAAAAATTTTTTATTTCGACCAAAATCTCAATTTTGTCAAAGGGGTGTACTCGCAAAAATGTTGGAAAGGTATAGTACATTAAAGAATGCTCGCGTACTAATATTTTCTAGGGTTAAACTTTTCACCAAAGTTATCCACTTCGCACTATGTAATAACAGCTGTTGACAAGGTGTTGTTTTAGAAAATTTTAAATCGTTTTTTTTCTTTATTTTTTGCATCACTCATTGAAATATTCGTTTCGCTCATATCTGATTATCGGTACCTGATACATACTTGTTACAATTGATCCTGACCTGTTACAATGGGAAAAAGCCCAATAATCATTAGTAGACATTGATTCATGTTAAATTTTCAACATTCATAAGTGCACCACGAAGGTCTGAAAAATTAATTAAAAGTTTAGTAAAAGAAACGTTTGTAGCAGAAGTATTGGTGACACGTGTATGTGATTCGATAGTGCACTGAATGTTATTGGATTTACAAATAGATAGAGTCTTAGATCACACTAGATTTTTTGGAACGACTTTTAACTAGATCCAGCAGCTTTGTTCGTGTCTAACGCAGAAATATGTAACAAACGGTTTTCTTGGGTCATCAAATCTTTTTTTATATCGTTCTAGTACATAGTAAATAGTCAAATGACTTTTTTTAAACAAACATTCCACAAATATAATGCTTAATATAATTTAAATTCAACTTATAAATACATACATACAACGTTAGTAGCTGCAAAAAGGGGATCGACTCGGTCGTTATTTCTCAGGAAAACATCTCTATTCTGGAGGGTTATATGTATATAATAAATAAGAATTTTGTGTATATATGAAATATGAGTGTGAAAAGAGCTGACGGTTTATACGTCGTAAATTTACGAACTTGCTTGGAAATAAATATGGGTAACATACTATCGACCTGCCATTGTGCCAAATCGACTGCGATACGTTTAAGCAAATGGCCAAATAATGTAATATATGTGTATACAAAGGTACACACGGAGTTACTGTTTGAAGTATAAAAAATATGTAAATATATTTAAACGATTTGCATTATATTTATGTTATGTAACATAATATGCGAAGAATATCTAAGGCAAAAGAAACTATTATTATATCGTGAATAGAAAATCGCTAGTGACAGATATGGTAATACTCATAGTAAATGGAACCACAAATGTATATAATACCTATACATATCTTTTCAATAAAGTAATTGTATATAATTCGTTGTATAGAGATTTTTCATATAATGTTACCTAAAAATGAAAGAAAAGGGGATAATAAACCATTATAAAAGGTGTTTCAAATTTCGCGGTTTTTTTAAAGAATAAATAAAACACATAATTTGCCTTCACTTTCAAAAACTTTTTATTGGTAATTGAAGTATCAGTTATGACATTTATATGCGAAAAATAATATCTACCAAAAGGCCTCCTCTTGCAGCTCCACAGCCGTCCTCTCTTTTGTTAAAATTTTCAATGATATTTTGACAATTGAGGCTCTATCTCACCAATGACACGAATAATTTCATCTTTCAAAGCAGGAATTGATTGTGGATTGTTTTTATAAACCTGATTTTTCACATAACCCCGAAGAAAATAGTCTAACGGTGTCAAATCACATGATCTTGATGGCCAATTAACATCACACCGTTTTTTGAGATTACACGTCCAGGAAATTTTTCTCTCAATAAATCAATTGATTCGTGTGCAAAGTGAAGTGTAGCGCCATCCCGTTGAAACCGCATACCCTCTAGATCAATACTCATTAATTCAGGTCACAAAAATTCGGTTATCATCTGACGATATCGATCACCATTGACAGTTACAGCTTCACCAGCAGCATTTTCAAAGAAGTAAGGTCCAATTACACCACCTGACCATAATGCATACCAAACAGTAACTCGTTTACGATGTGTGGGTTTCTCATGAATAATTCGTGGATTTTCCTAACCCCAGATACGACAATTTTGTTTATTAACATAGCCACCAAGTTCAAAATGTGCCTCTTCGGAAAACATTATTTTTTGAGAAAAATCAGCTGGTTGTTCATTGATGAAATTGGCAAATGAACGACGTTTTAAATGATCTAATGGTTTCAGTTCCTATGTTATTTGAACCTTATATGCCTTCAGAGCTAAGTCCTTGTGTAAAATACGCTCTGTTGTTGATTCACTAAGTTCAAGCTGTTGTGAACGTCGTCTAATGGACATTTCAGGATCTTCAGCAACACTTTCACGAACCAAACCAATATTTTCTTGTGAACGACTACTACGACTATATTTTTCACTTTTTTGATCTTCCACGGAACCGGTCCCTTGAAATTTTTTAATAATTCGACCAGTAGTGCTTTCAGATGGACGATTATGTAATCCAAAAAATTCACGTAATTTTCTAAAAACTCTTTTCACAGAACGCTTATTTTCATAAAATAATTCAACAATTTGAACGCGTTGTTGTACCGTGTACGAAGCCATTTTTATAAATGTCATATATATATTTTATTTATTCTTAAAAAAACCGCGCAATTTGAAACACCCTTTACAATACCTAAAATCATTTTTGTTAAGTTATAATTTGGTTCGGATAAGTTGGAAGAGTTTTGTTAATTAAAGTTAGTAAGGTTAATCACTGAAAGTTGATATATAACATCTTTCCGCATTAATTTTCGTATTCTGTATACGATTTGATTTGATTCGCAGATAATCAATGGATTAATTAGAAAGGCTAACATGATAAAAGCGATCCGGGGTACCACATGTCTGTCACCTCAAAGCAACCGGGACAAGTAGTTTGTATGTTTACCTTTTCATCGGTTGACGAAAAATTTAAATAATGTTTTTAAAGAGCGCGCTTTTCAAGTCGCATTTTCTAAAGTAAAAGTGATAAGGTACTAACTAAATAATGGTAATTCCGAATATGTAATCCATTTTCAAAATTAAAGCTTCATTAATTTTATTTTACTTTCAACATTTCTTTAAAAGTTCAAAAAGCCAGATAGTTTTTATTTATATTATGTAAAATGTAGTTAAAAACAAAAGTGAGTAAGAGGTTGGAATACTATGTCTTACGCTGAAAGTCATTTGAAGGTGTATGAATTCAATAGTGTTATAGATATTGTATTTTGAAGTGTTGATGTTATTATAAAGTAATATTAATATGTAATAATTGTATGCACAAATCAAAACCGCTAAGATTATTTTAATATAGTGCTACAGCAACAACTCCTGGATATAGCAGAGATATGGCATCGCTGCTTGATAAATACATTACTTACAGACGCTTTAAAATTCAAACTGTTCTACAGTGAATGGTAATATGTTCATTTATAGTTTGAAATACTTACACATTTTCACATAAATACGTATAACAAAAAAAATGAACTCAAAATAGGTTTAAAACACCAATTAATGAATTCTTTCGAAATTTATAAAACAAATTTCCACGTCTAATGAACTTACAGGAGTACAAAAACTCTCTCAAGGTCAAATGATCTTCGGGGCCGATGATTTATATTCTCATTATTTACGCGTCAGCGAAAATTGGTTCGAGTTATTGGTCTCTTAATTTAAACTTAACTCCTATTATTATACTTCGTTATATATTTGCTGCATTGTGAAAGTTTCCAGGGGTAAGATTAACAAACGAAGAGGAGTCTGAAGTTGAACTGAAAAACTTTTTACGGGCGTAATTTGTTTGAATCGTGAGTGGTTATGGAACCGTACGTTTCCCTTGAAAGTGGATAATCCTGGGGGATAAGAAAAAGTAAACTGAAAAGAGATTTATTAAGAAAACACAATGCTGCTTTATATATTTATTTATGGGACTTCAAGTTGAATTGTATAAGTTATTTCAGCTGGGGTTAGGGTGATAAATTTAATCATAGCATTTGTTATAATAATATGTAGTAACAATAATAATCTTTATTAGGACTAATTAAATTATGAAAATAACATATTTTACATATTCATATTTCGATGGAAATAAACCTGTAATAATTTTTTTTTGTGTGAGGAGGCCTAATGCATTTAAGGAAGAGATTAACTTCCCCGTTGTGAGAGGCTTGCATCCACTAAAAACATCACTTTGTCAAGGTGAAAATTTCATCCTGGAACCGCCGTTTGCATTATTTCAGGATACCATCTTATAAATAGTCTTGATTGGCTACCGCCATTGCTTCGATCTCAATTTTCTTCGTTTTCAACACTTTTTCCACGAACCAGGCGATCGCCTACCAGCAATCATTTCCAGCCAACATTATTTGCACCACGTTGTTCGGCGTCCTACTCTTCTTGTAGCACGTGTCTGTGCTTGATCACCTCTCGCGTTCAAAGAAGATGTGATGGGCATCGCCTTTTGCAGAGCCCTGATATTGGTAAGCTGTGTCCTTCACTCTACCCATTCCAAGTATGTATTGAAGTCCCCGTATCGGTTGAGGAAATGTGTAAGATAGTCCGTGATGCTACGGATCAATATCTTCCTCCACCGTCCTTTTGTTTCATATCGGCATCGTTCTTGCCACTTCAGTTGAGTGAGCGCTTTAGCTCCTGTCTTTACTCGTTTTTCTTCAACCTTTTCTCGTATTCCGAAGACCCTCTTCTTTTCCTGAGCCAATAGATCGATCAGGGTTCCGCAATTACCAGCAACGCCGGTTCAGAAACCATACGATATGAGCTTGGGATCCCGATAGCCCCCGCCTTTGCACTGAAACCATCCACTTCCTGTACTTCCCTTGCCAGAATGCAACACCCCTAACTCTGCATCCATACAGTAGTGTACGAGTAGATTGGAAGACGTTCATCTGGGGCTCTCTTGGTCCTCCTACATTGGCTATGAGTCAGATTCAGTATCGTCGTTACACCAGCGACTTTATCGCTCGATAACAGAATTTGCTCATATAAAATCATCTTGCTATCCAGCCGCAATCCACGGTACTTTACGGAGTCTTTGATTATTATTATGTCCATCCCCAGTCATATTTGTCATATTTATTTCCCTGGGGATTCTCCTCTTTATCAGTAAGACAACTTCGGTCTTTTCTATTGCCAGGGTCAGATCGTATTTGTCCATCCATGAAGTCAACTTTCTCATGACCTGGTTGAGGCGTCTTTGCATATCCGTCTTGTTCGGCACAACGATGACGGTCGCCACGTCGTCCGCATTTCCTATGAGATAGATATCTTAATGCAATTCCATTCGGAAGATTTCATCATACATTCAAGAGATGTTATTGTCATTAGTAAATAAGTGGTCTAATGTGCGAGCCCTAGGGGATTCCCGACGTTGAATAAAGGAGTCTAGATTTGCATCCATTGCAAGTTACATAGTTTCTCCTACCTAACAAAGATGACCTCATGAATTCGATCAGAGAATTGCTAAAGACAAAGGATGAGAGCTTTTGCAAAAGTAAAACCTGATCGATGGTATCGAAGGCATAATTGATGTCCATATAAATAACATCTGAGTGACCACCATCGTCTGAAGTTTCAGCTATATCTTGAGTTATACAGCATAAATTTATTAAAGTAGAGAGGTTCTTTTTGGACTCATGCTGTGATGAAGAAAAGAAAGGGGGACATTTAAATGAAATGGTTATTTTAGTTGAAAGAAATTATTTTGATAGACCATAAAATTGTTTTCTTTTTTTGTAACTAATGTCTTTCTAAATACTCCTGGTGTGTACTCATTAAATCTAACATATTTAAATATTTTGCTTGTAGGCTAAAATGAAGCAAAATATCAAGTCAGATTAATCACAGAATCTTTTTTCATTAGACGCATTATTGAATTAATCTTGACTTAAAGGAGGAAATATCAGTTAAAGGAACAGATGCGAAATTCCGTTACGTTATCTTGGTTTAATTACATCAAAGAACAATCGCTTACATCTCCAATAAAAACATTTAATTGACCACGAGGGAAACAATATTGTGTAACAATTTTCCAATTTACAGAACGAAATATGTTCATGGCAGGAAGAGACAGAAAAAAAAGCAAAGAGAGACAGACGGGAGATGCAAGCAAAGGTCCGATATAACTTTTATTGTGGTTCAGTAAAGATCATATAGATTTCTCTCGTGTCCTTTCCCTTATCTCTTGGCGAATGTGTACACTCGCGGAAACTGAAGTGAACTGAACATTCCGCAAACCGCACGTCCATGAAAACAACTGGATCTTCCGTGAATATACAAAGCTTTTGTTTTGCGTTGCATTGTTTACATTAAATGTTTCCCTTCTTTCGTTGAATGTAAACCACAATTTTCATACATAGTCTCACTTATAACAAAGTGGGTGAGGTGCCTTTTCCCGACGTACACAACATTTTGTTAAGTACTTCGTTTATAACGGACGGTCGCTTAATTTATCTTGTTTTAATTAAAACCGGTTTGGGGTTTTCTCTATGAAATTGAACAGTGAACGACCAGAACGTGCTATTATTACTTTTTCTCAAAAAAAAAAAAAATAAATTATTCCGATACATATCCATTTGAAGTTCCTTATTCTTTCATCTAGGAAGGGCTTTTAGCAAAGGCAAGATGCGAATCTATTACATCTCATTTGATGAGATATAGAACTTTTAAAATCAGAAAAAATGATCTAAGTGGGCGTTTTTCATTTTCCAAAACCATGTCGACGAATTATCTTGTTAATTTTGACACAACTACGGTGCCTATAAAAATCCTGGTAGATGAAATGAAAGAGAAAAAGAATGATACCAAAATTTGCCTTCGTTTGGCTAAATCCGGAAACTTACTTTATGATTCAGACTGGATTCAGACTTCCTTATTTTCTTCTACTTCTTAGTACTAAACTTTTTTATTTTTTAGGTGGTTGATGTTGATGGAACCTGTGGTTGATTAACTTAATCATTAAAGGTTAATATGTAACCCCTTTCCACATTAATTTTCGTAATTCTGTATACGAAAATTAATGTGGAAAGGGGTTATATATCAACCTTTAGTGATTAAAAAAAAATATTTTTTAGGTGTAAGCCTGATTAAGTTTGGTTGTGGAATTTTGTCTCTATTGCTTTCTATCCTCCGTTAACTTTCGTATTCTATTCCATTTCATTAATATTTTCTCTGCTTCTTCCCTAATTCTATCCATCTATCTTGCTCTTGGTTTTTCCCGTTTATTTCTCCCCGGCACTCGCATTTCAAATATTGTTCTGGCAAGCTTATCACTCGAATGCCCAAACTATTGAAGTTGTCCTTCTATGATTTTCTCGCCGATAGGTTCGATTTGCAGCGTTTGCCTGTATGTTTCTTATTTTGTCTCTCCTGCTTTTGTTTTCTATTCTTCTCAGGAACCTCATATCCATTACGTAAATTTAAGATTTTCGTCTTTCTGTTAGCGTCCATGAATCGCTACTGCATAAGATTGTTAATCTTTCTTGTTTTTAATGATATAAAAACCATAAATGCGGTCAGAGAAGGCAAAAAGTCGGCTAGAGATGAAAAACGATGTCCTCGCATAGGTTTTTTCAACTTTGGAAATAAGTCAAAGTCTGGTGGACTCATTCCAGGACTGTAGGGTGTGTGATGCAACATTTCTTAACCGTGTCAGAGCAGCTGCCCCGTTACGACATGGGCAACGGCTAAACATTGTCATGGAGAATGAGATTGGGTTTTTGTACATTTTATTGTTCAGTTTTTGAAGGAAAGCACAATAACAATACTATAGTCCGATGAAATTTTACCTACACGGACTTCTGTCTGTAATGTTGCCGGTCTTGGTGGTAATAAGCAAAGATCATCATTTGTTTGATCTTCGACAGAGCCAGACGAAATTTGTCGTGGAGAAGGAGCTTTTCGCTCATTCAATTGTGATTTGAACTCAGGTCGAAATCTCTAACCCACACGTTTCGTTAATAGCAACTACTCGATGTAAGAAAGGATGACTTTCGTCAAATCTGAGTTTCAGCGAGGTCGCAGTGTTGCATCTGTTCAGCAGTCAAGCTGTAAGGGACCCATCGTGCGCAAATTTTCCTCTTCTTCAAATCATTTCTCAAAATGTGGAAGACTGACATATGTACCTGTCGCTTCAGAAATTTCCTCACATGTCGCACGATGATCATTTTCAAGGAAATCTGCCATAAATTTGATACTTCGTTTATCAGTTGATGTTTTCGCGCATCCTAATTTTGCGTCATCATTTATGCTCACACGATTTTCACGGAAGTAATGAGCCTAACGAGAAACTGTACTGCGGTCCTCTGTTGACTCACCGTACCCTTCACGCAAAGCATTGTGGATTTTAGATGGGTTAAGTTTGAATGTTAGAGCACGATCTTTGGTCTTCAACAATGGAAGAACCCAAGACCGCTGCAGGCTCTATTTCTAACTCGCGTTAATAAAAATCCAAACAAGCTATCGCTGAAAGAAGAAAACTTGTTACTGTGTCAAAGTTCAAATTACAACTGACGTAACATGTCCTTTTGATGCCTCTATCACACAGTAACGCCATCTCGTGCATTAATTCCGAAGCATTCCTCGTAAAACTCCCGCAAAACATAATTTTCTTCTTCTTCTCTTTTTAATGAAGAAGCGAACATATTGACCAGCTGGCCTATCGTCTGAATTTATTTTTCAGTGTTTAAAAGTGTGTTAAATTTTCACCTGTTTTATTGGAGTGGTACCTTCTCAGGTGATTCTCCAGCTTGACCGGTCTCATAGTGTGATTGTTTAAAGCTCTGTTGTACAAAAGACACATAGGCATATGTTTGTCAGGGATGACGGAAGTCGAACTTCAAATAATCAACGCAATACTGCCCGCAATTCTTTTTAACTACGGATATGTTAAGTAACAGATCTCTGTCGAGAAAAAAATATCTTAGCCGAAAGCCTAACACAAACCTGTGCGTGTTTGGCATTCGACGGTGAAAATCCGATACGGTCTTGTTTCTGTGCGGGTTTTGCCGTGGATGAAGGTACCACACTGTGATTAATTATCCGCTGATGATGACAACATAGTTGAGTGAGTAATTTAATCAGCCACAGTCTCTATTAAAATTTATCTTGTGGTGTTATGGTTTTATATATGCGCCAATTTAAAAAAAATCATTGCTGAAGATGTTTTTTGTCATAGGCATGTGTAATCTAATCTTTTTTTGGTTTTGTCTTAGCCGGGTAGTAATAGTTGAAACAAAACCTAATTTAACTATAAATTTAAATGATTGGCAAGTAAAAAGTATTATGCTCCAAAAATCGAATTTACCTAAAACCTAAAGTCGAGCCATGCCATTTTGCTTTTTAATTGTAAGTATTTTGTTGGTTTATTGTTGAGTTAAACTGTATAGAACCCTTAATTTTTCTTTAATGTAACACGCTGATCAAAAATTTGATAAACCTTCTAATAAAACCAGTTACATGCATCATTAATGTCCGTTAAAGTGTCCAAAGTTTGCCAGTTCATCGAATAGATAGAATAGTAAAGGGCAGGATAATTTGCCTTACGAAAATTGTACCGCTCCGTATAGCTGGTGCGAAAATTTCCAATTATCGTTATTCAAGATTAATAGTCTTTATTGAATAGACCTTGTATTTAATAATACACTCGTGAGGGTCTATAAAAAAGCAGCGATATGTAGTAGAACCATTTAGGGCGTAACAGCTGCTAATTAATCTCAAATAATATGGTGCTGGTTCATAAATAGGGCGATAAAGTTAATTATACTACAACCCATTTTAGGCACTAACCATAAAGCTTATATTACACGCTGTTCTAACAGGGAAAATAACAAAAACGAAGAACTTATTTTGTTTTTACATGAAATATAAAAGAAAATTGTGCAACAGAATCATAAATCTAGTGAGCGCAAAAAACAAGATAAGTGGCAGTGGCGGTAGCTGTAGTAGCAGAACAAATAATATCAACACAGCGAAATACAAAACGCCGGATACAGAAATGTGTTACAGAGCAATCAATTATTTAGTGCCTATTCTGCTGGTTGAAGTTAGCAGCGATATATATTTATATATTGCAATGAGGTTTCTGATCTATGTTCATTTTATTACGAGATTTCTGTGGTTACGAGGATACCTTATTGTTGTGGGAATTGATGTGTTGGTTTTTTAGATTTTTCTATTTTTCCATTTTCTCATTTTTATTTCGTTAGTTTATTATTTCCGTCTGGTCGTTAGGAACTTTTTCACTGCTCCACTGGCAATTGCAATCGTTTTGCCGGGAAATAGATTCGTGGCAATTGCAGTTTCTATTTAAACTTGGGACATGCCGCATATGTAGTCTACGTCTACTGAAATAGGAAAGCAGGAAGGAAATTACCGCTCCAGTTGGTATTTTCTCATGATTTCGAGGGAGAATACACTTCCGACCTGCAGGATTCTATTACAAATAGTAAGATGAGACTCTAAAATCATCTAAATGTTACATTTCAGTCGTTCCATCAATGTTTAATTATTGAAATTATAAAAATGAATGTGACTTTAATTTATATGACGAAAAAACCCAGTCGAAGTAATGGGTGATTCATTTGGAGGCACTTTTTCAAAAATTAAAAAATAAAAACTTCAATTTTATCGAGTATTCTTTATTATTATACAAAAGAACCGCTTTTGACAATTATTTTTTAAAAATCATTTCCTTCAAATGTTGGCTGTAACTGCTCCTAACATGGTCCAAGTTCCAATGTTGGCTTCCAATTGCTCAATCGTAGCTGGGTTATCCATGTAGACTTTGAACTTTCCATAGCCTCAGAGGAAAAAGTTAAAAGATGTGATATCATATGATATAGGCGGACGTGAAATTAAACGTTCACCAAATTGTTCTCGCAATAAAACCACGCTTTCATGGGCTGTGTGGCAAGTAGCATCATCTTGTTGGAACCAAATGTCGTCGAGAATATGTGCTTCAATTTCAGGCAGAAAATAGTCCGTTATCATGGCGCGATAACGGGCGCCATTCACAGTTACGTTGTGGTCGTCTTGATTTTTGAAGAAATGTGGATCGATGATTCCACTTGCCCATAAACCACACGAAACCGTGGTTTTGTCTGGATGTAATGGTATTTCTTGAGTCTCTTCAGATTGCTCTTCACTACAAATACAGGAATTGTGCTTATTGATGTAGCCATTAAGCCAGAAATGGGACTCATCGCTGAACAAAATTTTGATTGAACACAATGGATCTTCTTTAAGTTTCCAAGAGCCTAAAGACTGCAATGGTGACGATTCGAAAGGTTTTCCACTTTCAATTCTTGAACGAGTTGATTTTGTATACTTTCAAACCAAGATCCTTACGTAAAATACGCCAAGTTGTGATATACGCCAAGGCAAACTGTTGAGATCTACCTGGAATCGATTCTTCACGGTTATCGCGTACACTCTCAGCTACCATTGCTATATTTTCTTCACTACGTGCTGGATGTGGTCTATTTGGTCGCGTATCATCTAATAATGAAAATTACGTTTCAAATTTTTTGTTGGTATAGCGAATTTGGCGTTCGGTGGGCCGATTACGTAGACCATAAGTTGTTCTAAGTGCACAAAACATATTTCTCATGGAAAGTTGATTTTCATAATACAGCAGCATAATTTGCAGACGCTGTGCCGGACTGAGTCTTTCCATAATAAAAATGTCACATAGTACTTAACTAAAATAGTGTGAAAGTTTAACACGCTATTGAAAAAAGTACTTCACAATAAATTACCCATTAGGAAATGAATTCTTTACTATACATAGCAGAAGCATTCAATCCTTGTACATACTCGCGTTACAGATATTATTAGTAAACGCCAATATATCACATTATGGGATTGGTATGTACATACATATATGCAATATGCATAATAATCACTCACAGATATTGATTAAACAATTCATAACGCGCATATATTACACCGGTGATAGGGGATTTAAGGTTGAAAATAATGGGACTTAAGGTCAAGAACAATAGGCGATGAAACTGTCTCGGTTCACTGCCGAAAAACCCATTAATTTCGAAATTTAATTTCAATTGGTTTTTGTTCCCCGGATTATGGTTGCGCTGTCAGTTTATTCCGAAATACGCGGATATATACGCGTTCATATATGTGTAGAACGTCATAAGTTACCAGCACTGTTTAAATTTATACTTACGTCCCTGGCGCGATTCAATAATGTAAATTATGTGACATCTTTATATTCATCTGTAAACGTATACACACAAATATTGATTTTCGTCATGTTATTTCAATTAGAACAGTTGTAGCGTGAGAAACTCAATGTTCACACGGCAAAATATTTATTGTCCATTCCGTAAAGTTCGTGTTATGTAGGACGGTATATAGTATGGTTATAAAATTCCGACAATGCGGGGTTTTTTTTTCAACGCATTCATTCTAATTGTGGTTGTTCTGTTCATTTCAGTTTTCATATTTTGTAATCAGCGCTCGCTTAATCCAACATGGCTTTTGACCAAATTATGATTCAGATAACATATAGATGACGGTGGTAATTTGTTCTCGATTCCAGATGTTGGATGGACGTATCAATATTGAATCATATTTAATGCTCTAAATGGTTTCTATCCTTTGGTGCGTTTCCCTTCTAAGCTTCTTTAAGGCCCTCACCTATCTCTTCATAACTATATCCCTTTTGTCTTCGGTTTCAGAAGTTAGGTTGGATAGGCCCAGAGTACTGAACTCTACTTAATTCTCTAGATGGTTCTTATTCTGTAGTTGCGTTTCCCTTCTAAGCTTATTTAAGGCCCCCTCCTATCTCTTCATAACTATATCCCTTTTGGCCTCGGTTTCAGAAGTTATTTTGGATGGACGTAGAATACTGAACCCTACTTAGTGCGCTAGATGGTTCCTATTCTTTGGTTGCGTTTATCCTCTAAGCTTCTTTAAGGCCCTTCTTATCCCTTCATAACTATATCCGTTCTTTTCTAATTCTTTTTTGAGTTGTTTAAAATGAAGAATTTAAAAGTAAGCTTTAATACTGTAACGGCTATCTAACATATGAGGTATGGCAATTAAATAGTGAGACTGCACTCTTTCCATCGCGCAGCTACATCGAGCGATGCCGTAATTGGAATGTTATCGACCTTGATACTTCCCAAGCAACGACCGGTAGTTTCGTCTCTCTGTTCGCTTTAGCTTACTTTCGAACTTTAATTGCAGAGGACACCGTTACTTAGTGGTGATAATGGTTGACATAAAAATCGAGCAGCGAATTAACCTGAAATTCTTTGCCAAGTTAAAAATAGCCAAATGTAGCCAAATTTACAAATGTTCTTTAAGACAAATTCTAAATCGAATACTCAAACTGATTTTAATTTCAACAGATGATCTTGACTGTCTAAACTTAGCACACGAAAAGGAACAAGTTCGCGCTATCATCCTGCTAAGCCTTCTATTCACTGACGTAAAGAGAAGAAAAAACAAGAGGGAGTATAATAAGTTACGACATTGTTATTAAAAGATAGTTACTATAATACTTAAAATAACTTGGAATGAATATATATGACAGTTGAAAGCTCAAAACTAATTACTACCATGGGGAGTAAAAAAGAAGAAACCGATATTCCCTTATAACATGTATATCGAAATTTAGTACGAACTTTCTAGAAAGAGTTGATACTAATCACAAAAGAATAAAGCAATAACTTAATTAAATTTAAATGATTAAACGAAGCAATAATTTAGAATAAGAAAATTTATTAAGGTAGGGCCGTAATAAAATAATTCTAATAACATGCAAATTACGAAATAATAAATGCAAGTGCATTTGTTGAATATATGATAATTGTCTAATTATTTATTCTCAAAATTTTAATACCGATATGTACAGCGATGTTCACAAAATAAGAACAAAAGATAAAATGAATCCGAACTGAAATTTAAAAAATTATTAATAATGTTGCAATTGTTTTGTAAATCAACACAAGTTAGCAAGGCATATATGATTAAGAAAACGTAAGTTCTTTATAAATAAAATCTTCCAGTTATAAAACAGTTACAGAGTATTTTAAATAAAGATTCAAATTAAAACAAATATGTAATGAATAGTTATAATGCTTGTAGAGATCCCTTACATAACTTCAAAGATTGCTATAGCTATGCAAATGTTACATTACTAGATGAGGAACGATTACGCAGGCCAACCAATAAATATTTTTTAAAAACTTTGTTCAAAGTTCAACCTGTTTCTTACGTATTTTGGTGTGCTGAATCCAAATTTTTAATCAGTTTTTTCTTACCACTTACTAATTTTTCGCAATCTTTATCTTTTGTTGATTTAAAGGTACGTAATTTATTATCAGAGAATAATTGGAAAGTTTAACATTTTATTATTACAATGGTAGTGTAAGTTTGAATATGACCAGTTTTTTTACTTATTAATCCAAAGTTTTGTATTTCCTCAACCTCTTCACGGTAAAAGTTCGAGTGTAGCTTTTCCTTTTATATGATTCTTCTGAAGTTGCTCGTAGAAGGGTCCAACAGTAATCTCCCATCATGTTGATATTCCAACGACCCTGTTACCGTTTCTCCATCTCCTTTATATCTTGGCAGAAACGCTGCCCTTGTTCCTCACTTACAGCTCCAAGAATGTCAGGGAAAAAATTTAAATGTGAGTGTAAAAAATGCACCCGCAGATTAGAAAGTATATGCATACGGGATTTTCTTTGTATTAGTCATGCAGATACTCGAAAGTGCACTTTGAGCATTTACTACTACTTAGGACCAAGGTATTATTATATGCTTATAATGCATAAATAACGTAAAATAAACATGCGAGGAAACTTTACGTCCTGTGGTATTTCAAAGTTTATTTTCGGATACAGCACGCCAAAAAACGTGAAGGGGAACCAATTTTATAAAAAAATATTTTCATGGTTGGCCTGTGTTATTTACTTTTTATAAGAAAATTTTTTCAACGCGGCGTACATCGCTGAGTGAAACGCTATTGGAAACATACCAAATGTTGCCGATGCATAGCCAAATTTATTGCGATTGATAACGTTTTGCAGTAGAATAAGTGTTTCATAATATTATTAAAATTTACCACCGTCTGACGTATCATTACTGTCAATTAAACGCATATTGGTACCTTTTTGTTAGGTAAATAACGAGAAATTACGCCACCAATATATCCGATTCAGATGTTCAATAGTCATCTAATCTATTTAAACTGTTGTTTACTCAACAGAAATACACAAAAAATTTTAGAGATTTAAATCAAAGATCAGTTATTATGTATAACCTGTTACTTGTTATTGACTATGTTGGCAGATAGCCACGGCGAGCCGTTAACTCGACAATTCTATTCATAAGAAAATGTACCATATTTAATTAATTACACAAATGTATTTAATGTCAGTTTAACAACGAATTTATATTAATCCACATGCACCCGTCAATAAATTCTTAATAGCAAATTATTAATTGAAACCAACCCGGTAATTGCGATTACAGTTTATGATTCCACTTTTTTTAAGTTACTTTATATATAAGCTAATCAAAAAAAGTTAGTTTATATACTTTTTATTATCGTAAAATCAACTATACAAGAGAAAAAAATGCTATAACCGATCTTCCTTAATGTAAGGAGATATAGGGCACCTATTTTCTGTGAAATTTCTACAACCAGACAATAATAGTCTTTCTAGGAAGAAGGAAGGGATAACATGCGAGAAGTGAATGCCTCTAAGGTACAGACACAGCCAGTGTTCTGAAAACGGTCTGTTCGCCGTTGATAAAATATGTGAAACAAATTGCCCATTTTCTTAAAAACCATTCTGCTTCAGCTAAATTGCCTACGCTTGCTCTTGCGGAATAAATATCTATGTATTCTGCAATATATTTTATACTTTATTGGAAAAAAGCAGCTTTCCTGCACATTTGTTTCAGCATAATACTCCTATTTATTGTACATAGTGAAACAAATAAATGTTTAAAATAAATTCCGGGATAAACTAAGAAGATGATTTAGATTTTAGAGGTAATATTTTTAAGTTTTTCTAATTTTATTTTGGTTAAAATATTTTACAAAAATACTGCAGAATTCTCTTGGAAACGAATGGAAGAAATTAATATTTACGGACTGCTTTTTTAATATAATTCCGAAATGTTAGCATTTACCTTTTCCTGACAATTTTTAAAGTAAAATTCAATACCTAACGCCGCTGACTTCAGTTTACTTAACTTTTTAGGTCATATTACCATAGTTTCGCCGAAGAAATTTCTTCCTACAAAAACTTCGAATAAAATATCAATCGAATGTTGTATTGAATAAAATTTTTCGTTGTTAATTTATTTCTTATGAAAATCTGTTTTATACTTTATTTAGAAGTAGTTTCATTATTCATTATTCTTTATGTGTTAATTACACTTAATACCATTCAACTGCTCGAGATAATGGTTGTAAAATGAAAAATTGGTTAATTTTGTCTCATTAGTGAAAGTTATTTTTATTTGCCTTTCGTTACGTTAACCTAGTTTGATGGTGGTTAGTATTTTTTTTGGCACAATTCTTGTATTCGTAACGAATAAAATATTTTATTATTTACTTTCTTTTTAAAGGCGTTAAGAACGTCATGTTAGGGCGAAAGTATATATCTGCAAATAAGCGTACATATTTGGCGACATAAGCAGATCCTATTAGGGATTAAAATATATATACACATATGCGGAGTTGGTAACCATTACTCAAACAGTATTGATGCAGTTTATAATATATATATATATATAAATATATGTATATAGTCGATAATAATAATATCAATAATTATTGACACCATGAAATATTAAATTATATTTTATTTTAGCAAAGAATTTTAAGTTTGATTCATGTAATTAATTTTATATTATTTAAATAAATGTTTGTATCTATTATTTAAATAAAATAAAATTATTTGCATGAACCAAACTTAAAATTCTTTTCTAAAATAAAATATAATTTACTATTTCTCGGTGTCAATAACTATTGCATGGACTATATATACATATATATATATATATATATATATATATATATATATATATATATCTACATTATAACCTGTATCAATACCGTCTGAGTAATGGTTACCAACTTCGCATATATATTTCAATCCCTAATAGGATCTGCTTATGTCGCTAAATATGTATACTTATTTGCAGATATATACTTTCGCCCTAGACGCGTTCCGTCTACAAGTTCGGTTATAGTAGAAAAGTCTTATGGAGAACACAGTCTTGAAAGATCAGTCCTTGTCATAGAAGATACTCAACGCACAATCCCCCAAATCGTTTCTTAAAAATATCACTTCGGTTATTTGCGTTTTATTAATGTTCTAGTCGGTGACCCCTTGTGTAAGGTAGAACTGTTCGCCATTACGTATTACGTGTATATAGGACAAAATGGGAAAGGCGGAGGGAGGGAAGGGAGATGAAGTTCTGAAGTTTGCAGTCTGAAACAGTCGCATGCTTGCTCTAACGCCAAATTTGACTGAACAGAAACGATGAGTATTAGGTGTCGGTAAAATATATCTAGACCGACACATACATATACAGTAACATTGCAAGCTGTCAAGGATTTGTTTGGTTGAGCAGAGTGTTCATGTTTTAGATATATACAGTGTCATCAATAACATAAACATAAGAATACATATACATATATTACAAATAGAAAGCATGTGTTATTTTATAAACTTTTATAAATGAGCCTCGCGTTGGCTTGCGCCAAAATGTTATAAGTTTATTAGGGATGAAGATACTTATGCAATATGTTGAATTATCAAAAAGTTGTAGGGAATTTGAAGCGTTGAAAATTAAAGAACTAAATAAATGGTAATCTAATTTAAAATAATATAATCTAAGCTCTAATTAAATATAAAATAACAGATAACACTGAGAAACACAAATTTCGTTGATATATGTAGGTCTGACACTTGTTTCTGAATAAATTTTGGAAATTTTTTGGAATCCAAAAATGACCTCAGTTTTTCGTCTATCACATCAACTTTTTAAGCTACAGAATACCCTCTCTTTGTCCCAAAAATCATACAAAATATGCATACAAGGGAGAATAAAGGGAAAAATTTACCAAATGTACTGTTCATAGAGAATAATTTTATTCATACAAATGCTATATATAGTTTCTGTAAATTAATTGTGTTCATACAAGTTGTAAAATTTTTTTACCAAGTGGCAAACATACATATTAAGGTAAAAATTATCGCTTTTAAATCTTTCTGGAGTGTTCAATCTGTGAACAATCTTACTTGATGCGCCAACAATAGTTAGCCATCATATGTACATGCAATCTACGCTGATAGCATGCCTAGATGATCTTCAAATCTTAGTAGAACCGCTTACCCTTCTCATCACTGACTGTACATTAATATAAGCTACGAAGAAAAAATTTAACGCCATAGAAGAAAACTAACTATAGTTTTGAAATCAGCATACCTACATATATAACTTTAAAACAGCTGAAAAATTGAACTCAACTGAAATTGTGTTAACTCGCACAGAAACAAATCCGTCTCAGATATTAGCCGTCAAAAGCCAAACACACATTAACTACGTCTAGTTAAACTTTATAAAATGTTCCTGTTTTTTGAATTATTCATATATTCGTCCGGTGAAATATATGGTTTAAGACTCAAAGCATTTTAGTTTGTTCTAAACTAAACAACCGGGGGATTCCTATCTTATAAACGATGCACCGCAAACCAAGCACAATATTTTCACGTAAAATCGAAATGAATAACGTAGACTGAGTGGACGAGACATGTCAAACTGTATTGCACACTCTAGTTGGTCACTAATGAGGAACGTAAAAGGCCACAAATTGGCAGCAAACTCAATAACCGTTAACGAGTGCGATGCAGCGTTAGCATTACAATACAATACATTAGATTGCAGCGTTAGATCTGACCGAGTTAAAATAATCACCCCTACGTGTATTTTGTTGTACAGTTGTAATACTGCCTGACACTCGGAGTTGCTGCTGTCGAGCAGCTTTTATGCCGGTGGCTCTTAATTACCCCACGGGAGACATGGCTAAATGAAAGCGCTGGTAAAAAAAAAGTTCTACTCTGGTGGGATTATTTTTGGGCAACTAATTATCGTTCTCTTTTGTAATTAACGATCTGTTATTAGACTAACCTTAAAAGGAATTATTTCGAAGAATGATCAAAGGTGAATGTACTTCAGTTAACTCCTTTTACATTAATGCTGTTTCTAGAAGAGTGAAATAAAATAAACAACCGTTTAACAAATTGGTTCAAATCCGTGGAGAACGTTTACGATATATTGGGTTCTCTGAAAAGTTATCAATTTTAAAAATCTTGTGAAACAAACACACAGTGTACATCTTAGTTCTGAGCGGTGTAGATCGCGTACGGAGTTTGTTTTTCGTACAGGTGTTTTTCGCCGTGTTTTACCAGGTGCGACACTTTGAAATGGTCTGCCGATGATGACAACTTAGTTGTCGAAATGCGTATACAGAATTACAAAAGTTAATGTGGAAAGGGGTTATATATCAACCTTAGTGATTAAGTTAATCAACCACAGGCTCCATCAAATTCAACTTTGAAAAGTTATGATGCATTTTTGCAATAGATGCTGATATTTCAATTTTTGCTGTACCATATAACAGCTGCTAGTTCTAAATTATTATCGTAAAAAAGAGCGATGTAGTAGTGTTTATAATTTTTTAAATATCTTAAGATCGACGCACATCCAACTTGTAACTCGTAACTTTTTGCACAGAGTATTTTTATTTTTGATTTCATTCAAGTAAAGATGTTACTTAATTCGTATTTTCAAATATAAATGTATTATGATAATTCTTAGAAGGGAGGTTTTAATACTTTAAAGTCTTTATATTTTAATTTAGTTTATGTGTATTTCCTCTTAATAGAAAGGGTACTAGGAAAGTTTCGCAATATGACGCAACAATGAATCGTAGAAAGCTGCTTGTTGCTGCATGTTGAGACATGTTCATACGTGCATAGTAGCCGCCGCGCCATGTTGATAGGCTCAGTTATTCATTAGCAGTGAGAGTGTAAAGTGCTTGCGATAGCATCGTGGTCACGAAATGAGATAAGGGCAGTTTTGCGTTATAATTTCGTGCGTGGTTTAAACACAGACCAGTGCTTCGAAGAAATGACTCTTGCACTAGGTGATGTTTGTCCACATCGCACAACGATATTCAGGTGGTATAGAGAATTCCAAAGGGGAAATTTAACTGTGGAGCATGCTGTGAGGCCGGGAAGGCCACGAACGTCAGTTACGGAGGAAAACGTTACTACTGTGAGGAAAATGCTTGTCGAGGACAAGCGAGTGACCTACCAATAGATAGAGGGTACTTCAGGCATGCACTAGCAATTTGTTTGGTTCTACATAATCACTTGCACCTGAAGAAACTTTGTTCTCTCTGGGTGCCGCATCGACTGACTAAAGAGTTTAATAAGGGACAATCTCGGTATGTGAACAACATCGTGACAGGTGACGAGACTTGGCTGTACTATTACGATGTGCCGACCAAAGCTCAAGACAAAGTTTGTGACTTTGATGATGAGGACACACCTGTAGTTGTCAGAAAATCCCGATCTGTAAAGAAGAAAATGTATTTTTCAAATCGAGTGGAATTGTGGAACGCGTCATTTTGGACACACAGAAGACAGTCACAGTTAAGTGGTATACTAAACAGTGCCTGGCTAAAGTCATTGGATCTGTGAAGAACCTGCGGCCAAAATCAAGAATGGACACCTGCTTCCTCCATCACGATAATGCTCCAGTTCCCGCACCAAAGCCTGCACCGAATATTTGACCACGAGAGGATTGAAATTTCTCGAGCACCCTTCCTACAGTCCAGATCTTGCTCCCTGCGGCCTTTCTCTGTTACTGCATGTGAAAATGAAGCTAAAAGGGAGGCGGTTTTCCAGTGATGATGACCTTCTGCGGCATTGGGACAACGAGTGTGCTTTACTCCCTAGTGAAACTTGGCAGAACTGAATTAAAGATTGACTTCGGAGGATGGAGAGGTGTATTGAGTGTAGAGGAAATTACTTTTCTATTGTTTGGTAATCCTGATTTAATAATGAGTACCAGTTCCTTTTAATAAGACCGAACTTTGAAAGCTAATTCTAGAACTGTTTCTTTCTTCAAACATGTACTTTTCTTATTTATTTAAAATTTCATGGAAAAACTACCCGAATAATTATTCTTTTTTCTTTGAATCATTATCTCTTTCAGAGTAAAATTGCATTACATTTAACGGGCTACTATAATTTCAAGAATGTGTCCGATATGTAAAATAATAAGGAGAAAGTAATATTGGGGAGTATGTGTTTCATAAATTTTCAGATTACCTAGCAATGCGAAGTAAAACCCACCTCCGCATTCCCTTCAAATTCCGTATAAATTCCCGCCGCACTCCATCGCCCAAGCAGATCTTGCTATCTCAAATTGTCGTCCTAGTCTAGTTGATGTAAAATTCCTGATACTGGCGGGATCGCAGTCCTCATATCTCTCGTCTGATGACGACGAAATGTGAGAAAATAGAAAAGTTCGGATATGTGTTGGCCCTTTGGAATGAGCGTGCCCTCAAACTATGCAAAGTACGCAATTTCAACTTTCTGATATATATATATATATATATATATATGTATACATACATGTGGATATATACCATACGTAATTATTAAAAAGATCCTTTTGTAGTATGAATTGAAGTCCAAGAGGTAATACAAAATAAGATTTAGAGTCTTTTAAATATCAGCAGATGTAATTCTAATGCCAAATCTAATAAATTTCGAACTCTAGTTCCAGTTTATATAGGAACATAATAAATTTATATTAGTTAAAGTAATATCTATTCTACTAATATAAAAGCCCAGGACTATTACAAAACATTTTATTGATAAACAAAACTAATAATACTCAAATATTTTGTAAAAGAAATATACGTTTATCAATTTTATTTTCAAAACAAAAGCTTTAATTTTAAATCATGAACAATTTTTTTTAACTAACTGAAATAAACTTTAAAAAAATAATTATAACCCTTTCCTTTGTGAAAGGGGTATAGTTATATCAACCTTCAGTGATTAAGTTAATCAACCACAGGCTCCATCAAAATTACCTTCAAAATAAATATCAATAAGAAAATTAAAATTGTTTTGATTTATATAACTTTTTTTATTAATATAACATAATTGTAATGAAGTTTCATATCTTTGCATTATATTTTAGTTGTTCCTTTTCGTGCCACTTTTATTGTTTATAATTTCGCTATTACTATTGATAGCTTTATTAATTTATTTATATAAGTTAATATATGTTGTAATTATACATTTCTTACTCGGATTATTTATATAACATTTATCGATATACATATAATATATTTATCTTCTGATATGTATTTGGAAACTTTTCAACATTTTTATATTTGTTGATAATATTGACCAAATTTTTCGTGTGCGCTAGTGAAAAAGTGTTCACTTCTATGGGTGCTCAAAAACTTCTGAACGATAGTGTATGTATATAATATTCTATAACAATTACATTAACTAATGATCAAATAGAATTTCGAATTGATTTTATGAACCTGTATATAAATATATGTTTCTGTGTAAATGTAAAGATCTAATTGTTTAGATCTAAATTTTTTAATTGAGTTTCATTTTCTGTATTTTAGTAATGTTTGTTCTATCTATTGATATGATTATATATAATCTAATATTACTCATATATATACATATATATATATATATATATATATATATATATATATATATATATAATATTAGATTCTCGGGCTCTTCGCAACGTTGGCCAGAAGTTCTCGAAAGAACCGGCACCTCGACGTTTTGATGACATCTTAATCATCTTCTTCAAGAATTGCTTCGTAGTGAAGCGTCAACCTGAAAGTTACGAGTTTACCTAGTTTCAGATTAATGCTTCACTACAAAACAACTCCTGAAGAAGATGATTGAGACGTCATCAAAACGTCGAGACGCCGGTTCTTTCGAGAACTTCTGGCCAGCATCGCGGAGAGCCCGAGAATATTACTCATAGTTACTATCGCGAAATCCTTTGTTCGAACATTATATATATATATATATATACATATATATCTAAGGAATAAATAAAATCAAACGAAGGAATTATTCGTATATTACACGTATTTCTATACTTATTTATTTAAATACAAATTACCATTGTATTATGAATCGAACTACCAATGCTTTGTTTACATAGTGTAAAGACCATTCTACATGAATTCGGTAGCTATATTTTCGTGCACATCGTAAACCCTTTTGTGGTATCTATTGTACATAATGGAAATCCAAGTTCGTAATATGAAAAACAGCGTCTAAAATATACGAGTTCCTAATTATACGAATTATATGCTTCGTTACTATGATACAAGTAATACAAATTCTTCACAGGTGGATATGGATTTAAGATTTATATTTATAGCCACATATACTGGAGTACATATCTGCCAAAAGCATTCTTTTCAATTGTTTAAACCATTACCTCTTTTTTTTCTCGTTGCTATCTTTCTCATTGTAAACCAGCGACTTGATGGTTATTAAAGATTCCGAACTGACAGCAGAAAATTGCTTCGTGTATTATTTATTCATACAACGATGGTGGTGTGTTAAATCATTTTCCCCCTTTCTACATATTATGCTCTATACTAATCGGAAAAAAGTTCGATTGAAAATATTCAAAAGGGTGCGGTAAATTCTGGAAGTAGAGATCAGGAATATGAGTAATGTTTTTTTTTTGCTAATCTGGAATAAATTGTATATCGACCTGTCGAACTTTTAGCTAATATATTATTACGAATTTATATACAATATACGACTGTAATAACAAATAATACGAGTTACTTTTAGTTCTAAGTAAAGGCAATGAACGAAGTTCATAAAAATATTTATTTAAGTTATGAAAGATAGAGTTTATCAGTCAATATTTTGACGTAGAAATATGGTAAATCATCTAAGCTTGTTAAAGATGTATAAATTGACTTGCAAATTCATACGTAGAAATATTAATATATATTTCTTTGTAAAAACAGCAGATATGACTTAAAAAGGAAAGAATGTATATTATTAGCAAGTCAAAAACACTATATAATGTAAAACTTTAAGTCCTCAAGTGAAACACACTTCTACGCAGCGTTATTAGTGTAGTCCCAAACAGGTTAAGATCGGTTAAATATTCGAAAAATCAGATATGTTTCCACGGTTGGTTCAGCAAATTATCATCTAACGATAATCACTGAGCTTGGTATATAACCCCTTTCCACATTAACTTTTGTAATTCTGTATACGCATTTCGACAATTAAGTCGTCATCATCAGCAGACAATTTCAAAGTGTCGCACCTTTTAAAACACGGCGAAAAAACATCTGTACGAAAAACAAACTCCGTACGCGATCTACACCGCTCAGAACCAAGATGTATCCTGTGTGTTTGTTTCACAAGATTTTTAAAAAATTATTTTTACTTAAACTAAGATGAACTACATTGAAAAAAAGGGAAATACGGTCACGACCGATAAGTGCCTGCATGTGATTTATTATAGTGTTCCTCCTCTGACATTAAGCAGACAGAAAAGGGTCGATTGCAAAGGTCCGGTCTCATTGTTATTCACCACATGGTTTAAATTCTTTAAGATGTGCATGCTTTCATACGTGTCTAATTCTCGATAATTATACACGTTCTTTATCAAATGTAAACAATCCATATTAACACTGTGGTTATTTTCTAATACATGTCTCGCTATACCCGATTTTTCTGGTCGGTTGAATTTTATGTGCAAAAGGTGTTCTTTATACCGGGTTTCGATCGATCTTTTAGTTTGGCCGATGTATTGTTTACTGCACTCTAAACATTCAATTCGGTAGATTCCCGATTTTTTATTTTCTTCGATTTTGTCTTTTACATTTCCTAGAAGCGTTTTAATAGAATTATTGGAGCGGATACAAACTTGAAACCCGCGCTCTTTAAAAATACTATTTAGATTTTTTGTCATACGATGATTAGGTAAACAAACAAACTGCTTATTAAAAAAAAAATCTAACGATAGTTGATTTTGCACAAGTGAAACACCCTTCTGAGCAGCGTCATTAGTGTAGTCATAAACAGGTTTGGATCGGTTAAATATTCGAAACAACTGATATGTTTCCACAGCAGGTTCAGCAAATTAACATCTAATGATAGTTGATTTTCGAGGTCGGTACTTTGTGAAATTTCATTACACTAAGTAATAAACAATACAACAAAAACAAAATTTTACATTACATTATATATATATACTGCCACTAGTTTCGTTCGTTAGGACATTATCGAGCTAGTAACTATTGAGCAGCTTGATAATGTCCTAACAGACGAAACTAGTTGCAGTGAATATATAATATAGTGTGCAATTTAGACACAAGTGTTTTTTATTCACATTCAGCTATGTAATATCTGCATAGTTTGTTCCGGATTTATTTTGCCCTTTGATTCATTTTTGCATTTTAACCCACTAAGTTGCTCGAGAATTCCCTTGAAGGTATATAATGCAATAAAAGAACACCCAATATATGGACTAATCCCTCATTTAAATAATAAGTCAGTTAACAATCTGGTACGTAGACTTCCGCGGTCGTGGTCCATACTATCTTTTACTGGGCTTCCAGGCTGGAACCGCGTCACTGGTATAACTGCCGACGTTTTAGTTAACAAGTTATTAAAGAACTGATTCAACATAAAAATGTAACAAAAGGTGGGCATCAAACGACTAAATAATCAATACTTCAATCCGTATCATAGTTCTGATGGTTTTAATTAGTACCTATGAAATAGATTTCTTCTTTTTTACAAAATAAGTTACTCCGTAATTCAAAAGATTATACGAAAATTTACGTGTCTATCATCAATTTAAAGACGTCATCTTGTTTACTGAAGATTATAAATCACCAGTAACGCTTTTGGCGCTCTGTGCAGATACTCCGAACCCGCAGGTGCCAAATATTAAGTTCTCACATGTGTGTCAGCCACTTTTCTCGTCGAACTATTCCTTGCCTCATTGTAATATTGTCATTGCTTTAAAACGTCTTTTACGCTCATAAATTGAATTTTTACGATCGAGCATTTTTATTTTCCATTTCTAGCGGAAATGGGATTCACTTTAAATGATAAAACGTGAGCGTAAAGTATTGGAGGAGAGACCAGAGAACATCCTATCTGCTATGTGTATGATAAATGACCACATTATAACCCTGAATCGATGT
The DNA here is from genome assembly GCA_031893035.1 of Dermolepida albohirtum. Taxonomy (NCBI): domain Eukaryota; kingdom Metazoa; phylum Arthropoda; class Insecta; order Coleoptera; family Scarabaeidae; genus Dermolepida; species Dermolepida albohirtum. The sequence goes on along the minus strand of JAVIWB010003251.1, from coordinate 15,476 downwards.
TTAAACATGGGAAGCCTAATAAACGATGATATATCACCACCATTGTGACTGTGTATGTGTGCTGAGTATTCTAGGAATCGTATATAACCGATACGCGGTAGTATTTGTCTCTTATCGTTTACGTACACGTAAAGATATGGCGGCAATTATTAATTTATATTAATGCACAAAGGTTGTACGTTAAGGGCTTTTAAAGACGGGTTTCCTCACAAATTTATTCTAAGTATCTAGTTACCAAGTTACCAAGACGGTAAAAGCATATTTTATAATATTTATAGACCGGGATCCCATATATGACATTATTTTATTTAGTAAAGGGTGTTTCAAATTTCGCGTTTTTTTTAAAGAATAAATAAAACACATAATTTGCATTCACTTTCAGAAACTTTTTATTGGTAATTTAAGTATCAGTTATGACATTTATATGCGAAAAATAATATCTGCCAAATGGCCTCCTCTTGCAGCTCCACAGACGTCCACTCTTTTGTTAAAATTTTCAATGACATTTTGACATAATTGAGGCTCTATCTCACCAATGACACCAATAATTACATCTTTCAAAGCAGGAATTGATTGTGGATTGTTTTTATAAACCTGACTTTTCACATAACCCCAAAGAAAATAGTCTAACTATGTCAAATCACATGATCTTGATGGCCAATTAACATCACACGGTTTTTTGAGATTACACGTCCAGGAAATTTTTCTTTCAATAAATCAATTGATTCGTGTGCAAAGTGAGGTGTAGCGCCATCCTGTTGAAACCACATACCTTCTAGATGAATATTCATTAATTCAGGCCACAAAAATGCGACGATATCGATCACCATTGACAGTTATAGCTTCACCAGCAGCATTTTCAAAGAAGTAAGGTCCAATTACACCTCCTGACCATAATCACCAAACAATAACTCATTTAGGATGCTTAGGTTTCTCATGAATAATTCGTGGATTTTCCTCACACCCAGATACGGCAATTTTGTTTATTAACATAGCCACCAAGTTCAAAATGTGCTTCATCGGAAAACATTCTTTTTCGAGGAAAATCAGCTGGTTGTTCATTGATGAAATTGACAAATGACCGACGTTTTAAATGATATAGTGGCTTCAGTTCCTGTGTTATTTGAACCTTATATGCCTCTTCAGAGCTAAATCCTTGTGTAAAATACGCCATGTTGTCGATCCACTAAGTTCAAGTTGTTGTGAACGTCGTTTAATGGATATTTCAGGATCTTCAGCAACACTTTCACGAACCAAATTAATATTCTTTTGTGAACGACCACAGCGATTGTATTTTTCACTTTTTTGATCCTCCACGGAACCGGTCTCTTGAAATTTTTTAATAATTCGACCAGTAGTGCTTTCAGATGGACGATTATGTAAACCATAAAATTCACGTAATTTTCTAAAAACTCTTTTCACAGAACGCTGATTTGCATAAAATAATTCAACAATTTGAAGGCGTTGTTGTACCGTGTAGGAAGGCATTTTTATAAATATCGTACATCATATTTTTTAAATGCCCACATACCCAGACAAATTCAGTGCGCCATCTATATTTTATTTATTCTTAAAAAAGCGTGCAATTTGAAACACTCTTTACATGTGACGTTTTTAAGTTGATTTTATGAAATAGTGGGCCATGGGTAAATTTGAGGTGTGTCGGAATTTCTCTGGCATAATTTCTCCCTCAAACGCGAGAAGTAGTTTTAAACGCTTACAATTATTATTGTAAACATAAAGCAGTTCGGTGAAGTTAAATGAGATCAAACAGTCAGTGAAGCAATTGGTGTGTCGGTGTTAAAACTCGAAAGAATTGTGCAAGAAGATGATGCAACAACAAATTCTGATGAAAAGATGTTTAAAATTTCTGGTTTAATCCAATTTTCCTAGTAATATTTTATCTACTTGCGCATAAAAGAACAGTTCTGAACTATCAAAATAAAAACTCAATACTTTAGTTAACATTTTACTATGACTTTTAAGTCTTCTATCCTCTCAAGATTAAGCCAAAAGAGTTATATACATTTTGACTTCAAAATCGTTTTTAGGACATTCGAAAGTGTCAGCCTGTAAGCATTTGCTAATGTTCAATAACTTTTGCAAAATACCAATTTTTGCGAGTATACCCCTTTGGAAAAATTGAAAATTTTCGTCAAAATAAAAAGTTTTGAATTCTGACTTCTTAGTACACAAAGCAGTAGTTCTACACTAGCAGAATAAGAACTCGCTACTTTTCATAGCGAATTCATTCAAACTTTAGAGATAATCCATTTACACATTTAAAAGTCGACATTTTACTATGACTTTTTAAATATTCTATCCTCCGGAGATTGAACTATAAGAATTAGATCAATTTGACTTCAAAATCGTTTCTAGGACATTCAAGAGTGTCAGTGTGCAAGCATTTGTTAATGTTCAATATCTTACCAATTTTTGCGAGTATACTCCATTGGAAAAATTGACATTTTTGTCAAAATAAAAAGTTTTGAATTTTGGGTTTATAGTACACAAAGCAATAGTTCTGGACTAGCAGAATAAAAACTTATTACTTTTCATAGCGAATTTATTCAAACTTTAGAGATAATCCATTTGCACATTTATAAGTCAACATTTAACTATGACTTTTTAAGTCTCCTATCCTCTCAAAATTAAGCTAAAGGATTATTTATTTCAAAATACATTTTACGACATTCGAAAGTGGTAATGAGCAAGCATCTGTTAATGTACAATGACTTTCGCAATATACCAATTTTGTCCAGAATGAATCTCCTTTGTTTTTTAGTTTTTTTTCGCTAGATGACTTCAAACCGCTGTCTCACTTTTTACATAATTATCTTCTACAATATCACGTCCAAATAACAAACAAGGAGAAACAAAACAATCGATTGTAACATTGCTCCCACAGACACTATCCTTCTTTTTAAAAATATCAAGAATGAACGTTCGCTTAAATTTTCTTGATTTAGATTTTGTTACCTGTACTAAATCTAGAGCTGGCATTGGTCTAGCAGTATCTCAAATTACAATTTTTTTTCTAAATACAGTGTGTGCAATTTTATTGTTTTTAAGATTTCCAACAATATAACTATTCATTATTAGAAATTTTTAAACAATTATATACGGTTAGCATAATACACATATTCACTGATATATCTAATAATCACATATCCCCACACAACGACAGCCGAAAGTAAACTAAACATTTTTGAAAAATAGGTCTTTTCGAAACATTGATTTATTAAATTTACTAGTGGATATAAAATAATGGTTTTTAGTGTTTTCGCTATTTTGGAGTTTACACCTCCACCTTTGGTAGATGAATTTTTCAAGTTTTGAATAATTTTACAAGCAGTAAAATCACAGAACTTGCTTGCTCTCGTAATATACATATATTACACATGTTAATATTTTCCTCTTGAAATTTTATGCAACATTAATTAATTATTAATTAAAAAAGCGTTTCGCTAATGTAAATTGCGTACAGAAATATTAATTCGTATTCATTTTTAATATGTATTCTTACAATTTATAATGAAAACATCTAACGTTGAACTTTTAATTGGTAAAATAATATAAAAAAAAATTACAAAATGCATTAAAAATAAGGTAGAGTCGAAAAAACGAAATATTAATTATTGTTTTGATACTTTTCGTATAAGTCCCAAACGGGCGAACTGGGTTAATTGAATTTTAGATAACTTAAATTATCAACGCTTTCCCTGTGTTGTACAGATATTCATAATGGAAAGTAATTCTGTTAGCGTTAAAAAAAAAACTATGAGATTAAATTTGAAGCAAAGATTTCATTTGCGCGACAAATATTATTTATATATTATTTATAATGATGTAGGAGGCTAATTATTTGTTTCTCAAATACAATGGCACGTATTTTCTTCTGCAATTGATTGTAGAATTTACTTCTACGAACAAAAACTGATCAAAAATCGAATAAAAATTGAACAAAAGTGGAATAAAAATGGAATATATACAAAGGGAAAATTAAAGAAAAATAAAAGAAACAAAAGAAAAATCGAATAGAAATAATAATAGAATAATAGAAAATCGAATTAAAATCGGAGAAAAATTGAATAAACAGAATAAAAATCGAAACATAGTAACAAAACTTGATCAATAAGGTTGATATATAACCCCTTTCCACAATTAACTATTTGTAAATTCTGTATACGCATTTCGACAACCAAGTTGTCATCATCAGCAGATAATTTCAAAGTGTCGCACCTGGTAAAACACGGCGAAAAAATTGTACGAAAAATAAACTCCGTACGCGATCCGCACCGTTGAAAACCAAGATGTGCACTGTGCACATCTTGGTTTTCAACGGTGCGGATCGCGTACGGAGTTTATTTTTCGTACAATTTTTTCGCCGTGTTTTACCGTCATTCAAAGAATTCTGCAAACTTCGAAATAAATGGTAATCAGATGGTGCTAGTTCAGGGCTGTATGGAGGATGTGGCATCACTTCCCAGCCAAGCTCCAATAGTTTCCCACGAGTTGCCAAAGATGTGTGAGGCCTTGCATTATCTTGATGGAAAACTACACCTTTCTGATTTGACAATGCTGGCCGTTTTTCTTTGATTGCTTCATCCAGTTTTATTAATTGTTGACAGTAAACATCAGAATTGATCGTTTGGTTCCTTGGAAACACCTCAAAAACACAACACCTTTGTAATCCCACCAAACTGACAGCATGACCTTTTTTGGATACAATTCAGCTTTCGATGTGGTTTGAGCTGGTTTATCGTGTTTGCTCCATGGTCGTTTTCGAACTATGTTACTGTACACGACCCATTTTTCATCGCCAGTGATGATTCTTTTTAGGAAAGGGTCGGTTTCATTTCGTCTAAGGTGCATATCGCAAAAATTGATTCTTTGTATTAAATGAATTTCTTTCAATTCGTGAGGTACCCGAATATCAAGCTTCTTAACTAGCCCAAGACATTTTAAATGTTTTTCAATTGTTGTGTGCGATACACGTAGCCTCTCCGCAACCTCTCGACCAGTTATATGACGATCCTCTTCAATTATGACTTTGATTTGGCCATCATCAACTTCAGTAGGCCGACCAGAATGTTGCTCATCTTTGAGGGAAAAATCTCCAGAACGGTATTTTTTATACCAATTCTGACACGTGCGCTCTGTTAAGCAATTAGCACCATAAACTTAACATATCTTTTTGTGAACCGCAGTAGCTTTCTTTCCTTTACGGAAATAAAATAGTAAAATATGTCGAAAATGTTCGTTTCTGCACTGTATTTAAAATTAACCCACAACTAATAGCTTTAATAAAAATCACGCACTACTTGCTTCTGAAGTTACGTCAATGTGACTAGTAACACGCGACAAACGGTAACGTACAGCACTAACATACTTTATACAAAAAATAAAGCAACGCTCTCTATCAGTAAAAACCGAAAGTACTTAGTTGCCAACCCAATACTTTCATTGTAATTTTACTGTTATTTCTCTTTTCTCATTTTTGGGTTTGTTAGGCATTTCTAATAGATTATTATTATTATTATTATTATTATTATTATTATTATTATTATTATTATTATTATTATTATTATTATTATTATTATTATTATTATCATCATTAATGTAGATAATTGCAGGAGTTGCAACAAAACGAAAAATTTTTTATGATTTTATTGTAGCTGATTCTAATAAATATTGGACATATATTTTCCCTCAGATAATTAATTTTATGCAAAACCTTATAACGTTTGCAAAATTCCATTAAGTCGAATTATAACTTTAAATCTATTACCTTTACATCAAAAAATTTAATTTGTTTTTCTGGAGCACGTAAAACTCGATTATTAATCCCACCTCTCGCATAGGTTTTTTTTAATTTTGGAAGCTCACATCACATCCCGAACGACGCACATAAAAATATATTCTCCCTTTACTGTTATTCAGTCGATTTCTGCGCGCCCGCACAGCCAGAGACATCAGAAAATACAAAACGAGAATCGATAAGAAACAAAAGTAACGTCATTCCGTTTTGAGCGAAGTTCGCCTGGTTTTTTTCACCGCATTTCTCCAGCACGATGGGAAAAAAGGGAAGTCGTAAAGATGAGGAAAATGCGACCATTCCCCTTTCGAAATCCCGCAATCAAATACATAGGTGTGGAATCATGCGCTATTATAGTTGTATCTAATTTTATTTTTGTAAGAAGTTTAAATGCTGGAATGTGTGGGCGAAAATTGGGAAGAAAATTGGGGGCACGAATGGGATATTTTTGGTAATAGGCGATTATACAGTGACGTAATATTCTGGGATTTTTAAACGAAAGTTCGGCTAAGAAGAATATTTTTAGAATTTTATGGACATTCTAAGATGACGCCGTCCTATATAGACCCTTAAGATTAATGTAATAATAATAGTAATAGCAATAATAATAATAATAATAATAATAATAATAATAATAATAATAATAATAATTCTTAATTTCCCAACAGAAAATAATTTCCTTTACTGAACGAAGATATTACAAAAAATTTACATAAGAAAATAATCACTTGAGGTTGATATAACGGGTGGGCCATCTATCGGTTTAAATTTGAAGCACCGGTTATTTCAAATCTGGCAATACTTATGTCATTTTATTCTGTCACAAAATTCAGTATATTATCTCCAGTGAACGAAATGAATCGATTTACGCTTGAGCAACGTTGGGATTTATTGGAAATTTACTTCCAAAACAAAGGCAATTGGTCGGAAATTGCACGAAAATGTCGTATAAAATTTTGTCGCAGAGAAGGACCAACAGTGCCCGGTATACGCAAGTTTATTGCTAAAGTTCATGAAACTGGTTTGTTGTTGATGCGCCAAGGCGCGAGCGTGCTCGTACAGTGCGTACGAAAATATCGAAGCTGTGGCTGAGAGTGTGCGTGAGAATCCATCAACGTCAACCCGTCATCGTTCTCAAGAATTGAACATTTCACGCAACAGTTTACGTCGAATTTTGCGAAAAGATCTCGGTATGACGCCTTACAAAGTTCAATTGGTTCAAAAGTTGAAGCCGCATGACTATCCGCTTCGTTAAACGGGCCAACGAGAAACTGCACGATGATGTCGCTTTTGCCAAAAAAATTATCTTTTCGGATGAAGCTCATTTTCATCTTGGTGGGTACGTTAACAAGTAAAGTTGCCGTATTTGGGACTCAGAAAACCCACACGTGGTCTTACAGAAGCCAAGGCACCCATTACGAGTGACTGTTTAGTGCGGCTTGTGGAGCGGAGGCATCATCGTTCCATATTTCTTTGAAAATGAGGACGACGCAACCATTACGGTCAATGGAGACACCTGTCGCACCATTATAATCGATTTTTTTGTGCCCACTCTTCATGGTATTGATGTGAACGATGTTTGGTTTCAACAGGATAGTGCAACTTGCCATACATCTCATGCCACAATCGATTTATTGCGTCAAACGTTTGATGGCCGCTAAATTAGCCGAAATGGTGATGCTAATTGGCCGCCAAGAAGCTGCGATTTGACACCATTGGACTATTTTCTGTGGGGCGCCGTTAAAGACAAGTGTTTTGCCGACAAACCAGACAATTGAGCATTAGAAGGTCAACATTCGTAATGCCATTGCCGAGATACGACCCCATACACTCGAAAAAGTGCTCGAAAATTGTTCCGATCGAATGGAGTACCGCGAGGCCGGCTGCGGCAGCCATATGAATGAAATAATATTCCATCTCTAACCGGAACAATTGTACTTCACAACAAAAAAATAAATTTGGCAAAATTTCAAACCGTTTTTGTTTTATTGCATTTTTAAATTTAAACTTTAAAATGGCCCACCTTTATATTACTGTTGAATGTTTTCGGTGAGGATTGAAGATACTGAAATCGCTATTATGTGTTGACGCAGAAGTAAATTCTACAATTAATTGCAGAAGAAAATACGTGCCATTGTATTAATTATTAATTGTAATAATTAGGCCCCTACATCATTATAAATAATATATAAATAATATTTGTCGAGCAAATGACATCTTTGCTTCAAATTTAATCTCATAGTTTTTTTTTAACGCTAACAGAATTACTTTCCATTATGAATATCTGTACAACACAGGGAAAGCGTTGATAATTTAAGTTATCTAAAATTCAATTAACCCAGTTCGCCCGTTTGGGGCTTATACGAAAAGTATCAAAACAATAATTAATATTTCGTTTTTTCGACTCTACCTTATTTTTAATGCATTTTATAATTTTTTTTTATATTTTTTTACCAATTAAAAGTTCAACGTTAGATGTTTTCATTATAAATTGTAAAAATACATATTAAAAATGAATACGAATTAATATTTCTGTACGCAATTTACATTAGCGAAACGCTTTTTGAATTAATAATTAATTAATGTTGCATAAAATTTCAAGAGGAAAATATTAACATGTGTATTATACGTATACTACGAGAGCAAGCAAGTTCTGTGATTTTACTGCTTGTAAAATTATTCAAAACTTGAAAAATTCATCTACCAAAGGTGGAGATGTAAACTCCAAAATAGCGAAAGCACTAAAAACCATTATTTTATATCCACTAGTAAATTTAATAAATCAATGTTTCGAAAAGACCTATTTTTCAAAAATGTTTTGTTTACTTTCGGCTGTCGTTGTGTGGGGATATGTGATTATTAGATATACGAGGAAGCGTTTTTATATTCGCGGAATGAGCGGGTTGTAGAGGGGTGAGTAGGCGCATTGGGGGCGTGGCCTGTGCAGCGACTCATAATTAGTATAAATACGAAGTTTGCTTGTTATTAGACAGCGCCCTCGAAGACAATCTATAGAAGAAAAAACACCTATTACCACTGAAAATAAATTCGATGTACTCTCAAATGTAGACATCGAAAAGGATGACAACAACAAACCATCCACGTCGCACAGCTCCCCAATTCAAGGCCAAAATAAATCAAGTAAAGGGGAGACGCCACGCGTTCCCCCCATTACAATACAGAATGCCGACAAATGGATCGCTATTGCCAGCAGACTGTCGGCTTTAAAGATAAAGTTTACTAAAGCCAAAAGCATACACGACGGCATCAGGGTTGAGCCCCAAACACCGGAGGACTACCGGAAGATGGTAAGATTCCTCAATAATGAAAATATCGGCTTCTTCACGTACCGCTTACCCACTGAAATGCCTATTAGGGCAGTCATTCGGGGAATCCCCACTGTAATTCCTACTGACGAAGTACATCAGGATCTACTCAATCAAGGTGTTGATGTACTGAAAGTGCACAGAATGCGCAAGTTTAGAGGGCAAGCGCCTATGCCCATGGTCCTGGTCGAGTGTGCCAGGAACATCAATGGAAAAAAGATCTTCGATTTGACGGAAGTCAACAGACTGAAAATCGAAATTGAATCTCCCAGAAAACGCACAGAAGCCATACAATGCTATAGATGCCAGAGATATGGCCATAGCCAACATCTATGCAGCATGGCCCCAAGGTGTACTAAATGTGGGAAGGACCATCACAGCAGTGTTTGTACCAAATCAAAAGACACTCCAGCCACATGCTGCAATTGTGGTGGATCACATACCGCCGGATACAGGGGATGCCCACAACATCCCAGTATGAGGCCCCAAATCCAACAAAATATTCCTTCTACCAGGACTCAATATGCCCCTCCCAGGGCTGCACCCCCCAGAGCCGTTGCTCCCCAACCTGCCCCACAACCTGCCAAAACATCAAAAAACAATAATTGGTCACGTGAACCATCTGACCAATCCAAGAAAAGACAGGAATTCCCTCCTTTGCCCAAGAAAAGGAGTCTTCCTCCCAAACCACAACCTCAAGAAGTGCCACAACCTTCCACTTCTAATGAAGACCAACCTGCCTCCAAACGACCACAGAAGCGGCGGAATAACTGTTTCAGCATGGATAACATTGCTGGATTGTTATCGCTGGTATTCCGCATTGGTTCAAGTTTGGCCGACGTCCATTCAACAGAAGAAGCCATACCGATCATCCTGAGCTTCACTAAAGAAATTTGCAATCTCTTTAACGTCGCTCATGAATAATCCCAGAAGAGCACCATCATCAATCAAAGTAATGGCATGGAACGCCGATTCCCTTGAGCACAGAGTTCTGGGATTGTGTGAGTTTATGAGACGCTACAACATCGACGTGGCCCTCATAAATGAAACACATCTCCGCCAAGCAACAATCATTCGAGCTCCTGGCTACACAATATATAGAAATGACAGAACTTTTGGCCGTGGTGGCGGCACCGCCATCCTGGTCAGAAATTCCATTCCACATTATTCCTGTTTTTCCCCAATCCTCATGTCCTTTGAATCCACCAGCATCAAGATCCATACTCACTTTGGAATCATGAAACTCACCGCAATATACAAGAGACCATCCGCTCCCTTCCTTCCTGACGAAATGGATACGCTACTCCATGAAGACATTCCAACGTTGCTTGCAGGAGACTTGAACAGCAAGCACACGATTTGGAACTCCAGAGTCATCAACACATCTGGAAGAAGACTGGCCAAATACATGGATTCCAGAAACATCCTGGTAGATGGCCCAATGGAACCAACGCATTACGGACATCAAGGCCGCCCTGATATCCTCGACATCATGGTTGCCAAAAACCTTAATATGGATCACTCCATCGCTGCTGTCCAAGAATTGGATTCGAACCACGATCCAATTCTGATCGATCTTGGACGAGATGTTCCGGAACCGCAGGAGTTCCACACGATAGTTTCCTGGCCCGCATTCACGAAGAAGATACACAACTCCATTACGTCCATCACTCCTATCCACACCTCTGAAGAACTTGAACATTCCGTGCATGAATTCACCGATATCATGCACGACGCCATCAGCTACGCCACCAACAAGATTCCAAAATCCCCCCGCCGAGATGTTCTTCCCAACAACATAAGAACACTCATAAACTCTAGAAACAGAGCGAGAAGAGCTTACGCAAGATCTCTCCATCCCGACGACAAGCGCATCTATAACAAACTATCTGTAGATGTAAGATACGCCCTGCTAAACCACAGGAACCAAACGTGGATTTCGAAGATGGAAGAGACCGAAGACGCTCCGAAGCTTTGGAAGATCAAGAAAATTCTGGGAAGAAGCCATGTTCCCCCAATCCCTCCAATCCACTACCTAGACGGAATAGTCTATTCCCCAGAAGAGAAAGCCGAAGCCTTCTCCGAATTTTTGGAAAATACCTTCACGCCAGTCTACGATCACATCGACCTTGACTTCTTGGACATGGTCGATCGGGAGGTAGAATCCTTCCTCGACACTCCTGATCACAGTACCATAGACCCAGCAACTCCTGGCGAACTAAAAACTATCATCCAGAATCTGAAAAGAAAACGTGCCCCAGGACACGATGATATCACTTCCACTGCCTTAAAAGCACTGCCCCACAAAGGTATGATGGCTCTTCTCAACATCTTCAATTCCTCGTTGAGACTAAGACACTTCCCCTCAGCTTGGAAGAAAGCCATCATTACCATGATAAGAAAAGACATCCAGAATCCAACTTTTCCCCAAAACTACAGGCCCATCAGTCTTCTGCCTGTGATGGGGAAAATGTTGGAACGCATAATTCTAAGTCGTCTCCAAGACCACATCGACGAACACGATATAATTCCCAATCACCAATTTGGATTCAAGAGAAATCACTCCACCATTCACCAACTTCACAGAGTGGTGGACTTCATCACTGTAAATTACAATAACAGACAATCCACTGGAGCAGTGCTTTTTGACATCGCCAAAGCATTTGACAGAGTTTGGCACACTGGCCTACTCTGTAAACTCATCAGGTCTCCGATTCCTCCTGCACTAACTCATATGATTCACTCCTTCTTACAAGATAGATCTTTTTCTGTTAAAATAAAAGATCACCTCTCCAACCCTCGCGCCATCACTGCAGGAGTTCCTCAAGGTGCAGTTCTGTCCCCCACTCTCTACAACCTATATACTAAAGATATTCCTACTAGGCAAAATACTCATCTTGCCTTGTACGCCGACGACACTTTATTATTTACAAGTTCTCACTCCATGGAATTAATCTTCCAACGATTGCAAGAATCCATAGAGGCGCTTGAACAATGGTTCAGCCTATGGAGGATCAAAATCAATCCTGATAAGAGCAGAGCCATCATTTTCACCAGGAGCACCAAACGCCGCCCCAACGAAAGTTTGACGATGTTTGACAGGGAAATTCCTTGGAAAACATCGATCAAATATCTTGGATTAATTCTGGACACAAGACTGACCTGGTGCGCTCACACTGACCACATCTCCATCAGAACAACATCCATAATAAACAGATTGTTCCCTCTTATTGCGGGAAACAACAAACTAAACCTTCAACTCAAACTACTAATTTATAAATTAGTAATTAGAGCTTCAATGACATATGCCATCCCAATCTGGGGACACGCAGCCAACTGCCATATTAAGAAAATTCAAACGAAGCAAAACAAAGCCCTCCGTATCATAGCAAACGCCCCCTGGTACATAACAAACGAAACGCTACACAAAGATCTACAATTGCCCAACATCAAAGACTTTGCCATCCAACTTGCCAAGAAATACTTCGCCACCATTCCTAATCATGAAAACCCCTTAATTTCAAATATATTCATAGACTTCAGACACGGGAAACATAAAACCCCCCAAGATATATTACTAGATGATCCACCTTGAATTACTTTCGAGTATTCAATGTCCAAGATAACAAACTAACATGATATATTTATCTTCATGATTAATCTCATTTCACATCACACTCAAACTAAATCACGACTTAGGGGAGGATTTCCCACACAGCTGTGTACCACTTGGTTCCCCTACACAAAATTTTCTCAAAACCTCTATAACGATTTCGCAGAAACAGAACACAGTTCATCTGCAGTACCAACGTAAAGAAGTTGAAGTTGAAGTATGTCTAAGGTCAGCGCAAGATGGGTGCCGAGAATGCTCACGCCGCCGCAAAAACAACAGCGCGTAGAGTGTTCGCGTGCATTTTTGGACCTCTGTAATGAAGACAAGGATGGTGTATTGAGTGGAATTGTTACTGGAGACGAAACTTGGGTTCATCATTATGAACCTGAGTCCAAACAAGACTCCATGCAGTGGCATAAAAAGGGCACAGCACCTCCCAAGAAATTTAAAGTGTCACAATCAGCTGGGAAACTCATGGCAACGGTATTTTGGGACTCGGAAGGAATATTGTTGATTGATTATAAAGATAAAGGTGTTACTATAACCGGAGAATATTACGCTTCAATATTAGAGCGACTAAAAGAAGCCATTAAAGAGAAAAGACGGGGAAAATTGACAAAAGGTGTTCTACTTTTGCACGACAACGCGCCCGTCCATAAGAGCCGCATTGTGTTAGCTACCCTGCATAAGGTGGGCTTCGAAATTGTGAATCACCCACCCTACAGCCCAGACCTGGGCCCGAGTGATTATTACCTGTTTCCGAAAATGAAAATAGACCTGCGGGGTAAAAAATTTACTGCCGATGATGAAGTCAAGGAGGCAGTTTCGGCGTATTTTGCATATAAAGAGAAATCATTTTTTTATGAGGGTATAAATAAATTAATTGAAAGATGTGAAAAATGTATCCGTCTTGCAGGTGAATATATTGAAAAAGAAAAATAATTTGGTTTTTTTATTTCCACCCCTTGTCCCCCCTTGCGCGAATATAAAAACGCTCCCTCGTATCTTAAATCGATTATTAACTCCCATGCTCAATTCTAATATATACATATCACAACAACATAAACGAACATAAAATAATCATTAAAATTTTTAACAAGTGTTAGAATTAGTCTGCGTAAGTAAACATCGTTGAACTTTCTTGCGGTGTTTGATGGCCTTCCAACTAATATTTATAGAATCACAATAGCTTTTACTGCTTCCCTGTATTCCCAATGCAACAGCGCCGTAGTAAATAAGATTATTTCTATTTATGTAAGGCTGCACTTTACGATGTTAAAGAAACAAAAGCTAATTCTACTTGTCAGCGATCTGTCTCACGACAAAAAGGATTGCTATCGCATCGTACATGCATACGATTCTCGTAAAATCTAGCATGAGTGGGATGTTCTTTTCCAGTAAAATTTACTTTGTTTTTATGATTTGTTGGAACATGTGTTGTACGTAGTAAAACTAAGATCACGTTTTAGCTTCTTCATCGTTTTGAGAGTTTATTTTGTCGCTTGTTTAGCTATAAAATCTAAATTAAGAGAATTAGGAATCGTGTTCGATATTATATGTACTATTTGATACATCTTTTATGTATGCAAATATTAAAAAAATAAGGAATATTATGTGGGTTTCATTGAATTTTGTGAGACTAACCCAATTCATTAAACATTTTGTCGGTTTGCTTTTGAAAACACCTTTTGTTGTTATATAACCCCTTTCCACATTAACTTTTGTAATTCTGTATACGCATTTCGACAACTAAGTTGTCATCATCAGCAGACAATTGCAAAGTGTCGCACCTGGTAAACCACGGCGAAAAATACCTGTACGAAAACAAACTCCGTACGCGATCCGCACCATTGAGAACCAAAATGTACACAATTATGTGAAATGTATCCACATCTTTTCTTAATTTTACCATTTAATCAATATTCTTTGATTTCAACCTTTCTTCGTCTCCAGATAGAGATTACTTATTTACGAATTTTTGAATTTTTGGATTTTTTAATAAATTTTCATTCTTCTCTTTATATTATTTTCGCTTAAACACAAAAACACAGTTGTGTGCTCTTCACAAAATATCTTTATTAAAAAATAGTAACAGTTGTTTCGCCAACACGGTTGCTTCTCCAATCTAAAAGGTAAATCTAACACAAACGGAATATATTCTAGTCAACTGAACTATTTTCAAAGTGGGGGTGATATGTTATACAATTACAAGGAAATAAGTTTAACAGTGGAGAATTATTTAAATCTATTTGGTCATTTAATAAATTATTACATTTTTTAATGTACGTTTATTTCTATAGTTTCAGGTAATGATAACTTTATCCCTTTATTTTCCGAATGTAGAATTAAAAGAATGATTAAGTATTTAAATGTACTGCGTAATTCGATTCATTGTTTTACAATTAAAACTTTTTTGTGTTCTGATATCTTTGTTTCAATAGATCTCCCAGTTTGACCTACACTACCGGTCATATGTATTTATTTGCCCACCCCAATTTTATGTGTTTCCTGAAATACGGATTATCTTTCGAAAAATCTGTATTATAATTATTCAACAATATTATTAGTGGAAGTAATTCCATATGAATTTAAATTGTTTATGATATATCGTAAAGGTGTCATAAGTTGGAAAAATACCATAAATATTATACATACATATATATTATACTACAGTATTAACAGTTTTACCTGCATTTCCGAAAGGTAATACCAATATTGT
>JAVIWB010003249.1:0-44101 GCA_031893035.1 Dermolepida albohirtum | reverse complement strand
CTACTCTCTGTCGCACTGAAACTGGTGTATGGTGGACGGGTTTATATATGGGTAATAGCTCATGGGTCAATGGAGCGTTACGGTTGCTGTTGGGTTGTTTGGAGATGCAGGATTTCCAGGCGTTGTGTAGGGGGTAGCTATAATCACGGTTAAGGTTGTTGGGGTGCTTAGAAGTCTCTATAGATTAGAATTAAATTGGGTATGGTGCCCATTTTCCAGCCTATGTTCGGCAAGTACAGAACCAGCAACACGCAGCAATTTAGTACATGCTTAGAAACAAAAGTGCCGACAGACCGCTTTTACGAAAAAAGGGTCAGATAATTTGGAATGGGGTTCGAAGATGGTTTTGATATTGTTTTTGAGAAGTACCCTACTGATGCAGTCAGTAACACCTTGTATATATGATTGATGAGCTTTAGAAAGGGTGAGAGATGATGTATGCTATAAAACGTGGGCAGTTATACCAGTGACGAGGTTCCAGACCGGAAGCCTAGAAAGAAGAAATAGTAAGTGTACATATGTGAAAAAATTGCATAATTTTTATTGCAAAAAAAAATCACTGACACCAAAATGTCTGTTGGGCTATGTTATTAACTGCTCCAGTAATATGGCGACAAATTATATCCAAATAAATATGAAAATTTTCCAATATTTCAGAGACAAATAAACTATTTTTTTTTAATTTTAGGAACTACTATTACAACTACAAGCATGCCTCGTGAATTTACCGTTAATCGTCCGTTCCTATTCTTCATAATTTCCAAAGATGTTTCTTCCAACACAACTTTTATATTGTTCAGTGGTAAAGTAAACACAATTTCATGAGAAGGAAGGCCGATTTACACTAACTATTGTTATACTTTATATAAATCCAAATAACGTGTGTTTGCAAACAGAAGTACAGTTCAACAAATGAACATGACATTTTAATACTTCGTTTGTTGTGCTGCATTTTCTGTTTCAATATGACAATAAACAATTTAATGGTTTTAATAAACTCTCTTGTTTGTTTTTCTTACCTTCATTCTGATTAAAGACTAATGTGCGGACATTTTTGTGAATGAAACACGACGAAATGCTGCCGTAATATGTAAAATAGTGCATCTGGATCTATTAGCCACATCAAATTAGAGAAAGCTGTTAAAAATTCTAAGATCGCCTTATTAAAGTGTTTCAAATAGTTGATTACTGTGAAGTTCTATTAAACTAAGGTATAATATACTGAGGAATAAATTTCACACTATATTGCGACTTGTTTCGTCTGTTAGAACATTATTGTGCCGGTACAATACAGGTTACAATCTCCTGTATATAGTAAAACGAAAAGCAATAATTAAACTCGATTACAAAACCAGGATAGACGTAAAGTATGCATACAAGATTACTTACCGATAATAAACTTTTCTTGGAAATTTATAAATAATAGGAAAACATTAAGAATAATGAAATTATTACAATATTAGGTACAATTAAAGTAGGAGGTTGAAAGAGAAACAGTAAGTATTAAGTAAGCCTGGACACATGGTATGTGTACGAATGCCAGATTAGATTGATGATGGCGAATCGATGGCGTCCTTTGTTACGTTCGGCAAGTATTAATGGATTTCTTATTCGATTTTCGACATTAGAATACACTGGCATTATTACTAAATGTATTGTTTACAATACCAACATTTTACCGTACAGTATTTTTGTGCGTAAAAGACACTGTTACGGTTTATTTTTCATTTAGAACAATTTCGGAGTTTCGTATATTTAATTGTTTGTTAAGAGAACCCCGTCGTATGATATATAGGGGACGTCTATGGTCGATGAAGAAGGTCATGTGGAAACACATATTTGGGATATAATATTCGTTTTAAAAGTTTTAAAAATATCTTTAAATAAATATATTTCGGCGTACGTTTACATCGACCTTGATTTTGTTAATATCAATGAGGCTTTTTGTAATAAGCAGATGTTCTTTTAGCAAACGCAAAAACATTCCCCCTTACGTCTTATTCGCCCTAGTTCGATATAACAAAATCGCTCTATATCGTTGCCATTTGATAACCATCTTCGCAGTAGGGTAGACCTAGAAATTGTTCTTCGTTATTTTAATTAAATGATAGTCTCATTCGTGAGCTAAGTCACAATCAATATTAGTTTGAATCATCTTAAGAGCCCGTTTACCATCGACAGGTATGTGTCTGCCAATTAACTAAGAATTTGAGTACAATTCCTTATTGGTATTGTTGTTATAGGGTTTCCCCAATTACCGCGGACTAGGTGCCCGCTCATAAAAAAAAGAATCCGACGAAGCATCGTGACGGCCAACGCTACTGTGCCACCAACCTCCGACCCAATTTGTGGGCTGCACGGAAATCGCACCATAGAACGGAATGCGATAAGTAGCTTCCAATTTGTTTAATTATATTACCACGTTAGCAAAAAAAAATACGTAATTCACTGAGTGGGGAACCTTAGAGCAAAAGATTAAGGCGTCGTAATTGTCTGCCAATTTAGTGATCCAATTTATTTAGATTTAGAGTTTTCGAGATTATATGTGGGAAATGTAAAATTTAGGGTATCAACGTTTATAGATTTATTAATTTATTAATAATAAATTAATGTAAACTCAATATATATATATATATATATATATATATATATATATATATATATATCGGGGTCGCCGAAATTTAAATGTTTTTTTTTTGAGTTACTGAAATATTTATTTTCTCCAATAATTCTTTTTTTAAAAAAAGACATTGATACTTATATTTATGTATTCAACCGATTTTGACCTGTTAGGTTATAATCAATAAATTGTGGAATTGTCGAGTACAAATGTACTGGGTGTGTCAATTTTAATTACCCGTCGAAACTGTGGGGAAATCTAGGCAACTCACAGGCCAATAGAGCTACAGTCTGTGGGAAACCAAACGAATACATCCGCCGTAAATTTCGCTCTTGGCGCCCTTCTCTTTTTTTTTCAATCTAAAGGCTAAAATCAAATAGCAAAAAGAAATCTGAACTTGCGAACCACGACCTCCGCGATAGCTGGCTGGCATCGTTCGGTTACTGCCCGGAACAACGTAAGCTTCCCCGAGCGGTCGTACGCGACCCTGCAGCACTTGCTCTCTTGTGCAATCAGCACGTAGCAACACGCTAATCTTTAATAGCAAACAGCGCCGATTAAATGAGCAACGTGATGTACCACATTATAAATTTCTATATGACTTTATTTTTATGTTAAGTCTGTGCAACATTCCACAAAATATTGTAGACAATGAAGAATTTGGAAACTTTTAGGGGAAATACGTTCCGGAATGGAGATTGCCAACAAGAGGTCAACTACAGTGTAATTTTCCTCGGGTGGAAAACACGATTACGGATCAAATAAAAGACTAACGGTAGATGAAACAACGGATGCAAGAAAGAATAGTATTTTAAATGTGTTAGTGCGCATTTTAAAAAGCGGTGAAATTTTCTTGGCTTTCCTTTTACGTAGCAGAATGTTACTGAAGACAAACGCGGAAAGGATAATAGAAACTGTAAAACATACCTCTGGGAAGTTCAATATATCGGCAATCCAACTTGTAATGTTGGTTATAGATAGGTGTGCGAATATACAAAGGGTACTACAACAAAGTTTGTTCACGTGCAAATGATCATGCAGAATTGAACGAATTGCTGGTGCATTTAGGCCTGAAGTACCCTCTATCTGTAGATAGGTCACTCGCCTGTCCTCGCCAAGCATTTTCCTGACAGTAGTAACGTTTTCCTCCGTAACTGACGTTCGTGGCCTTCCCAGCCTCTCAACATCCTCCACAGTTAAATTTCCCCTTTGGAATTCTTTATACCACCTTAATATCGTTGTGAGATTTAGACAAACATCACCTAGTGCAAGAGTCATTTCTTCGAAGCACTGGTCTATGTTTAAACCACGCATGAAATTATAACCCAAAACTGCCCTTATCTCATTTCGTGACCACGATGCCATCGCAAGCACTTTACACTCTCACTGCTAATGAATAACTGAACCCATCGACATGGCGCGGCGGCTACTATGCAAGCAGCTTCCTACGATTCATTGTTGCGTCTTATTGCAAAACTTTCCCCTAGTACCCTTTGTAGAGGGAAAAATTACAAGTTTATATAAAATACGCTCTCATGTTCTGCGAAAATGATTGCATACGCTAAGAACTGGAGAAAAGTAAAAGAAAATCGTGGTGGAAAAAGGAAAAGTAGCCCTAGAAAAGACAGAAACATTATAACTTGTGCATAGAAGACACCGTTCATGAGTTCAACTGCAATTAAAAATGAGTTACACCTTTGTATATGCACCTATACTATTACTAGGAGGATTGATTCAAGGAAAGTTGCATGCAAGAGGGCCTAGGCAGGTATGATTATTAAATAAAAGGCAAATGCAAAGTAGATTGTCGTCTGCTCATGAACATGTGCAATGAGACAAAAAAAGTGGCGTAATGTACTGTGGCCCGATGAATCGAAAATAGTTTTATTTAATTCCGGTGCATACCAACAAGACGTAGGAAGACAGCATTTCAATCCCAGCACACCCAAAAGACGGTAAAATTTGAAAGCTCACGTATCATGCTGTAGGGGTGTTTTTCGTGGCACGGCGTACGCCCTTTACACAAGATAGAAGGCACAATGAATGCTGATGTCTATGTGAACTTATAACAAAATGTGGTTCTACCATATGCAGAGGAAAAAATGGCACTAAGATGGTGGTATATGCAGGATAACGATCCAAAGCATGTTTCTCCTAAATTGAAAACAAGGTCCCGCCCCCCATTAAAAATTTATGGGTGGAGTTGAAAAAAACTGTATCTGATGCTAAGACTCAAAATATTGACGATCTGTAAAAAATATGTCAAGCCGAATGGTAATCAAATTCAGCAGAGCAACTGGTGAACTCGTTGTCCAACAGATGTCAAGAGGTGATAAACAGTAAAGGTCGAGCAACAAAATATTAAGTGTTTCAATCCAATTAACTAAGTAAAAATGACATTTAGTTAGTAATTTGGCATGACAGCTACTTTAATGCACAATTATTTTGTTTGTCCTGGAATATAAACAGTTTCATTTTCTCTTTGGTATTAAGAAACCTATTTATTTATTATTATATTAGTGCGCAAGTTCTCGCTGTTTTTTTGATGAAAATGCAACTTTATTGTGAAAAAATGTTTACAAATATACAATATCATTCAAATTATTGCCCATCGCTAGCGATAACTTTTTCCCATCTTTCTGGCAGAGCTCGAATACCGTCACGGTAGAAGTGTTCGACTATTGAGGCTATCCACGAATCAAGCCATTTTGAGATGTCTTCATATGAGCGGAACTGCTGATTAGCCAGACCATGTGCCATCGAACGGAACAAGTAATAATCGGACGGCGCAATATCTAGGCAATATGGCGGGTGGAGTAGCACCTCCCATTTGAGCGTTTCTAAGTAGGTTTTAACGGGTTTAGCAACGTGAGGCCGAGCGTTATCATGCTGTAGAATCACTTTTTCGTACCTCTGCTCGTATTGTGGCCGCTTTTCGCGCAGTGCTCGGCTCAATCGCATCAATTGAGTTCGATACCGTTCCCCAGTGATGGTTTCATACGGTTTCAACAGCTCATAATAAATAACACCACCCTGGTCCCACCAAATACACAACAAAATCTTCGCAGCGTGAATATTCGGCTGAACCGACGACGTAGAAGCATGACCGGACAGTCCCCATGATTTTGTTCTGTTTGGGTTGCTGCAACGAAACCATTTTTCATCACCCGTAACGATGCGATGAAGAAAACTCTTCCTTTTTTGCCATTGGAGCAGTTGTTCATAGGCGAAAAAACGACGCTCAACATCTCTTGGCTTCAAATCAAAAAGAACCCAAGTTCCTTGTTTTTGAATCATTCCCAACGCATGCAATCGCTAGGAAATGCCTTGGCGGGTAACTCCTAATGCTGAAGCAAGCTCTTTTTGCGTTTGGCACGGATCCTCATCGAACAATGCCTTCAATTCAGCGTCTTCGAAGGTTTTTGGTCTTCCTTCACGCAAACGGCCGTCAACATCGAAATCACCGTCTTTAAAGTGACGGAACCAATCACGGCACGTGGTTTACTTAGAGCAGCATCTTCGTAAACTTTTTGGAGTTCTCGATGCGCTCCAGCCGCCGTTTTCTTCGAATGAAAGAAGAAAAGCAACACTTCCCGCAAATGACGATTATTTGGCAAATCAGACATCTTCACACAACCAAAAGTATCTGACGCAAAAACAAAATCACTAATGTGTCAAAGCGTTTTTTTTACCATATGTCTAAGCTTGGTTCATGACGTTTTGTTTATGTCACAATCGACCAGCACTTACCACTGGAGCCATCTCTTGAAAAACAGCGAGAACTTAGTGCGCATCTAATGATTATGTAACATGTTGGAATAAAGAGTTCAATACACTTGAATTTCTTTTATTTAACATATAAATTGGTATTTCAGCAAATTTAAGACCACTGCTATTTTCGTTCACATGACTGTATATTCAAATTTACCGCCAAAATGATGTAGTGATTTATCTGGTAACTTTTACAGTGCAAATATGGGCCCTTCATTAATTCATTCTAGTTTAAAAATAGATTATAATAACCAAAATTCCAATGGTAAGCATTATCAATATGTGGCCACACGGTAAAAGCCTCAAGGTTGTTATTGCTAATAATCCAAAACTAAATATATTTATTATTTATGTTCCAACTCGCACTGTACATCCATTTTTACAAAAACAAAATTTACGAGTTTAATTATGTTTATTTTATTTGAATCTAATCTAAGACGAGAAAAACAATGTTTAGTTACATATTGATAGCTGCGATTTAAAAAAAATAAAATAAAATATTATTTCTAAAAATGTTAGTAGCAAAAAAAGCAACATTACAGAAATATATTTAAAAGCGTTCCTAGTCTAAATTAACTATCTACATTAACTCATATATAGACGGCTTTTGCTTTAGAAAAATAAGTCACCTCGGAGTGTCTTATTCGTGATCATGCATAACTGTTGATAACATTAGCTTGACCGAATAGAATAAAGTTTGGTTAAGTATACATGTATTAATAATTTTCATATTTTATTCGAAAAACGGGGTGTAATATGATTGCGTGGAGTGCTCCGATCTTACAAAAATGGTAAGTAATATTGCAATGGATCGAAAAATTTAACTATTGAACATATCGTATTGAACCATGAACCTTATTAAAAAACAAGTTTTTCACATTTCACAACATTAAAATATACAACTGTATGAATTATTCCCACCGTAAAATTTTATAATACATTTTTTTTTGATAGTAGTGTATCACCATTAACAAACTGCAGATGGATTAGTCAAATTAGAAGAATTAATAAAATACTGGTGGCAAACCGTGGCGAAATAGCTTGCCGTGTAATAAGGACTGCCCGCCGTTTAGGCGTTAAAACTGTCGCTGTTTACAGTGATGCTGACGAGAACGCTCTACACGTGGCCTTGGTGAGTCTATTTTCGAACGTGAAACGAAGTATTGTTCGTTATATATATGTATGCGGTTAACCAAAAGTATAGAACAAATTCGGCGAAATTTAGACGGCTATGACTTCTATATGTAATGCGCCAAGTAGGTTGTGTTACATACTGAATATAATATATTTGGAGACTGTCTAATTCAATAACGCCAAAAAAACAGCAAAAAAGAAATTTTTGACACAGCATAAACGAAAATTAGTTAATAACGTGTGAAATACAAATAAGATTCTCAGATCGAAATACTATTTTTACTCAAAAGCAGATGGAGGGAACAAGTTAGTAATTACAAACGAAACCGATTATTTTCAATGGGTAAAAAACTTCATTTCCTAAGGTTCATATGTAAAATTACGAATACTCTGCTACCTAAAATGAGATTAATTTTGTACCAATTATAACCACAATTGTATAGTGCAATAATTATACAGCTAGGTGCCGTTTTTCCAGTCTCAACTTCCATGCCTCTCTATCGTGGGCCATGTCTTCGTCCAAATCTCTATCCCTCATCGCCTGTCTCATCTCATCATTCCATGATCTGCGGTGACGTCCTCTCTTATTTCTTTCCGGTGTCTGTTGTCATCCATCCTCATTAAATGACCAAATCACTCAGACTTCGTCTTTCAATTCGTTCAACAATGGTTTCTCTAGCTTCCATTCTAGTTCGAATTCCATCATTTCTATCTCTTTGCATTCTCGATGTTCTGGTACTCCGCCTATCTTCCTCTTTCAGTGTCCATATTTCACTGCCATAAAATAATACTGATTTCGCTATTTTTAGACCTATCTTTTTATTGCTTTTGCCTTTATTTTTTATCCCACCATATTTAATCGGGTGCCCTTAACACTTTACGAGTTTTTTGTGTTCCTTCTCTTGTCAACCTATATCCTCTTTATATACTACGACTCCCAAATATTTACGCTTATCAACCTGTTTTCCAACGGTTTCCTCTATTATTATCACTACAAATTTTGTTTCTGAGTTAACCATCAATTATTCGGTTTTGTCTAGATTCGCCTTCCCATCTCTGATATTGAGTATATAGTCTTCTAAGCATGAATCCCATATCATACGAATCTTTGGGCCATTACTGCCTGGTCGTCGGCAAAATTCAATGTGAATAGAAAGGTTTCTCCAATTGGAATTGCCATTCCCTGGCTTGATCGCAAATAGCGTTACCATACTGAACAGTGGCGAGGTGGTTTCAATGTTTCAATGAGGGACGTCGTAGTGTAATAAATGTGGCTCGGTCAGGTCGCTCTAGTATCGTTGATAAGCAGGTGCCGGCAGGCTTTTGCGGCGTTATTAGACACATATCGATGTTAAGCGATTCATGAATTAAGCTACGAGATGGAATTATCGCATACGACTGTGCTGCGTCTTCTAAAGAATCGCCTGGGTATGAGGAAAATTGCAACCCAATGGATTTCTCACAACCTGGAAATGCGTTATGATCGTGAAAAACACGCTAATTTACGTCGCATTATTGCGCTTATTGAAACTTGGGTCAAATCGTACGAACCTAAACTTAAACGCCATTCCAATGAATGATCTTTTAACTCTGCTTTTATTTGAACCGGAAAATTATACTGTAATTTACCTCATGTTGGCAATCTCCATTCCGAAACGTATTTCTCACAAAAGTTTTCAAATTCTTCATTGTCTACAATATTTTGTGGAATGTTGCACACACTTAACATAAAATAAAATTAAAAAATAATATAGAAATTTATAATATGGTACATCACCTGGTGCATCTAATGGGTGTCGTTTACTATGCCTTTTACATACAAAAATACTGTTCGGTAAAATGTTGATATTGCAAACAATACATTTAATAATAGTGCCGGTGTATTCTAATCTCGAAAATCGCTTAAAAAATCTCTAAACACTCGACGAACATAACAAAGGCCGTCGATTCGCCATTATCAATCTAATCCGGCATTCATACACATACCATACGCATACAAATCTCGACTTCAGGTATATCCGACCGCTTTCGAAATATATCATCGCCACCAGTGAGTGCGCATTCGTTTCTGCAGGCTTAATATCTAATATCCTCGGCTACTTTAAATTGGTATACGTAAATCGTGATATAGTCAGTAAGTAATAAGTTGTAAATTTGTAAAACGTCGTTTAAAACCATTTTAAACGTCTCTCGTGTAGTCACGAATGGGATAAAATCAGTTAAATATTTGCAACCCTAGGTGTGTTTCCACAGTTGTTTTATCAAACCTAGTGCGACGTGGGTAAAATGTGTTTTATAAGAAAACAAACATTCTACATCTAGTGACGTTATATTCGAATAATTAAATTAATCTTTAAAACAAAAGGAATCTGTAGAAACACCTTCACAAATTTGTCTTAATACGGTAAAATCTGAATCCTTGTCTAAAACAATTTTAAATTGTACAACACAAGAATTTTTTGCGTTTTCTACCGCACATAGATGTACGTGAACGTTTTTCGCTATGACACATTCCACTAAGGACAGCGAAGGGCTTTCTAATCTGTGTATTGCCTCCACTTATCCAAAGTAATTGGTCCGAATAGTAGAATAGATTTTTTCCGAAATTCGTTCCCCTGAGGATGCTGATGGCCTGCAGCGGAATTTGGTCTTTCTGGAGGGGTGGTGTAGACGGTTTGGATTAAAATTAAACATTGACAAATGCCATACCATGACCTTCTCACGGTCTACTTTGCATTTCGATTCCGTGTGCCACATCGGGGATGTTAGTTTGGGGACGGTGAGTGAGTTTAGGGATCTTGGGGTGATTTTTGACTCTTGTTTCACCTTTCGGCCGCAGATCACTAGTGTGTGCTCGGAGGCTTGCAAATCGCTGGGGTTTGTATTACGCATCTCCAAATATTTCTGTGACCCAGTTGTACTGAAGACCATATACTATGCTTATGTTATGAGCTAACGGGAGTATGCGTCACTGGTCTGGTCTCCGATATATGCTTGTGAGTGCTTGAAGTTGGAGCGCGTTCATCGGAAGTTTCTTAAATTCCTCACCTACAAGATTAGTGGTGCTTACCCGATGAGGGGTGTGTCGCAGGGGGAGCGAGGACATGTTATGCTTATTAAGCATAACACGTCCTCGTTGCATGTCAGGAGGACGTAACTTTATGGTAGGATGTTGCGTGGCTTATTCGGTAACAGTGTTGACTGTTCTTCACTATTGAACCGTTTGTGCTTTTTAGTGCCTCGTTTGAACTCTAGGTGCAATGTGTCCTTTGCGACGCCAAGGGCGCGAACTAATGCTCTAAGGAGGACGCCGGTCTACGTTTTGAGCAGATGTGCTAACGAATTTGTTGACTTGTTTCAGTTGCTTTACTTATCTGCTCTACTTTTACTATATCTTTTGCACACATGTCCAAACCCAGTTTTATAATTTTGCATTTTCCTGTTATTATTATTATTAATAATAATCTTTAAATCTGTTTTCACCTGATTATCTTGAAATTTTGACTGGCTTTGCTTGATAGCTCCAGCTTCTTTGGGATCGAATTTCAAAGCCAGGTTTTTTTATATCCTCAAAATATGTATAATAGAAAAACGTTGCATGTAACCACATTTCCCAATGTTTGAAAATCGACTCTAGTGGTTCAGGGGTATCGGAACACAGTCTGTGAAATTCGTGGGCAGGTTTTTGGGATTTGACACTGTGTTTATATGCGTTACTAAAGCATCTCAGATGCAATAACCCAAGTACAATACAATTCCGTAGTGGACTCGATACTGATTCCATACATTGATTCTATATGTTCTGGCGATGTTTACAAATTTATTCAAGTTGATGCACCATGTCGCAGAGCAAAATCAATAAAAAACTTGCTTTCTGGCCAGGCAACTTTCCAAACCTAATCCCGATTCAAAATGTATGGAATAGTTTAAAAGGGATTTTTCACTCCACTCCAAATCCGACTGTAGCTGTTTTAAAACGAAATATTGAGATACTTGAGGCAATAAGCAGGGCTTGAAGGAATTATCCCTGTCATGTATCACGAGCATGCTGAGAAGAATTGCCACCGTGATTAAAGGGTGGCTTAATAGACGGTTGTCCATGTTAAGTCGCTATTTTGTATTATTTCTTATGAAAATAGAACCAAAAAGTTGAATTTATATGATGGTCCTAGTTTTATTGTACGGTACAATACAATTATTGTAATACGGGCCAGAACCACATGTAGCTATTTTTTGTTAGTTCATTTTTATAGTGAGTACTTAAAATTAATCTCCACATCTATCTTATATATATATATATATATATATATATATATATATATATATATATATATACACTATCGCTCACAAGTATTTCGTCACTCGCATTTAACCTGCAAATTGTAACAAAAATCAAAATTGAAGTACTAATATCTTTTTATTATTTACATATATGAAAAATATATATTTTTACATCTACAATAAATTGTTGTATAATATATTTATCTAAATTTTAGACTCGTTTATATGCCCTCCTTTATTTTTCATCACTGCAGCACACGAGGCACGAGGCATTCTTTCGATTAATTTTCGTAATGTCTCAGGTTTCATTTTACCCCATGCCTCTCGCAGGTTCTTCCACATATTAACAGCAGATGTGGGGGCCGATTTTCTCACCTCTCGGTTAAGTTCTTCCCACTGCAACTCGATGGGACTTAAATCGGGACTCTGGTTGGAAGATAAAATTCTGACCCGAAATGTTAATTCCAGGGCGATTGCGATTTCCCCTAATGTGCGCTTATACTGTTCTTTTTTAATATACCTTCAATTTTTACGAGATAGCCCACATTTGATCCAGAAAAGCAATCTCATATCATGACTGAACCTCGACCGTGGTTAACAGTAGGGGCTATGCATTCTTCTCGGGCACGCTCACCTACACACCTCCTCGTGAAAATACGTCTTCGTGAACCGAAAATCTCGAATTTGGATTCATCGGTCCACAGTACTTTATTCCAGTCTTCTATGGTCTAATTTTGGTGATCTCGTGCGTAGTCTAAACGTTTTTGCTTGTTTGCTTGCGTAGAAGCGGCTTTCGCATTTCAATTCGTCCATGAAGAGCGGCTTCTTTTAATCGCCGTTTAACTGTGGAAATACTTATAGGTTTTAGACGGACAGCATTTATTTCTGCTGTGATTTCTGGGGCAGTTTTTCGTCTATTTCTCTTGCTCGGTACCACCATTGCAAGAACTTCTGCTGACGTTGTTGCCCTTGGTCTGCCTTTTCGAGTTTGCTCAACACACTTCCACATTCGCGGTGTTTTTTGATGATATAACCCACAGTGGAGTGATTTAATTTATGTTCTGTGACAATTTCCGTTTAGGCATTTTTAACCGGTTGAACTTCTTCGAAACACACGATGTTATCACTATGAGCACCTCGCAAAAACTAACTGCAATTTTGCCAAAATACCCAAGTATAAATACTAGTATAGTTTACAATAACACCCTACCTTAAAATAAAATCATAACAATCGAAAATCGACCAGAATTGAGAGATCTAGTCCCTTAAGTGCAAATATTCTACCTGGACTTTTATTATGGTATTATCATTCATTATGAATAATAGGGTAATCGCATAATTATTTTCGAATAAGCTTTTATAGATTT
Source organism: Dermolepida albohirtum (assembly GCA_031893035.1). Taxonomy (NCBI): domain Eukaryota; kingdom Metazoa; phylum Arthropoda; class Insecta; order Coleoptera; family Scarabaeidae; genus Dermolepida; species Dermolepida albohirtum. The sequence continues at coordinate 30,928 of JAVIWB010003249.1, read as the reverse complement.
TAATGTTTACTATGAAACATTTCTTACTACAGAAACAAATTTTATAATTATAACTTTTCTATAGAAACTGTAGTGAAACAAGGGTGACCAAATACTAATGAGCGATAGTGCATATGTAAATTTTTCAAATGTTATCTAAACGGTGAATAATTGCATTTCATTTATGCCTTTTATTGTTTTAAAATATTTATTGAGAATGATAATTATCTACGAGGATAGTTTGGCAAGTAGTGAGAATGACACATAGGTGGCGCTCTAATTGGTAAAACAAATGCACTGTAATTTAGGTTGGCTATTTATATGTGTACATTCCGATATTTAGATAAATCGGTTGATTAGTTTATTTTTGACAGCTGATTGAAAAAGAAGCAACACGTCGTTTTGTGAAAATGGAGTATCGTGCGGTGATTAAATACTCATCCGTCACAATAAGTAGATGGGTAAATGAATTTAAACGTGGTAGAACAAGCTGTGTTCATGAAGCGCGCTCTGGAGCACCCAAAATCGTGACTTCTAAGGAAATGATTATAAAAATCCATAATATTATTACGCAAGATCGACGACTCAAAATGAGAGAGATAGCAGACATGGTAAACATTTCAACAGAACGCGTACACTACATTTTAACAAAAGAATTGGGCCTTTCCAAGCTTTCAGCAAGATGGGTGCCGCGATTGCTTACGACTGATCAAAAGTTCACTCGTTTGCACATTTCCAATGAGTGTTTGGACCTTCATAAGTGGAATCCGGTTGATTTTTGTAGGCAATTTGTTACTTGCGATGAAACTTGGATACATTACAGTACACCCGAAACTAAACAACAGTCGAAACAATGGTTAGAACGTGGTTCTGCACCTCCAAAGAAAGCGAAAACCACTTTATTGGCAGACAAGGTGATGGCATCAATTTTTTGGGATTCAAAGGGCATTTTGCTCATTGATCACCTTCAGAAAGGTGCCACAATAAACGGACAATATTATGCAGAACTTCTACAAAAATTAAATGTTGAGATTCGTGCTAAACGGCCAGGAATGGCAAAGAAAAAGATTCTGTTTCACCAAGACAACGCTCCCTTGCATACCAGCATAGTTGCGATGTCCAAAATCCACGAGTTGCATTTCCAATTAGTACCGCATGCGCCTTATTCGCCGGATCTAGCCCCTTCCGACTTCCACCTTTTTCCAAAATTGAAAACGGCACTAAGTGGAAAGGAATTTTCGTCTAACGACGAGCTTATCATCTTCGCAAATGAGTATTTTGCAAGCCTTCCGGAATCGCATTTTAGAGATGGCATAAGGGCATTGGAGCACCGTTGGAATAAATGTATTGCTCTTTTAGGAGAATATATTGAAAAATATAAATTATTTTGTATTTAAAAAATTCGTTTTTCTTTTCCATTCTCACTACTTGTCAAACTACCCTCGTATGACCGCCAATCAATGAATAAAAACGATTTTAGTTTTGATAGATAAAAAACGATTATATGGTCGCCTAATATTTATTTTTTCGAAAAATAATTTGTACCGTCTTTGAAGTTGTAAAATAAATAGCTTTAAATTATATTTAAAAAAAATTCAATATTTTTCACGGTTTTCGGAATAATTACAAAGTTTTAATATAGTGCAAATTTTTAAAATTGGTTATACCTCGAAAACGAGCGATTCGGCCACTGCAAATATATTTTGCTTTTAACTCGATGGTACTTTTACAGTCTTTGAAGTTTCATCGAAATCTGCCCGTATTCCCTTTTAAGTAATTTTATTTAATTTAATTTAATTTTAATAAGTATGTCAAATATATGCCAGTAGTGCTTTTTGTAGGCCGATGAAGCGTATAACATCGGACCACCGAGTGCCTCAAAAAGTTACTTGCGTGGTGACAAACTTATTGATGTGGTCAAAGCGGCGAATTGCCAAGCTGTACACCCAGGATACGGCTTCTTATCTGAAAACGTAGAGTTCGCCGAGACTTGCCAGAAAAACGATGTTATCTTCATAGGACCACCAGCGTCTGCAATCAGGGATATGGGTATCAAAAGGTTACAAGAGTATTTGAAGTTTCCAATATTTAACTGTTTAAGATCACCTACCTTCTTAACACTTAGACTTAGTATTAAAAGCAATGTAAATGATAAAATTTAATATAATTTTTAGCACGTCCAAGGCGATCATGTCGTATGCTGGTGTGCCCATCATCGAAGGATATCACGGCGAAGACCAGAGCGATGCCAAACTAAAAGAAGAAGCCAAAAGGATAGGTTTTCCGATAATGATAAAGGCCGTCAGAGGCGGAGGCGGAAAAGGAATGAGAATAGCGGAAACGGAAGCAGATTTCGACGAAGCACTTCAATCGGCGAGGAGTGAGTCACAAAAGGCCTTCGCGGATTCAGTTGTTCTTCTAGAAAAATTCGTCGCCGAACCTAGACACGTTGAAGTTCAAGTGTTCGCGGACTCTCACGGCGATGCCGTGTATTTATTCGAAAGAGATTGTTCCGTCCAACGCAGACACCAGAAGATCATAGAAGAAGCACCAGCAGTAAGCGTTAATATATTATTTTTATCAACGGGGAAACAGTTCAAAAACTAAAAATACATCTTATCATTAATTTGTATTTTCCCCTTTGATTGATTATATATTCTAATAAATATAATTAAAGTTAAAACACTAGATATAGATTCACAAAATATGTTTTAAATACGCATCTCTAGGCTTATTCAGCCTTGTGGCATCGTCAGTAGATAAAAAAATAACAATAAACAATGTTACAATGAGATCTTATACTTCTTCGAATTAAAGACAAAATCATGTGTAAAGCAAAAATCATTTTTCACAAAAGGTTTGCCTGTGAATGAAAAAGCTTTACCTGCTCCCTATAAAGTTTCATATAAAATAGCCAGATGTAACGTACCTCACGCCATTGATGAATAATTAATTCTGCCAGCCACGATTATAGTGACTATGTCTGGAGATCATTTTGTCAGAAAATTGCAGTCCATACCTGTATGAAGCGATACCGTTTCCCGTCCAATTAGTGATATAACTGAAGACGTAGGGCATGAACTCTAGCTTCCAAAGAAATGAGTCCTGGTCTGGATATCGTGCTTACGATTGTAACCGTGGTAAACAGTATAAAAATGAGACCCGATAAATGAGGAACCTTTGCTACACTCTGTAAAGACATGGATTACTACAGTTCAATTTCTATCCCCATGAACTTAAATTTGATGGAACGTGTGGTTGATTAAGTTCACAGACTATTATATAGTCTGTGTATTTGATTATCTGCGAAAGTTCAAATCTCCTTAGCGTAACGTTTTGTTTCGATTCAGTTTCTTCGAATGGCGCATTGATATATTCTTATATGTTCCTTTATTACATCGCAAATATGGCATATTTATGTTAACTTATTAAATTCAATAGCTTCTTTAATTTAAGCCGCAAAAAGCGAGTCTTACCATGTTTTGTTTTTTTATATTTATGTGGTGTGGGACGTATGTATGCTGCATGCATCGTACTAGTATATCTATCTTACTTCCGGTCGTATTGACAGATGAGCTGCAGGTGTATGTTGGTTACTCTCCGTTTGCGTGGAAATCAGACTAACGTGAACTGTTTTCTCGAACCATCTAAAATATTTTCTTTTGTACCCCTTTTACACTGACCGTGCAATTTGGCATAGACTGCGTGATGTACTTCACTAAGTGTTGAACTTCCGTGATGTACAGACGTGCAGTCTTCCGGTGTTTTTGGACTCCTCTATACAGTGATAAGAGGAATTTTTTGCAAGCATTTATACTATCTGTATACCGTCAACTGGAAAAAATCATTCATAATCTGCCCACCATCGAAGGTATGCTTTTCTTTTCTTGTTAATGCTATTTGTACCAACACATTGTTATGGCAGTTTACGTTTTTAGGGTTTCTTTGATATATTTATGTGAGTATATGTGATTATCGAAGCTGCTCCGTTGAGTATTCTTTCGCATTGTATATCACCTACTAGCCAACATAGAACACATACACACCGGACGGGTAATGGTGCATCGTCGGCCATTCCTGGCCCATTTTCTGGGACTCTACACTATAGCGTAAGAAACCACTGAGATATACCGTTAATCATTTAATTAGTAGGCTCTTTTCAAGTATTTTTATATATGAGGTAATGAACTATTGCTTGAAATACTTACATCATACTTAACTTACTTAATCCTATAGACTCTTATACCTTCTGGTGATGAGTCATACTGGAGTCGAGTCCTCCGCTTCCCCTCTCCATATCTCCCTCCACTTTCCTCTGTTGCTCGCCAAAGCCTTTATGTTCTCCCATCCTACACCCCTCTTCTCCGCCGCCGCCCGCACTTCATCCCTCCACGTTCTTCTCAGTCTACCTCTCTTCCTCTCTCCAATCTCCCTGGCCTCAAACACCTGCCTAATCAACCTCTTACATCATTTAACTGTAAAAATCGAAATATAGCTTATTTATTGGTTTGATGCTCACCTTTCGTTTGCATTTTCAGTTCTTTAATAAACTTCTTAATTGATTTATTATTTAAATAACGAATTAGTCCATATACCGGGTGTTCTTTTGTTGCATTGTATATCTTCAAGGGAATTCTTGGGCAACGTAGTGGGCTAATGGAACTAAGGCCTACTAAGAAACTTTACATATTCCATTATTTGCACTTGGCGCCCTTTCATGAACATCTATCTCTGGCTATTTAGCTTGTGGACCATGACCTTCGCGACAGCTAGCTGATCACTGTTGCTGCCCAGTTTACACAAAGACTCCCGAGTCGGACGTTCGCGACCTGCAGCAACCTTGCTTACACAATAAGTGCGTAGCTGGGCACTGTTTTGCAACGTGTTTATGAATTAAATACCTTGAATATTCGACTCCAAGGAACAAATGCACGCATTTTGGACACGAGTGATAAAGTTAATGTTTTCTGTTGAAAACTAGAATTGTGCAATAGAAGTATAAAGCAAAAAAACCTAGAAATGTTTGCAGATGTGGACTTTGTAATAAATTACAAGGTCGAAGAACAAATTGTTTTTGCAAGCATTGAAAATCATTTAGCCATACTGGCAAAGAATTGTAAATATCTTTTTGCTGACAACAACTACAAAACACGTTACGAGTGAATTATGGACCGATTTTAAAATAGTTCTTAAAGTCTCACATCTGCTGAAGAAGACTTCACTGCAAGTGGCGAAATCAAACAATTGAGTACAAATCACTGTTTGAATTTTTGGTAGGGGTGAATGATGAACTTCTTGTACTGAAAAAAAGGAGCATTTCGTTTACTATTACCATTTTCATCCGTATTTTATACGGTGGTTGCTTTTAAGATAAAATATAGATCTCAGATAAATATAGAAAAAGAACTCAAGAGTGTTAATTTCAAATATTAAACCGTCTTTTGAGAAACTTTGTTCTGCAAGATACCTTAGAAATCACTGATAATTATTAAACTTGTTTCTAATTTACATCAGAATGTACTTGATTGCTTTTCTTTCAATTATTAAACAATTTCGAGACGAAAATTAATATTTTTTCTTATTTTTTCGATATGCTTGTACCCCTTATTTAATGTTGTCGCCCAACAGGTTGAAAATCACTGCCTTATGGAATAATTATTTTTAAAATAATACTCAGAATAACACAATTTGCCAACATGGTAAGTTAAAATATCTTAGCTAAAAAGCTATTAGGTGCGCAACTAGGTTCTCGCTGGTTTTTTTTTGATGAAAATGTAACTTTATTGTGAAAAAATGTTTACAAATGAATCATTCAAAATATTGCCCATCGCTAGCGACAACTTTTTCCCATCTTTCTGGCAAAGCTCGAATACCGTCACGGTAGAAGTGTTCGTCTTTTGAGGCTATCCACGAATCAAGCCATTTTGAGATGCTTTCATATGATCGGAACTGCTGATTAGCCAGACCCTGTGCCATCGAACGGAACAAGTAATAATCGACCGGCGCAATATCTGGGGAATATGGCGGGTGGGATAGGACTTCCCATTTGAGCGTTTCTAAGTAAGTTTTAACGGGTTTGGCAACGTGAAGCCGAACGTTGTCGTGCTGTAGAATCACTTTTTCGTACCTCTGCTCGTATTGTGGCCGCTTTTCGCGCAGTTTTCGGTTCAATCGCATCAATTGAGTTCGATACCGTTCCCCAGTGATGGTTTCGTTCGGTTTCAACAGCTCATAATAAATAACACCACCCTGGTCCCACCAAATACACAGCAAAACCTTCGCAGCGTGAATATTCGGCCGAACCGACGACGTAGAAGCATGACTGGGCAGTCCCCATGATTTTGTTCTCTTTGGGTTGCTGTAATGAATCCATTTTTCATCATCCGTAACGATGCGATGAAGAAAACTCTTTCTTTTTTGCCGTTGGAGCAGTTGTTCACAGGCGAAAAAACGACGCTCAACGTCTCTTGGCTTCAAATCAAAAAGAACCCAAGTTCCTTGTTTTTGAATCATTCCCAACGCATGCAATCGCTGGGAAATGGCTTGGCGGGTAACTCCTAATGCTGAAGCAAGCTCTTTTTGCGTTTGGCACGGATCTTCATCGAGCAATCTCTCCAATTTAGCGTCTTCGAAGGTTTTTGGTCTTCCTTCACTCGAACGGTCGTCAACATCAAAATCACCGCTTTTGAAGCGACGGAACCAACGAAACCACGTTGTTTCACTTAGATCAGCATCTCCGTAAACTTTCTCGAACTTTCTCGATGCGTTTCAGCCGCCGTTTTCTTCGAACGAAAGAAGAAAAGCAACATTTCCCGCAAATGACGATTATTTAGCACAAAATCAGACATTTTCACACAACCAAAAGTATATGACGCAAAAACAAAATCACTGATGCGTCAAAGCGGTTTGTTTACCATATGTCTAAGCTTGGTTCACGACGTTTTGATTATGCCACAATCGACCAGCTAGTGGAGCCATCTCTTGAAAAACAGCGAGAACTTAGTTGCGCACCTAATACCTTTATGGCATTATTAGTATCTTCAGTTCTTTATATGTATTTGCTCAACTAGCGCCGGTTCTCAGATCACTAGATCTCCTCATTAGCGGTTCTTCTGTTTTCGCTTTTAATGCTCAACAAAAGCACCCGAGAACTAGTGCGGAGCCAAAGTTTCAAATGTATATTTCTAGCCAGGAATTTCGGACGATTTAAGAACTGAATTAGGAGTAGCAGCAGTAAAAGCAGCTAAGGCAGTAGGATATGTTGGCGCTGGCACTGTCGAATTCATACTGGACAAACGCACGCACACTTTCTATTTCATGGAAATGAACACCAGATTGCAGGTGGAACACCCAATCACGGAAATGATCACTGGTATATTTAAAGACGTTTACAAAAGCAAACATACAAATTACGCGTTTTTTAGGAACCGATTTGGTAGAGTGGCAGATTAACATTGCCTCCGGCGAGAAAATACCCGTTAAACAAGAAGATATTCAGTTCAAGGGGCACGCTTTTGAAGCCAGGATATACGCTGAAGATCCCAAAAATGCGTTTTTTCCTGGTGCTGGACCACTTTTATACTTACAAGCACCGTCTCCATCTGAAGACGTTAGAATCGAAACTGGTATACACTTTAATATTCGTAGATTGTTTCTTAATTTTATAGTTTTGCCTAAACATTAGGTGTTAGACAAGGTGATGAAGTGTCAGTCCATTATGATCCTATGATTGCGAAGTTAGTTGTTTGGGGTAAAAACAGAGGGGAGGCTCTAACCAAACTTCATTCGAAATTATTGGAATACAATGTAAGTACTTCTTATTAATTCAATTTACGTTTATAAGTAGAAATATTTTGTTATTTAATTATAGTTATAATAATAATATTAATAATAATAATAATCAGGAAGCAGTAACAATAGTAGCAATGATGATGTCAGTAACAGGTATTACAATAAAACAATTTCTCGATCATAATACAAGCTCTAAGAAACAAGTCTATATACACACAAAGCAGTCATTATATAGGCAGCAGCAATAATCAGAAAATTTGTTAATCGATAACAGAAGAGCTCATAACCTGACTAATAATCGATCAACTCACGTAACTATGATAAATACCTTCAAATGAAATTTAATCACTGAAGGTTGATATATAACTTCCCGGGTGGCTGGAATACAAGCAGGATTACACCTGTGTTTAAGAAAGGGATGCGCTCAGACGGCAATAACTATAGACCGAATAGTATCTTGTCAAATTTTGCCAAAATATTCGAATTTGTTCTCTGTGACATATTATTTAGCTATGTTAAGCCCTTCTTATCTATTAGGCAACATGAATTTATTCCAGGCAGATCTACTGTTACCAACCTAGTCGAGATTACTCAATTTATCGGGGAACGACTTGTCAAGTCGATGTCATATACACGGAGTTCAGCAAAGCTTTCGATACCATCAATCATGGCATTTCGATTTCTAAGTTGACATCTTTTGGCTCCAAATATTACTAATTAATTTTTTTCCTATCTGCAAAATCATCCCGATTATGTGCATTATAATGGGTTCTCATCTAATCTCTTCAATATTTCCTTTGGAGTCACACAGGGTTCCCATTTGGGACCCATTTGTTCAATATCTACGTTAACGATATCATAGAACGTCTTGACTGCAGTGTGTTAGCTTATGCCGACGATCTAAAAATCTTTAGCAGTATTAATTCACCTGAGGATAGTACTAATCTTCAAACAAATCTGTGCAATATTGACGAATTGTATCGCCATAACATAACAAATGTGCTGTTCTCTCTTTTAACAGCAGCGACACTCCGCTTTACTATGACTTAAATGTTCGTCAATCTACTACACCTAACGTGTACAACTTCAAGGATCTTGGAGTTTTGTTCGACTCGCATCTTAGCTTTTCTAAGCATGTAAGTAACATAATTACATCATTTTCCAGAAGCCTTGGGTTCCTTATTCGGTCTTGCAAGGATTTAAATAGCCTGCACACTTTGAAAGTTCTTTACTGTTCTCTTGTCCGGTCCAGAATGGAATACGCTTCAGTAGTGTGTTACTCCTGGAGCGTGTTCAAAGGCGATTTCTGAAATATTTATCTTATAGGATTGGTGTACATTATCCTGCCTTTGGTACGACATATGAGGATCTACTTGCTAGACATAATTTCGAATCCCTTTGTATACGCAGGGAGAAAGCTAGTGGTGGTTTTCTTTATAAATTAATATATAATTTCATTGATTCTACTGAGCTATTGCCGCAAATTGATTTCCTCATTTGATACTAGATCGTCGGCAACTTTTTCAATACCTAGGGCAAGAACCAATGTTCTTTACAAGGCTCTACTGGTACATATGTGCAGAAATGCCAATAGATTATACGTGGATCCCTTTCATTAATCAACATTTATTGTTCATTTAATTTTCAAATGACTTGCACTGCCTTATTACAAGTGTTTATATTTTTGGTTAACTAGTTTCTTATTTTTTCTTTGTATTACATTAACTACAGCTATTTTTATTTTTAAGTTCAGTAACATGTCCTGTAATTGGTTTGTTAAACTGTTAAAGATTATTATTATTATTATTATAATTTCCACATTAATTTTCGTATTCTATATACGTCTTTCGACAACTATGTTGTAATCATCAGCAGATAATGAAACAGTGTCGCACCTGGAAAGCTACAGCAAAATACCCGTACGAAACACATTCCGCACACGATCCATACTGTTGAAAGCCAAAACGCACACGAAATACGTATACAGAATACGAAAATTAATGTGGAAAGGAGTTATATATCAGCCTTCAGTGATTAAGTTAATCAACCACAGGCTCCATCAAAATTACCTTCAAATGAATATGCAAAACATCATAAAATTTGTAATAAATATAGTTTTGTCTTAGATACTAAAACCGTACAATATCAACCACGTACAGTCTGAACTCAGATACGTGGATTGAGTGAAAAGTTTCTCGGCATTGGGTTGAGGAAATGCGGGAAGAATTTGCTCCAGAATAATGATATACCTTTAACTGTATACCGTTGGACAATAAAGGCTATTATTATTATTTATATTATAATTATCATTATTAATATATCCTTTTCTTTTATAATATGTTGATCATTCTTTAGTTTAACTATAGATTTTATTCTTATGTATTTGGATATGTCCATCAATATAGGATAATAAGACACTTAGTTTATGGTTAAGTTATTAACGACTTCTCGGGGGCGAGAGGTCCCCCTCTTCCAAATTATTTATTGCCTCTTTTAACGTAAATGCAAAAGATACATCAGTCCATACAGAAGTCTATATATCCCCACCCGACGCGTTTATTTAAGTCAGCGAGCATATCGTAACTGAGAATCGAGAATATTTGCGGAGCTTTCCATATCTACGCTCATAACATGCAGCGTAATATTCGAATCTTTAGTCTTGCAGTATATTTAAACGCTACAAATTCTCAAAGTAGATCCCAATGAGTTTTCCTTTATTCCGTATTCATATCCGAAGTATATCGCCAATACATCGTAAAATTTTCGAAGTAACACTAATATATTGTCCAGAGGCTGTAAATGTAATCGTTCATTGGATTATGTTTCAGGTTCCTGTATAAAGACACTTTTCTTTCTCACCAATCAATAACTTTTAAATTATAGATAGCGGGTTTGGAAACCAACGTAAATTTCTTACTGGACTTAACCAGGCATCCAGAATTCGTAGCTGGAAATGTCCACACGAACTTCATCCGCGATCATAACGACTCGTTATTCAAAGAAACCGAGCTAACTGACTCACAACTCGCCTACGCCGCATTGGGAGTCGTACTTTCTGATGAAATGGATTTGTTGAAGGCAGCTATAGAAAGGAACGATCATTACAATCCGTTTATCGTAGAATCTGGATTTAGAGTCAATCATAAGTTGATTAGAGATGTAAAATTGAAATACGAGGATAAAGGTAAATTGTTCAATGTTAAAATACAAATGTTCAAGGTATTGTAGTCTTAATTTATATGCTTTTAACATTTCTCTGATATTCACCTAATACAATCAGCACTCAAAGCTTTATATTCTAAGTAAACTTGATTTCAAAATCAGGTGAATTTGAATTTTCTAAACTTTCTCTTCTCTATTTCTATTTTAAATTAATTTACTGATTACTGTATTCTGGTATTTATTATTTCCCAGTCAATGACGGCATTAGAAAGGAAGCAGAGAGCATTGAAGAACTTCCATAGTATCTTATTTTTAAATATGTGCAATATATCAAAGTCACTAATCGAAGATGTACCCTTCAACTAGATGCTTTTTTTCCAGATTAACTTCAAAAACGTTCAATAATTCAATAGATTTGGATCAAGTTTAACTTTAGTTTGGGCTTGTTACATCATTCAACTGGATGCTCTTTTCTAGATTAACTACAGAAAGCTTTAATACTCCAATAAATTTGTATTAATTTTAATCTTAGTTTGGGTTTCACCAAAATATTTAAGTAGCTTGGATTATATTACAGTTGCTAGTTCGCAAAGTGTGAATGTAAAATCAGTCGATTTAGATACATTGATTTCTTCAGACAATTTTGAATTTCGTAGAGATTCTTTTGTACGTAGGATGTCGTTTAAGTTTTGATAGTGGGAAATAGAGGGCGCCACTAATCAAATGCCAGTACTAAAAATTAACCTCCATCTTTAGTTATCCTAAATCTAAAGTTTCAGTGCGTTGCGTGTAGTGTTGTAGCTACAACGAACTGTTAAAGTTGACAAGTTAGTTAAAAAATGGACTTAAACCCAGAAGATTTTCGCGGAATATATTTTATATTATTTTCAAAGACAATTATCTCCAAATGAATGCCTGACGGAGTTGGTTTCTGTTTTCGGCCATAAAGCACCATTTGAGACAAAAATTTCTCGTTTGTATGGAGAATTCAAACGTGGACGGATTAGCCTTAGCGACGATCCAAGAGCAGGTTCACCAAAAACCGCAGTCACTCAAGAAAACGTCGATGCTGTGCGTAATCATCAACGAAGATCGACATGTGACATATTGCCAGATTGAAGCATTATTGGGGATTTCAAAGACCTCAATTCAAAAAATTTTGCATAAAGAATTGTGTGTAAAAAAATTAGTTTCCCGTTGGATACCGCATCTGTTGACCGAAGAACAGAAGGCAGCTGAATGCAGTGGATTGGTGTCAAAAAAAACTCTAAAAACGCGTACAACATTGTCAGTAGTGATGAATCTTGAATTTACTCATATGAGCCAGAAAATAAACACCAGTTGTCTGTTTGGATGTTTAAAGGTGAAGAAAAGTCGTCTACAAGATCAAAGAATTATTACTGCAGATTGGTATACAACCATTTGTTTGTCACAAGTTATCGCTGAGCTTCGAAAAATCAACCCCGAACAACGAATCATCCTCCAACAAGACAATGCAGGTCCGCACACATATGTATATAGCACATCCGAAAAAGAACTATTTACATAAATAAATAAAATTGTTGAGAAAAATAAATAAATATGACAGAAATTATTTTAAAATGATTGAAAATTATCCCATGAAAATATCGTTATAGATGTTGTTCGTATTCCTGGATATATGAGTTGAAGGAGCTTTCCAAAGCAGATCAAAGTATTTACGATGGCTGAAACCATATTCCTCAACGAGTAAGAATCGACTGTGCTGGTTCAGTCTGTGAAATTCGATTTTCACTGCGTCTGACAATGGTCGTTTTCTCGAACTACATAAATGCGACATTATTACATACAACGTACGAGGGAGCGTTTTTATATTCGCGGAATGGGGGACAAGGAGTGGAAATAAAAAAAACCAAATTATTTTTCTTTTTCAATATATTCACCTGCAAGACGGATACATTTTTCACATCTTTCAATTAATTTATTTATACCCTCATAAAAAAATGATTTCTCTTTATCTGCAAAATACGCCGAAACTGCCTCCTTGACTTCATCATCGGCAGTAAATTTTTTACCCCGCAGCTCTTTTTTCATTTTCGGAAACAGGTAATAATCACTCGGGGCCAGGTCTGGGCTGTAGGGTGGGTGATTCACAATTTCGAAGCCCACCTTATGCAGGGCAGCTAACGCAACGCGGCTCTTGTGGACGGGCGCGTTGTCGTGCAAAAGCAGAACACCTTTTGTCAATTTTCCCCGTCTTTTCTCTTTAATGGCTTCTTTTAGTCGCTCTAATATTGAAGCGTAATATTCTCCGGTTATAGAAACACCTTTATCTTTATAATCAATCAACAATATTCCTTCCGAGTTCCAAAATACCGTTGCCATGAATTTCCCAGCTGATTGTGACACTTTAAATTTCTTGGGAGGTGCTGTGCCCTTTTTATGCCACTGCATGGAGTCTTGTTTGGACTCAGGTTCATAATGATGAACCCAAGTTTCGTTTCCAGTAACAATTCCACTCAATACACCATCCTTGTCTTCATTACAGAGGTCCAAAAATGCACGCGAACACTCTACGCGCTGTTGTTTTTGCGGCGGCGTGAGCATTCTCGGCACCCATCTTGCGCTGACCTTAGACATGCCGAGATGATCGTGTAGGATTTTAAAAATTGTTGTATCGGATACTCCAACCATTTCTGCGAGTTGTTTCTTCTTTAGTCGAGCATCTTCGAGTACAATTTGTTCAACTTTTTGGATAAGTGCTGGCGTGGTCACCTCAATGCTCCTGCCCGGCCTCGGGTCGTCTTCAAGGGATTCCCTTCCTTGTTTAAATAAACTATGCCACTTGTACACCATGGTTTTTCCTGGACAAGAGTCGCCGTAAACCAATGACATCTCATTCATTATGGTCGCGACTGATTTTCCTTGCCTGGTAAGGAACTTTATAACGGCACGATATTCGATTTTTTCCATATTTCACTTTTCACTCCTGATTATGTTACTTGGTTGACGATAGCTCAAAGACTAACTGTCTAATAACAATGAAACTTCGTATTTATACTAATCATGAGTCGCTGCACAGGCCACGCCCCCAGTGCGCCTACTCACCCCTCTACAACCCGCTCATTCCGCGAATATAAAAACGCTCCCTCGTACAACATAAATCATAACTGAGCAGCATAATATTCGCATTTCTAATTTTGGAGTAGGTTTACACATTTTAAATTCTTATTTTGAAGCATTTTTCTTTATTCCGCATTCATATCTAACGTATATCACCGATATAATGAAATCCCACATAATAATTTAAATTTCCATTCCAGAAGTAAATGTCAAAATAAAATTTTATGGTTCCGATGAATACCTCGTATCAACCGATGAAGGACAAACATGGAATCTTGCCAAAGCCGATTTAACAGAAGACCAATACAATAAGTTGTCTCTAAATATAAACTATAATGGTTTAATTACAAATATAAATATTTTTAGAGATGATGATATTTTAGCAATTTTTGATCAGGTAACTTTCATCTTAAAAAAAACAGTATTAAGTAACATTAATGGTCGTTTTAGCATGGAAAGCATCAATTCAGTTTTGAGCAACCCTCTTACTTATTAGAAGATAATGAAGAATCTATCTCTTCCTCTAACAAAGCAGTAGCTCCAATGCCCGGTGTTGTAGAAAAAATTTTGGTTAAGAAAGATGATTTAGTTAAAAAAGGCGATTCAGTATTCATTTTGGTAGCCATGAAAATGGAGTATATTGTGAAAGCAGCCAGAGATGCCCGAGTTGAAAGCGTGCTATATCAAGTAGGCGATAATGTTGCTAAGGACGCTGTAATTGTTAAATTTGAAGATGAAGAAACAAATTGATTTTAAAATTTGCATTTTGAAGTGTAATAGAATTATTTTTTAATAAACACTGTTCCTATTATTCTAAAAGTTTCCGTTTATATTTCTTTTTTCATAAAGTAACATAAAATGATTATTAAAAATATATGAACTTCACTATGGGGTAGTTATCCTTTATTTATATTTTTCAATGCATTAATTAAAACAGGGTAAAGGACATAAATATTGCTATTAAACTCATAAACCATAAAATTACTTTGCGAAATGTTCAATTTCCAATGTCTATACATTCAGCAGATTAAAACAGACGATTTGCTTCTATTCTTCACTAGATGTCTACAGTTTTCAATTCGAAACTCTTTTAGATCCTCTTTCACCGTATCGCTCCATCTTTTCCTCAGTCTTGCAGAAGGAAGATCTACTCTTCTTCCTTCTTGTTTTTTTTCTATGCTACTTTTTTACCCCTTTGTTGTCCTCCATCCTTTACAGAGTGTACATTGGGCCAAAATGCATCGGCATGTCACTGTTGAAGAATGGAGGAAGGTCATGGTATAAAATTAGATCGCAAACATTTTAAAAATGTTTTCTTGTACTACGCTCGAAGCGGCTACAAAAACTATCGAACATGTGGGACGAACACGTTCAGGATATTATAGAAAGGAATGTGTAGCACAAAGTGTTGAACATCCCCTACCTATAATGGTATGATCATGGAGCTGCAACAGAATCTCTGTACTTTATCGGAGGGATAATGAATTAATATCAACACCAGGTTCAATAAGTTTTTGTCGTTCGACACAAAAAACACAATTTTATTGTTTGAAATACATTTTGTTTTCCAATGAACTTCTGCCCTGAACTTCAATACACTTATTTCAGTAATCTTCTAATTTACGGACTCCATCCCTGAAGTGAGAATCCGGAGGACTGTTGAAATACCCTTCACGGCTGCTATTACCTCTTCAATCAATGAAAATCGTTTTTTATTCATGAATTTTTTGAGATGTGGGAACAGCTAAAAGTCAGAGAGAGCTAAATCTGGCGAAGAAGGTGAATGTTGCAAAAATTCTTAACAATTCACTGGTTTGTGCGATGACTTTTTGAGTTGTGTGAGACGGTGCATTGTCTTGATGAAAAATGATTTCTTTCTTCTGTAGACCAGATCTTTTCTCACGAATTTTTAAATTTAACTGGTCCAAAATGTCACAATAATAATCTGAGTTTATAGTTTAACTGGTTTGAAGATAATTCACGAACAAAATTCCCTTTGCATCTCAAAGAAACTTATGCTAACACCTTCTTGGGCGATTTCTGGTCCTTAACACGCTTAGGAGTCGAAGTACAGGGTTTGCACCACTCTTTTGTTTATTGTTTTGATTGAGGATCGTGGTAGTAGACCCAAGTCTCACACATTGTGATAAAACGAGGCACAAAATCGTATTTATTCTTTCTAAAACGCTACAAATGTTTCTGCAATCCAAAACTTAAGGCAAAATATTGTTCACACTACCTAATGGAGTGCCTAGGACTTCTGCTAAATCTGTCTCGATTAATCTACGGTCTTAAAAACCCATATCCTGTTTTTTTCCTACAATTTTTGGTGTTTATGCACTGTTTGGACGTCCTTCACGTAGATCGTCTTCAAGACTTGTATGAGCACGTTTAAATTTCAGCTATCCATTTGTCCGCTGTTCTAATTGAAGTTCATGAATTTGTTTTGGTGCTACGCATTCCAATTTAAGAATTTTCCCACTGCACGATATGCATTATTGTAAAAACTACTGTGACACGTCAACTTTGAACACGTGCAAACAAACGAATGAGAAATTATCAAATGAGAAAACTTCACACGTATTCATGAAAAAGTAGTACAATTTTTAGAAAAATAAAACGGTAAACCTAATAGCGCCATCTCTTAACGATCGACAAAAGTTATTGAGCAACCTGGTGCAAAAATGTAATAGAAACTATTCTGATTCTCTTTATTACTTCACTAGACACAGAGACTAATCCTTCCCGGTGTATCTATTGTATCTATCATTTATTCGTCCCCAAATCCCAATTCAAGCGTTTTAAAAGAAAATATCAAAAAAGCCTGGAAAGAAAACAGAATGTTACAAGAACGTATCGACAGCATGCCGAAGCGAATTCAAGCAGTTGAATTTGATGGAGCCTGTGGTTGATTAACATAATCACTAAGGTTGATATATAACCCCTTGCCACATTAACTTTCGTAATTCTGTATACGCATTCCGACAACTAAGTTGTCATCATCAGCAGATAATTGCAAAGTGTCGCACCTGGTAAACCACCACCACCAAATTAAAGTTATTGTATATCCACATGCATTACAACAACAATAAAAAGAAACAACATAACTTTTTATTATTCAAACATACCGAATATATATACGATTACATATTTATAATACAAAGTAGTCGAGAGAACTATACGTCCATCTCCCGAAAAGAGATAAAAGCACTTATATCTCTTTAATGATCATTAATAGAGTACGGAATTATATGCATTTGCATGTTCTATAATATCGATATGCCAAGAAATTTTTCGCGTATCTAGACGAATTAAACAAAAACAAATGTAAAAAACTGATTTTCATTTTGCATATTTTCAGAAATTGATGCATACATCAGAATAAAATGCATATACGTGCATATTTGTAATTTAAATTTTTTGTTAAATTAAATAAAGCAAATATTGGCCACACTGCATTTTGAGAACTGGGATTCCCCTACATTTTACAAACCGCCCGGTATCGCATCAGCAAAAACTGGGATTCCCCTATTTTCTCTACGCTTTACTACGAGTCTCACTGTCGGTTGTCTTTCAGTTTCATTTTGGATTTGTCAGGGGTCAGTCGTTGCTTTTAAAACGAAGTAATAATACCACAAACACAATCTTTGATAGCTACATGGATAAAGGATTATCCAGAACTTTATTTAAATTTAAACAAGGTGTTTTGTCGATGTTGCAGCAAAACAGTAAGTTTACTTTATATTATTTTTTATTTGTATTTGGTACCAAAATAGTTTTCGAATTAATAGATTCCATGTGACAAAAAATTTCAAATTACACAACATATTGCTACAGCATCGCATACAAAGTATAAGAAGAAAATGAAAAATACAAAACGATTAACGCTTAATGAAACAATTTCTTCGGAATCAGTCTGTGAAAATAGAGAAGAATTCAATTTTGATTTATGTGAAGCTTTTGTTAGTGCCAATATTCCGCTTATGAAATTACAAAATCCAACTTTTAAAGCGTTTATAGAGAAGTATTGTGGTAGACCAGTACCAGATGAAAGCACCTTTAGACAAAAAATATATAAACAATGTTTTCGAAAAAACCATGAGTGAAATTAGGGAGTTAATTGGAAACAATTATATTTATTTTATAGTCGACGAAACAACTGACACTTGTAGCCGCTTTATCGCCAATTTATAAATAGGTGTACTGAGTGAAAACGTTCCTGGTCAAGCGTATTTAATTGGTTTGAAACAATTAGAGAAATCCAACAATGTAACTATGTCACAGTTTATAAACGAAGTATTAACAAGTTTCTATTTACCCAATGCTGTCCCTACTGAAAAGGTTTTATTGCTGCTACATACATGACCAAATCTGCACCAACTCTAAAAGTATTTTATTCAAAAATGATACATGTCACAGCTGGCAGCTCATGGCGTGAATAGAATAGCAGAAGAAATTCGTAACCAATATCCAGATGTAAATTGTTTAATCAATACGGTCAAGAAGATATTTGCAAAAGCACCCCTCCGAATACAAATGTACAAAGACAGTTTAACTAATACTCCTTTGCCATCTCAGCCAATAATTACGAGGTGGGGTACGTGGCTGGAGGCCTCGTTTTTTTATGCAAATTATTTGAATGATGTTGCAGTGTTCGTGTCAAAATTTTCTGATGATTCCGCAGCTATTAAAGAGTGTAAAACTATTTTAAATATTCCTACATTAAATCAACAACTGGCATTTATCAAAGCGAATTTTAGCTTTATTACGAAAACGTTAACTACATTAGAGAGGCAGTGCGTGGAACTTACAGATTCTGTGAAATTAATTACAGATTTCAAAAATAAGGTCAACCAAGTTAAAGGTAAAATTGGTGATTTTATAAAAATGAAGATGAAAGACGTATTAATGAAAAATACAGGGTTTGATGAACTTACTAAAATTTCAAATATTTTAAATGGAAATTATGAGCCTTCTATAACAATGGATGCCACCACTATATGCAAATTTAAGTTTTCACCAGTCACTTCTGTTGATGTAGAAAGATGTTTTTCTATATATAAATATTGGTATATGATCGAAGAGAATCGTTTCTTGTGGAAAATTTAGAGAAATATATTATTGTCAATATTTACAATATTATAAAAAATAAAATGTAATATTTTATAGTTTGTAGGTTTGCACTTTACATTAATTTATCAATTCATCTCTTGTAATACAAACAACTTATTTAAATAAATTTTGTAATTCTATTGTGTCTTTGTACGTCGATTTTTTTAAAAATACAATCAGTGCATACTTAACTAAATTGTTGCATAATTTAACAAAATATTGTGCATATGTATGCGCATATTTTCAGGGTTTTTACTGCATATAATTCCGTGCTCTAGTCATTAAACAGAGCGCGGAGTGGTAAGAGGTGCCCATGTACATGGACGAACTTAAATACGAAGTTTCCGTCCTTCAGAATTCTGTAAATCGAATAGAAAAATTAAATAAACTTCTCTTTATTTCTAGATATTTATGTCCTTTTTGTTTATTCACGTATGTAAATGTTAATTACATAGCTTTTATTCGGAATCCTATAAGTCAACTAGGAAATAATAATGAATGAACTCTTTATTACTGTTAAAAGAGAAAACACTTGCATCTTATGTAGAACATCTCGTAATTTAGTCAAGTAATATTTTTTAAGCGTTTGTCTCTATGCTTGACTTTATATTTATTTAACTACTTGTTAATTTAACTTACGAAAAAACGACAACCCAAAGTTTGTTGAGGACCTTCCTTTTTCTCAGTGAAAAAATCCAATCTAATCTAATAATTATTTAACCGAATTGCCATTCCTAAAGGGTAGTTTCAAGATCAAGCCCAATGTCACCCGTCTAACTTATCATAAGTCTTTATTAAAAGTAATATATAAAGATATATAAATAGTTACACATAGTTAACGCACGTGTATTTGGCTCTTACTTTATGCTGTGTTTTCGGTGGTTTTTAAAGTGCATATTGTAGTGAATTTTATATCACGTGATAGGTAACGTTGTCCTTTATCTATTTATATAAGTTTTTTGTCTCTATATTCTATTGTCTTACCTATCTATTTTTTTATATTACGTTTATTCTTATTTGTGTACAGATTGTTTACTCTTTCCGAGTGTAACTTTCCTTTTTTCTTTTCTTCTTTTTCTCCGTTACTTTTTCTCTGGACTTTTTCCAGTAATATTTTTCTTTATTTTTTCTATAATATACTGTTCTCCTTTGTAATCCTTTTGTGTTTTATGTTTCCGTTGGTCCAGTCCTGTTCGTCTCATAGTCGTCGCGACGGACCCCGCTGACGCAGAAGAGTGACCTTGTGTTATTCCTACACGTTTTTCTCTAAACATATTCAAATACTTATTGCATTTATCATCTACATTACATTATGAATTGTTCTTGTTGTAACGCTTCTATAAACAAAGATGATAGCTATATTAATTGTGCTGTCTGCAAGAAACCATTTAAAACTTCCTCGGTGGAACTGACGAGGAATGAGGTTGCTACTGTACTCTTTGTTTTAAATTAAAAAAAAACAGATTATAATTTGGTTGGGCGCCTTGAAAAAATATAAATAAAAGTACATGGGGTGATGTAGCAAAATTATTTATTATGTTTATAAAATATTAAATTAGCTCCGGCTAGAGAGACTCTTTTCCTTTTTTACCCTGACCTCAGAGCGATTCAGATTCGAAAAGGGGTTTCAAAAAACAAACAAACACACCCCTTTTAAATTTAATCCGGAAACACAAAACTACGCGATCAAAAAACAAACGATCTGAATCGCTTAGAAAAAACGCTTCTTACTACTCTTAACTAGATATATCTTAAATCTACTATGGACACTCAAATTTTATAGTCTTTTAATAGGTACCTCTTTAACATGGGTATCACTTCTTCTTTTGACACTTGACCACTCGAAGATTTTCTATACTATTTGCCAATATATATATATATATATCTGGGCGAAGATAACGTAATATTTCCGTTTAACCTTGCCTCCGATTTTGCACTTATGGCTTAAAAACACTGATCACTATCTATCTGTCGATTATTCGACGACGACTCGTATATCCGACACTTGTCGGCTGTTCGACCTGCGGCTGTCAGCAACTATGCCTTGACTATCGCTATCCGCAACTATGCGTCGACTCTCTCTCGCCCCAGCTATGGGTCCACTGTCACTCGCCCCCGGCCATGGGTCGACTGTCTCTCTGGTTTTCCGTATGGCCTATATATGGGTCCCGATAAATACGAAAAATGGTCATTTCGTGGAACACATTAGAACTACCCATTAACATTTTCTTTATATCGACTATTTACCTAAGAATAGCAAGAATGTTTTTCTATAATATATAATCACTTATAACTAAAAGGTTCTGGGAACTATAACAAAAGAATTTTATAATATTCTGAAACTAACCATAATAAAACTTAATATATTCTAGACCCTAATTAATAATATATACATTTGCGATAATAGAAATTCCAAATATACATCTGCTTTGGAATTTCTATTATATGACATGACTAAATAAAAGAATATATACATACAAAAATAAAATAGAAAAAAATTTAAAATATATAAATGTACCATTACAAGGTTAAGAAGATCAACTCTAACTGCGGCTTGTACTGGACCTGCAGGGATTGTTCGAAGTTTGCTAGCGACCTGGTCAGCTTGACGGCAGCTATTTTTGCTTTACAGGAAGAGATCAAAATCCTGAAATCAGTGCCCATTATCCCGCAGCCTAGTGAAGTTAACTCCTTACTCGCAACCGAAGAAATTGTTCAGGAGGTGTCTGAACGGGAAAGGCGTAAGAACAACATTATTCTTTTCGGTGTTCCTGAGAAAAGTAAACAAAATTATAGAATGTAGTATTAAATTTCATCTAATAAACAAGAACAATATCTCGAATTACAAATGAACAAAACAAAGTAATGCAGGAGGTACACGTGAACGAATTACATGCATCTATGATTAAATAAAGAAACGAATTTACTCATATTGTTGGTATTATTAATTCGCAGTTTAAATAACTGATAATATCGACAGAGTAAATTTCTAAATACATCAAAGTAAATTAGTGTTTACCAAGCTACGTTCTGTATTTGCTGCCATTGTCGATTCGCTATTATAAAAGTTTAAACCATTGATGATATCGCTACAATAAATTTCAATATGCATCAAGGTGAATTAACATTTAACAACTTGTACACTCCAGCTTATTATAATGTGAACGAAATTTAAACAGAATTACTTGAAAAACGAAAACACTTAAGATACGTCGCCATTTTCAATGGTATAAAGATTGCTGTTGATTGTTGAATGTGTTCAATTGATATAAAACAACTTTCTGTCATCATTAAATATAGGCCAAGAAACAAAATAAGAGCGCATAGAATCAAATCGGGTGATGAAGGCGAAATTTTCAAGTAAAAAAAAATATCTTCGATTAAAAAAATCATTAACAATTGATGGACGCAGAGAAGGTGTAATGTCAGGGTGAACACAATTATTACCAAACGCTTAAATTGACCAAGATAGACTTGGGACGTATTCTTTGTGGATAATCCTCTTTTTTTGTGGTGATAAAGAAGGAATAAGTATTGAATTAATTTTCGACTTCTTTGAACGAGATTTATTTTGATTTCATTCGGAGTTTGCAACCCTTCGACGTTCGGCTTCTGGACGATATTGAAACAACTCACGTTTCATTACCAGTTAAGGAGTCATTGTCTCTTCAAATATCTCCGATGATATTAATTTTGGGTCAACTCTTTCATCCTTCTCTGAATTTCCAATGGGTCTCAAAACTTTTTCGTGATGTTCTTAAGCTTCTGGAACGGTTTCCTAGCGCGTTTTCCATTTTCGACATAGATTCTAATATTAGCTTTTAATTCTTCATTCTCTTTTCACTTTCATTTCAGTGTATAAACCTCCCTCACTTATCTAAAGGCATCGTACTTTGAATCTTCACTTCTGCTGCACAAAATGTCGTTTCAATATTTTGGCCTGAACGTTTATCATTCATACCCTGTTCGTCTTCTCTGAACTGCCGATGCCACTTAAAAAATTGTCTATGACAAGCGTTTTTAAGCATTTCGAACGGTGACGAAGCACGTTTGCTATTTTTAATATAGATCCTAATATTAACTTTTTGTTCTTCATTCATTTTTCATTTTCATTTCGGTATACAAACCTCACCCACTTACGTACAGGCATCATATTTTAAACCTTGACTTCCCAGAACTAAATATCGTGTCAGTTGACGGGATTGAATGTTTATCATCTTCTTTCTCAGTCTTCGTCTTCTACATTGTCGATACCAGTCAAAAATATGTCTACAACAAGTGATTTTAACTATTCGTATCGGTTTCGTAGCCCGTTTGCCATTTTAAATATAGTTTTCGTAAACACTCTGTTTTGATAGTCTTATGTATGTATGTAATAGAAATAAAACACGTAAATGTTTTAAACCATTTTAATTGTTTGGTGTGTGGAGGTACATGTGCATACAATTCTATAAGTACAAAGGGTACTAGGAAAGTTTTGCAATACAGCTTTGTTTATTTAATTTTTCAAAGTAATTTCCTCTACACTCAATACACTTCTCCATCCTCCGAAACCAATCTTTAAACCAGTTCTGCCAAGTTTCACTAGGGAGTAAAGCACACTCATTGTCCCAAGCCCGCAGAAGGTCCTCATCACTGGAAAACCGCCTCCCTTTTAGCTTCATTTTGACATGCAGGAGCAGTGCAAAGTCGCAGGAAGCAAGATCTGGACTGTAGGGAGGGTGCTCGAGAAGTTTCAATCCTGTCGTGGTCAAATATTAGGTGCAGGATTAATTTGGTACGTAGACTTCCGCGGTCGTGGTCCATGCTATCTGCTTCTGGGTTTCCGGGCTGGAACCGCTTCACTAGTATATCTTCCGACGTTTCGTACCCATTTGTATGGGACATCTTCAAGGCTGAACTACTGCACTGAAACTGCAGTTTAAGTGCAGACGTTGTTCGTTCGTGTACTTTACCATGATGAAAATGTTAAGTTTACTGAATAAATTGACAGTGACAATTCGATGATTAGTGAAAGGGTGTGTTCACAAATGGAATTAAAAGTTGTCAAGTCCCTATTGGAAAACCCTTTACAAACATTGTAAAGATGAAGCCTTGTTCAGACATAAGCGCTACATGTGTTGCAGTTGAGTTTGTTTTGAATAAGTTTAAGTATATGTTATAGTTTCTGTCAATATTTCTTTAGTTAATTATTAGTAGCGCAAGAAATTAGCGTTTATATTTAGTAGAAGGCCTAGGCACCTCATTAAGCACTGTGAGCAATATTTTGGGTGAAGTTTTGGGTCACAGATAGCTGTGTGCAAAATGGGTGTCGCATTCGTTAACAATGGAACAAAAACACATTCAAACATTTTTCTTTCTTGAGCGGGTGTTGATGTATCAAAAATTTATTTTAATAAAATTAACAGGAATCAATTAATAGTAATAATAATATACACTATCGCTCATAAGTATTTTATCAATCGTATTTAACCCGCAAATAACCCTCGAGATTGCGTTTTCCTCTAATGTACGCCTATACTGTTCTTTTTTAGTATACCTTCGATTTTTATGAGATCGCCCACGTTTGATCCACAAAAGCAACTGTATGTCATTACTGAACCTCCACCATGCTTAACAGTAGAGGCTATGAATTCTTCCCGGACACGCTCACACACAGACTTACCCGTAAAAACCCTTGTTCATGAACTGAAAATCTTGAATTTGGATTCAACGATTCACAATACTTTATTCTTCTTCTATGGTCCAATTTTGGTGATTGCGTGCCTACTTTAAACGGTTTTGCTTAGTTTGTTTGCGTAGAAGCGGCCTCCGCATTGCAATTCGTCCCTGAAGACCGGCTTCTTTGAATCGCCGTTTAACTGTGGAAACACATGGGTTTTCGACGAACAGCGTTCATTTCTGCTATGATTTCTGGGGTTGTTTTTCGTCTATTTCTTTCTATTGTTACCACCATTGCAAGAACTTCTGCTGGTGTTTTTGCCCTTCGTCTGCGTTTTCGAGTTCTGCTCAATACAATTCCACATTCGCGGTGTTTCTTGATGATATAACCCAGGGTGGACTGATAACAATTAAAAATTTAATTTTAATTGTTAAATTTAATCCCTAAAGTGCAATTATTCTACCTGGAGTTTTTTTAAGGTATTATCATTCAGGGTAATCGCATAATTATATTTTAATAAGCTTTTATAGATTTTAATGTTTACTATGAAACTATTTCTTGCTACAGAAATAGATTTTATAATTACAACTTTTCTAAGGAAACAGTAGTGAAATACCTATGAGCGACAGTGTACATATGTAACTAACAAGATTCTGAAAAATTTCGAATTTCAAATTAGTAATTTATGTATATATGAGAAAGAGTGTATCCAATTCTATACGAAAACTTATAAAGAAATTGTTTCAATGTTAGAAAACAAAGGCATCTACGCCATAAAAGCATATAAAGTATTCCATATAGACTGGAAGTAAATATTAAAAGTGTCATTTTATGGTATAAAGTCGAATAGGAAGCAACATTTGGCAAGGAATACTGTATAAGAAAATTGAAAAGACATTTCGTTATAAAGAAAAACTAAAACAACTGTAAAAGCTATTCGTTATAAATAGTATAATAATAATGTTTATAATATGTGTTAGTAAGGGGTAGACAATGATTGTCTAAATTTAATAATTTCAAGAGTTTTAACGTCAATCTGTATCTGTATCCAAATAATGATTAATATTCGTTGTGTTACGTGTACCCGTAATTAGGTAATATCGTTTATTGTTTAAATAACCCCATATTCTACAACCTAATAGTATTAAAGAATATCACTGGCCACGTAATCCATCTGTGTTGCAATCAATGCCTAATTTTTACCATTGACATCATATTTGATGCAAAACAGAAACCCATTATTGTCAGTTTTAATTAAATACTTTTAAAGTAAATTAAAACACGAGGACTAAAGAATAGTGAAATTAAATTTAAACCATGTGTGACTATCAAATTATTAACAATATTTCCAAACAATGAAACGCATTTATAATAAAAACGTATCGCAAAAGTACAGCAAGACCATCATATCCTTAGAAAAATCTGCGCACACTTTCGGTATTACTCGTACTCAGTCGCCAGTGTGTCGCTCGCTTCGGTGATTAGGTACATTCCCAACAGAAAGGCGCCGTTTTATTTTGTACTACGCGACGCCAAGAATAAGAATTTAGAAAATTTTTATTTATTAATATATGTTATACTGGTCCAAATGGAATGTAAATTATTAATTAATGAGGCTGCTAAGTGTTATTTAATAGTGTTCTATTGAGGATGTACTATGAAAGTAAATCTTAATATGATTAGGTAGATAATGTAATTACAAATTTTTTTAATAATACCCAGTAATTAGAAGCAAATAGCTTTATTTCAAAATGATTACATAATTACATAATAAATTACATAATAAAACACATTCACAAAGCAATGATTACTAAGTTATTCTGAATCATCGCTGAAACCAAAATCACTGTCAGATGTATCAGCACCCACGTTTATAATTAGTGACTCCGTAAGAACATCCATAAAAACTTCATTTTGTTTATATTCATCTTCGACTCTCTTCACGTGAGTGCAAAGTTTGTTCCAGTCATTTACTGTAATGCTTTTAAATTTTTCTTCCGCTAGCCTTTTAGCGTCCTCTAATTTAAATGTGACATTTTGTGATGCCACAAAATTTTTCACAGTCGCCCAAATCATTTCGATTGGATTTAGTTCAGGGTGATACGGAGGCAATCGTAAAGTTGTATGACCGTGTGCCTCCAAAATTGCGTCTATTTTATATCGTAAGTGTTGTTGTTTATTATATTTTATTAACATATATAACTGGGCTTTCGTCATATCAGATGTACAGGCAATACCTTTTTCGGTCAACCAGTGTAACATTTTTTGCTTGTTTGCATTAGAATTAGGCGCTGGATTTATCTGAACATTGTGGTATGGAGCATTGTCAATAACTAGTACTGAATTTTTTGGTAAATTTGGTATTAGTTTTTCAACGAGCCATTTTTGGTAATTTTCGAAATTCATTTCGTGATGGTAATCACCGGATTTTGTTCCGGATTTAAAAAGTAACAAAGCGTTTTCTACAAATCCATGGTTCTCACCTCCAGCGTGCAACATAATTAAACGCTGGCCCTTGGAGATTGTCGAAAATAACCCATTTCTTGACTTGTCTGTCCAACTTTTCGATTTTGTATGGCCGCTATGAATATAGGATTCATCCATATAAATAGTTGGACGATTTTGCCGTCGATATACATCTATTTTTCGTAAAAAATTTGTACGAATGTTTCTGATATCTGGTTTTTCTTGTAATATCTTGCGATTGTTTTGTGTAGCACAGAATCTAAAACCAAGCTTCTTTATAATTTTTCTTAAGGATTCTCGGCCGCCCGGAAAATTTATATCTTCTTTAAGTTTTTGTAGTAAATTTTTAATAGTAATCCGCTGATTATTTGTCTTGTGGAAATTATAAATAATATGTTTTATTTGGTATAGGTCAATGTCGTCTATTGAATCCATTACTAAACATTTCCTCGATCTTTTCTTTTTTGGCGATTTGAAAACTGGTAGTTGTTCTGTGTTCTCTTTCTCATTTCGTTCTGGTTCTGCTTGATATTCGTTCCCCTCTTTTAAAATATTATAGACAGAAGCTCTTGAAACACCAGTTGCTCTTGCTACGTATTCCTTTAATTCGCTTTTTGTACAATTTCTTATGTCTGTTTCGTTATCTGAAATTGTCTTTAAAAACTTAAAAACATTAAACACGACTTCACGGGTTTGTGAATGCAGTCCTTTTCCACCTCCTAAGTTGGACATTATTAATTATAATAAATAAAACAAATAATAACCAATTATAATGCAAGACCTCAATTACTGACTTTGACTAACCGTAACTTAACAACTTAACCACGCAACGATCATAAGCACACTGAGGACACAAACAGCTTACCGATGACTCGGAGTGTACCACCCGGCACGCCTACGATGCGCAGTAGATTTTTGTCCAAGGATATGATGGTCGTGCTGTAATTATTTTTCTACTTTTTAAAAAAAAATAAGTACTTCACATACAACGAAGCAATTTTAGTCATACATCTCTCCAGGAGACAACTCCCATTCAGAATGTTGAGTAAGTTTCGTTTTAGTTCTTTAATTTCAAATATTTAACAACAACATAAATAAATCCTATTTAATTATTTCAAAAGGTAATTAAATTCAATTGTATATCAGTTTCAAGCCTGTAACAAGGCCTTCGCTGTGTGACTTCTAATAAAACAGGCGATATTTAATTATACAAGAAAGTTTCAAGCTATTGTAAAGCGGGAAAATAGTCGATATTGCAACTGTATTAGAATAATTTTAATTTGTAAATAATTATACAGACATTACCCGTATAGGAACACAATTTGCTATGTTCGTAAATTCCAGTCCTTCTATAATCTCGAAAAATCCTAAAGCACATTCATAAACTGTGACCTAAAAATTAATTAATTAAATGTGGAAATCTATTAAAATTATGAATAGTTAATTGGCGACTTGATGCATAACTTCTTAGCGTTCTTATTGATCTTAAACTTTATTAATTTATTCACAAACAAAGTACGTAAACTAATCAAGAATATATGTAGTCTCCTCCATTATTCATGAGTGCTTCCGAACGCGGTAGCAGTTTTTTCCATTTCACACCTGAAGAAATTCTGTGGTTTGGAAGTGAAGAAGACCACCAACTTTGAAAATCACATCGTTTCTAAAAAAACGTAATCGTCCTGCACATCTCCACAATTGCGGCGCCTCCGTAAACGGAACAAGTGGTTCTACCAGCTTCAGATGCAACTCCTCTCTTAAAGTCGAACAAAAGGATATATCGGAAATATTCGTTTTGTTCTTTTACTTGACATCCAATTATCTTTTGTCAATAAATGAAATAAATCTTTGCACAAATTCATAAATTCACAAATTCTTCAATTAATTAATAATTAAACATTGCAATAACAATTTTTTCTTCAAAACAAATCCCCTGCAAATCAAAAATACTAGGCACCAGTGTATTAACCCAACATATACCTTACTCATTTTATTTTAAATTGAAATTTATTCTACAAATACTGTTGGGACCAAGTTATTTGCCGGAACTGAAAGATAGCTGTTACAAGCTTCATATCCAGTACGCTTCCAAATTTGTACCTCCATATATGTGAATCGGAATAACTATGTGGCAAATTACATTTTAATATTATCACACAAATTTCACACAAGCAATATTAAATCGTATATGTATACGCAAGAATAAGTATTTTAATTTAGATGTAAATAATGAAAGTACCTAATTGTCTGTGTGATAATAGGAAAGTAGTTATGGAAAACGAAATAAACATTTTAATTTTGTAAATATTTTGAGGAAAAATGAAAGAAACAAGTTCTAAAAACGCCATATGGCCATAAATATGAAGAGAATTTTTGACATAAATACTAACATTACAGTCAATACTTAACCAAAGTTTCTGTAATTTTTAGCTTTTTTCAGTTACTCTCATCAGAGCATTCATATTCACTATCATAAGCATATCTTTCCTTTTCATTACCTACTTGTATAATTAATTCTTTGGTTTTTGTATCCACAAGAAACTCATCTTTTAAGTATCCTTATCCTGTTCTAATAACATTGTGGAAATGCCTTTCTCAATTTTGTTCGCAATTTTCGCAGTTTGTTACAGTTTAATTCACTTCTTCTAAATTATTTGTTTCATTTGCGAAAACTCTGTATAACGTTCGTATTATCGTTAAAATCATGTATGTTCAAATGCGTATTAGTATTTCATTTCTATTCATTTTCATATAGTGTAACTTTCGTATATTCGGTGTTTGTTCAATTATGTTAAGGGTCATTGTTGCATATTGTGAAGCGCAGTTTTTTTCAATAGTATTGTTGCCGCTCATAAGCCTGAGCATGATGTCATTCTTATGTTGACTCGGTTAGCCGACTTAATAGCTCCCCCCTTTCCCTTCGCATCTCTCCGCACCCCGACAAGGAGAGGCAGAGACGAACCAGACGTTGGGGAAGACGGTCACTAAAATATTTGAGATAGTGCTCCTTCGTTGAAGGGATATATGAAATTGTAAGCACATGAAAACATCGTGTTAAGAGAAAATAAAACTCATTAATTAAAAAGCGACGTCTACCATTCAAAGCGTGGTTCAAGGAGTTAAACCCTGAACAACATCACAAGTATGTCTCTGACTTCCTTAAAGTACTTGTGTTACTGTATTGTGATCTATAGGGTTTTTATTTTCTGTGTGTGATTTGCCGTTTGGGCTTGGTTCTCTCTCCTGGGAGTTCGCCCTCTTTTCCTTTTGTTTTGGGGCCCAGCGTCGTCGCATCTCTGCAAGCCACGAACATGTCAGATTAAATCATTTTATAAATGACATTATGTAATAGATAATTAAGTTACGTCAGTAGTTATGATACGTAAATATTTGTTTCATTAATAGTAATAACTTGTGAACAATATATGTAAGTATACGGTATTGAATACGATAGATTAACGATATAACATATTCTTTTGTATGTTTTTTTTTTGTTTTGTCTCTTTCAAGAAACTTATGTTAGTTATAAATTCATTCACACCTTTATATGTCATGCTAACATGTGATATTTATAATAAATGCTACATCATTACCTCCAGTCTAGTAATTTTTGTCCCATCAACCAAGTAAGAACCTACAGTGCCGAAGCACTGT